>CM057003.1:115949344-116366844 GCA_029891345.1 Dryococelus australis | reverse complement strand
ACACGATCGGACATTCACGCTGTCAGCAACACGACACGCACGCACGCGCAAAAACACACACACGCAGCCTATAATCATCTGCCCCTTTTCTTTTTGTGCCGGGAAAGATAACCACGGCGTTGAAATTAAGCCATCATTGCACAGGTGTGATTTATTTTCTTAGAATCCTGAACGTAAAAAAAAAAAAAAAAAAATTTTTGATCACACTAATTTGCAGCCTTGATATTTTGTGAATATATTTTAAACATCTACCTACAATGACTTGCGCAAGGTGAAAGACGCGCGCAGGTGTTCTACATTTTAAATATAAAAGCTAAAGTAAAAACTATAGTTTCATATGTTAGGATTGAACTTGCAAACTATGGTAGTCTACTCTTATGTAGTATTTATGTCTAACTGCGTCCAGTCTCTTATTTCATTTTTTTTTTTTTTTTTTTGTAATTGTCTGTTTCGCCAATAACTGCTCCCTCGGCCAAGGGTCCGCGTTGGGATGTAATCAAAGACAATTTAAAAATGTAAGATTCACGACATTTGTCAGCGCCCGAGCCATTTGAGATACAAGCGACTTGTATGGTTCAGCACTGACCACGTGACTATACAGCGGCGCGCCACAGCAGCGCCGAGCAGCAAATACGTTACTCCCGCGCAGCCTACTGGAGTAACAGTGGCTTCAATAACACGCTGGAATGCCCTTAAGTAGAGATCCCGCGAAGTAATTAAAATAGTTAATGTAACTGAATGTAAAACATATCGTAATTCACAATGTAATAGTTGAGTACTATATATTTTTATACATTGACGTAGTAACATAATAGGCAGTTGTTCTTTTGAGTATGCTTCACACGTCAATTTGAATGCAACCCCCTACCCCCCCCTCACATACCACAACCTTAACATTGGTGAAGGCGCCGGCCTTTCCCAAACTCATGTCAAGTATGATATTTTCTAAATTACTGCGGGTACAACCATAAAGACGTCGACTTGGTATCTCAGCAATAAAATCAGCCCTACCCCCAGGGCGACGAAACTCCTCTGGCTCAGCTTAGACAGGAGCCCCATTCCCCGGACTGCGCTGCACGCCATCTCCCTGCCACGCGCTGTGCGATGACGTCTCTGTCAGCCCGATCAGCTGGTGTGCTGGCTTCGCCGTTCATTTCTGCAAGGGAGAGTGGACTCTACGAGCACCACTGCAGAACACTCGCAATTCTTTACAGCTTCGTTAGGGAACACTCAACAGCACAACCATACACGGCTTAGGATACCACCAAAAAAATAGGCCAGTCACGTAATGAACGCCCCAGTTCATTTAAAAACAGCGAAAAATATAACGGGTCTGTTTAATCGACACTCTATACCGTCACGTATATTGCTACTTACAAACGTGATCACCATCGGCGGAGGTTTGTAAAACTACTACTTGTCCAACAACCCCGGCAACGATCGCTTCCAATCACTGCTCACCCGGTAAGTTTGACAGCTGTTCCACTGCCTTACAAGGCACTTGCGCCGCGACTTCTTGGCGGCCACTCACTGACTGTCCATGTTGGCAACTACACCGCGACTCTCACACACACACACACACAAAAGTCACCGCATGGCTCATACGTCGTGCCACCAAGCGGCGACTCCCCTAACAAGAAACGTGTACAATATATTAAATAAGTAGAAAAGGAAATGAAACCAATAAAGAATATACATTGGACAATACTAAAATTATGGAATTCCAATTTATATAAATAACATATGTTTGATATAACAGGCAGGCCTTTAGAAATGATAAAAGCATTAAAAGACTAACAAATTTGTATGAAGAACCAGTAATTGCCAACCTTGGCACAACGAATCCAGACACCAGAAAACCACGTGTCCATGAAACCGTCACACACTCCCCAAGCACTGGTTGGTCAGTGTGCGCAGTTGCAGAAAACATGTTGGTTAGTGCCTCGGGACACTATCCGACATCTGCGTGATGGAATGCCTCTTCGCATCGCTGCCTGAATAACCGCAAGATCTGGCTCAATCTCATATAGTATGCATACTTTGTGGATGATAAAACGCCCTTTATATGCGTGAAAAACAAATCACTACCCATTTGTAGTATCACCTAGCAACCTGTGATGGTTTAATAAAATGTCATGTAATGCAAGATAGTGTAGCGATTTTCACGTCCTAAAGAGTATTTATATATTGGTAGCCTTAGCTACATTGTTCTCGGTTCTCACAGAATATGGAGTATGTAATGTGTACTTTTGTACATCAGCTTTGGTTTGTTGATTAAAGTGCTTGAATGAAGAGTAGCTGTGGCGCCAGGGAAGTAGTCCCTCGCATCTGGTGGGTAGACAATGCACTCTCAACTTTGACCTTTTATCGTGGGCGAGGCTACGACGCAGGGTTCATCACGGTAGACTCTAAAGGAAATTCTTAGTCAAAATTGTTCCATATTCGTCAAAACCTTCCCCCAAAGCTGCACAGTTCCAGAAACCGTCGCGGGCGCTCGATATGTGTGTCTATTTAGGTCCTACATCATGTCAAATATTGCAGTTACAGAGGTTCGAGATTAATTTAAGCTATGAACTCATCTATCATACTTGAAGCAATGAGTCCGCGATTAAATGAAGTAAAGACGCTTGCCAGTTGTGGATAATATGGCAGTATACTTATCCTCTCGAGTCTTATTCTGATGTAATTGTTCCTTTCGTCCCCGAGTTTCGTAACCAAAAATCAATATTAATCTTTATGTATTAAATTAAGTGTATGATTGACTGACTGATTGACTGACTCATCAACACACGGCCCAAACCAATGTGTGCTATATAATGACATTTAGGGATAGCTTCCCCTAGGGGCGAAGACACCCAATATATGCTAGAATTTTTCGAAATTCGCCCTTAGGAAAGTGAAAATAAGTAAAATAAGTTTCTGAGGACGCCGCAATAACTCATTATAACATTTATATGTCGTTGTGGTCTTAGCTTCAAACGGTAGCCTATAGAAATACCTAAAAAAAAAATTGGAATATTATTTCTAACTTCAAACCCTTAGAAGGCGAAAAATGTTTAAATCAAGTTTTATACCGAAGTTAATAATTTTTACGTCATTTCTGATTGAGAGTGAATTGGGGTAGTTCTACTGCCAGCTGCGCACTGAACAATCTTTGTTTTGCACAATTTAATTGGTTTCTTCCAAACGGAACTCTTTGGACGAAACATGTGCGAACCACCTAACATACTGTGAAAATCACATGCTATAACAACGGAAAATACATTTGTTTATATATGGTTTTTCAGCGAATCAGAGGTTCTGTCAGGTGCAACAATAATCAAAATTATCATGAGAAAAAAATTAGTTTATCCAATTAGTATATAATTCTAAGTTGAATAAACCAATAATAAAAAAAATTCCATAGAGGAATACATTATGAACAATGAGCAACACTATAATAAATAAAAAGAAAGATTTGTTCACGTTGTTCAAAGGGGATATAGATACAAATATGTACACACTGTTATAAAAATGGACGATGCGGTCAACTACCCTGTGGAGTTCATACATATTCTGGCCTCCAAATGCTCTCCAACTTCAAAGATTGTCAGTTATTGAGTGATATTCTAACACGTGGTATGTCAGCACATGCGTTAACGATCGTTGCAATTGCTAGAGCAAAAAACAATTTCAGATAAATATAATTACAAAAGAACATAGAAAGGTTGGCACCATACAATCACAAGGACGTTATATGCTTACATAACATGTTCAAAATATGAATTACTAACTGAGAGGCACTATTGTCTCGTCGTTCATTGAGGCATGCGAGAAAATATTCCGTCCATGATCGCATCTCAGTATGTAGATATGCCGGCCACGCTGTCCACAGGTGTCTCGTATACTATAACTGCATCTGAACCTGCAAGAATAGTCCAGTGGTGAATAAATCAAGCTTCAGCGAATATGAATACTACCAAGATATCCCCATGCCCCAGTCTTCAAATCAATTTACCAGAAAATTAGGGTTGGCATACAGATGTTCCTGAAGGGACGTGAGCAACGACCTCGAGCCGTGCAACATCCTTTCGCGCATACGCTACTGTAAGTGGCTCCATCATGTACATGGGCGTGATTCGCACTTTCCTCATCATGTACATGGGCGTGATTCGCACTTTCCTCATCATGTACATGGGCGTGATTCGCACTTTCCTCAGAACATGGCGTGGATTGCCGAAGATACTTTTCGCCAGGACATCAACACATCAGCGAGGGCGTCAAGTTCGCTGCAGTGCAAATGAGTGGGCGGGAAACCTTGGCATTAGATTTACTGGTCCCTATCCGAGACCGTGCGACTGCTGGTTCATATCACATGTTCCTAAAGGATGTGTTTGATCTGCTAGAAGATGTGCCACTAGCTGTTCTCCATCACATGGAGTTCCAGTATGCGGTACATTACTCGGCCAGCATGCGAAACCATTATCACAACAATTTCCCTGGTGAGTTGTCATGTACGGTGGCCTCCAAGGTAGCTGTTCTCCGCCACATGGAGTTCCAGTATGCGGTACATTACTCGGCCAGCATGCGAAACCATTATCACAACAATTTCCCTGGTGAGTTGTCATGTACGGTGGCCTCCAAGGTTGCCAGACCTCAAACCCTTCGACTTTTTCGTTCGGAGTCACCTTTGAACATGTCTACAGGAATACATAAAATGACATTGCAGCTGTAGTGGCGAAAATTAACGCGGTGTTTACTACAGTTGATGAGGAAATGCCGAATAATGCGCAAGGCCTTATTCTGGGGTGTGCTTAACTGTGCTAGGAAATTGACGATGGACGCTTTGAACATCTGAAATAAGAGACTCCCCCTTCTCCCCCACCCTCTGCTCTTGTGCTTGCTTGTGCTGGAAGTGATGTGTATTAATGTGTACTGTCGTACATGACGTATCACATGTGGAACTTTACAATGCATAACTTACTACCTTCATCACAGCTCTACTGCGTAGCTGGTACAGCGTCCCACACACGATCATACGCTTGATTCATGGAGCAACTGAAACTAATTGGTTGGACATAGTAAAAATAAAAATAATGTATATATTTTCATCTGAGTTTTCACTCCTCTACGTCATCCTCGGAGTTACAATCCGCCATATAACACGGTGTATATGCACGCATGCGTAGACTTATTAACATGTGAAAATAAAACACTTAAGTTTTGTCTACTTATTTCGTGTGTATGCCAGAGGCAAGTGTTGTTGGCTTCTTCAAACTACGACGTCATAACGGATTAATTTGCCTCCCTTCTGAACGGACAACTTTATTTTAGATGTCTGGTGGTGGTACTTCACAGTAGTATACAGTGTACTCATAATTCTCTACCCTACACCATCGCATTCAAACGACTACCGACAATAAGTCGAGGTACAATGATGTACATTTTCGACGTATGCTCGTAACACAAAGTTAAATGCCGTTCGTATGCGGAAGAGGGTCTGTAGCCTGCTTTCACCTCTCAGCTCTCAAACACACAGGCAGACCGAGCACCAGAGCAGCAGGTAGGAGTACATACATGCGGCAATGTGGCGACAAGATGTGCGGTGCTAGCAGACTGGCCAGGTCAGCAGGGCTTATCGGCGCCACATCTTGCGATAAGGTTGAAGCCAGCCACCCACTCCGCGGTAACGCGATAATTGGATATCCACCCCCTCGACGCGCAGAGATAACGAGGGACTCTGCTTGTGGCGATGGCGATAGTCGCCCCACACCAAGCGCTGGTCCTCCCACATTTACCTATTCAGTTATTCGAGCCAGCGACCTTGCGTGTTTGCAAGTTATGTTCGGGTTTTTATCTACTGGCTACTGTGGCCGCTTCCACATTCCCGCAGATAAGAGCTTCTGCAGGCCTCGTGTTAATGGCGTCTGCAACCACGCGAGCTTCGTTTAAATGTCGGCCGCAGTAGGTCGCACGAGCTCTGCCTAGTGGCAGGTTCCTTTATTTCAGCGGTGTACAAAATCGCTGAAGTGATAATGGCCAAGCTTTAACGTCGCTTCAAGTGTGTTAACTCCACTACTATATATAAATGTGGTAATTCATGGCATGACCTATCACCGTTACGGCAGTAATACTGTAACTAATATATTTCTAGCTGAGAGATTGTTAAAATAAACATTCATATTTTATTAATGTGAGTGCAGTAGCATATGAATCATATTATGGAGCTGAAACACAACTCGTATAATTTAAAACGAATTTTCTTTAAATTCTAACAGTCGTGATCGCCAATATATACAAAAATGTATTTGCTACAACCGTAAGAATGTTATGGAGATTGTTGATAAAAATCACCGACTAACTCCGTTAGGCGATTCCTCACATAAATATAGACAAGTTGATTAACACGACAGTAGTGGGCTATAGTTCCTCCATGCGCAGGATTAATGATTCAACTTGGGGCCCTGGTCACCATATTGGCATTTCTCTCTTAAAAATTATTTATTTTACCCCGAAATTTACTTCAGAAATCAATTATTTTACCCAAAAGTCCTAAGAATTTCACTGAAAATTCATCGTTTATACATTAAAAAAATTTCCATTTTTCCAAAAATGTGTGAAAAAGACCCATGCCATAGAATATGCGGTAGAAATCCCCCCAAATCCCATTTTCGAGCTATTTTATGGTATGTTGGTAGATTCTCTTTGCTCATGGCTCACCGCCCATAAGGCTCCAATCAGGGCCGCATTTAACTGCTAGCACACCTCTGGGCCCAAGTAAATATCTACCCCCCCCCCCCACATTTTTTCTGCTATGAGCACAAATTCTCTTATGTAAAAAAACAAACATATCACATAACTTATTTAACACACATTAATTCACAGTTTGTCAAACAATAAAACACATTTAACTAACAGGTAAGTGGTTTACGTCTTGCTTTTTTATTTGCAAATTTGTTTATATCATCGTCAGTGTCCAGTTTCACAGTTAGATTATTTTTAATTGCAAGCACAGAGAGCTGTACCAAGCGCTGTTGAGTTTGTGATTAACGAAAATTATTTTTTAAAATCTTGTTTGTATACAATCTATTCTATTGTAAATTATCACATTTTTGCCGCCCCCATAAATATGCCGCTCTTGTCCTGGACCCATAAGGCCCATGACTAAGTACGGCCCTGGCTCCAATTACTTCTAGTCCACCGCACATCAGGCTCCTAACATCCCGAAAACCGTCGACAAACCCCTTCCTCCAGCCCAATCAAGGAAAATCAACAAAAATCACAAATAATTAAAAGTTTTATAAATCTAAATATATTGATTGTGCTAAATGAAAAATTTACTAACATAGGTATTGAGTATTTTAACTTCACTGGAATAGTCTTCTCGAGTCGCGTATTATCGTGATATAATACCGCCCTATGTGTTGTCTCTCACCATCGTTCGACTCCCATGTTGGTTCCGCAGTTAGCTACTAGGGGGAGCTGCTTTATCTTTCGCAGAGCTCAGAATATCATCTGGAGGAGGCGTGATCGAACTGCCTTACCGTGAGTCGGCATGCAGGCGCCTCAGACCACTCGGCTATCGGGACATGTACTGGGAGAAGTGTTCAAAAGTAGTAGATCTAATATCATAAGTATAGGGACGAATAAATATTTTGTCGTCATTACCATATGTAAATAACATTTTTTGACTACCTCAGCAATAAGCATTTATTTTTAAGTTCGTCTATTAAATTTTTTATTTACATATAAATATATTTTTTTACACTCCCAGACTTTTTTTCAGAATTTTTTCTTTTGTAAGTATTTCATTTTTAGGCAAGTTATATATTTTTTAGTTTTTCCATTATTTCTTTTTAAAAGTATTATTACAAAACGGCTTACTTTAGAAATAACTCATATATTTTAAAATTTCATTTTTAAGTATTTTTTAATAAAAGTTTTTTTATTGAGTTTTTACGAAGTTATAAACTTTTCCATTAAAGACATTTATTTTGCGTTGGTCATCCATCAATCGGTTTGAAACTTGGAGTTGAGTTAGCGAGCATGCATGGACAGGCTGGCCTTGTCAAAGTAAACATATCTGTAATTGCATGGGAAGGGCTGTGTTAGCATTTTCACAAGTCTGCCTGCACCTACACGGTATCAGGTAACGAGGTAACTGGTGTCTCCACACGTAAATGCTTCGAGGTCGGTTTCATAATCTGCATAGTGTCAGCCTCAGTCAGCACATAGCAATGCTAGTATTTTCACATGTATACACCTGTGCTGAGTCTGTTAACTGTAGTATGCATTCTTGTCGAGACTTAGAATAATTTTTAACCTTGTTTTGGACTTCTAGAAATTTACAATTCCTACAGAACTTGTAAAAATTTCCCCTTTTGTGGGTAGTTATAATATTTCATGTGTGTAGGGACTTGGTCATTCACACTGAACTTAGAATATTTCATGTGTGTAGGAACTATTTACACATACTGAACTTTGAAAATTTTTGTACTTTGCTTTGAAGGTGGAATTCAGTTTGCAAGAATTATTTTTAGCTCTAGGAATGTATGTTTAAGTCATTATAACCATAGTATTAGCCTATATATTTGCTTCATAGTGATGTTCTAACGAAAACTGTTTATAAAAGACTTGTTACCCTAAAATATGGGTTTAATAAGTAAAGGGTATTACATTTAAAAGGTCTTAAAACCTTTTAAAATATAATACTAAAAAAACACTTAAAAATGAACCGAGCTTCTTATATACCTGCTGATTTTGACATTACTCCCTGCATTTATTCCTGGTAACCATATTACTTTTCATGGGCATAGGGCATGTTAAAGTAATTTCTGTATTTATTATTCGATTTAAAAAATTGTTTAAATAATTTTTTTTTATGTTGTACTCAATTTTGTACTGAGAATATTGCGGAACTATGAAAAGTCTATCATTAAGTTACCACATTTGCGGTCTCCTCTCATGAAGTATATTTATTACACAATGTTTCTCTCCGTTTATTATTCACTATCTCTAATGTTTTGTAGCCATTACTATCGTATTTGTCTTTTTTAAAATGAATGTATATGTGAATAAACCAAGCCCATTATACGAGTAGCGAACACATGAACGAGTATGTTATAATCATATGGATCAGCAACTACCAGCACATTTATTGACATAGTTTGTCATTATATAAATACCATTAATGTAAGGTCCTTGAGACATGGAATGTAAACCGTCTTAAATATCGTGCTCTTCTTAACCATCAATCCGCCAATCCATATTCAATACATGGGTTTGTCATCTGTACCTATCCCACACATATTTAAAAAACGATTCATCAGCTGTCTCCAAAATTTGTACATCTCGACAGCATTAATATATTATATGCAGTCAACTATTCGTGGATTCTTTTTACCTACATAATTAAATAAATATTCTCTATGTAGATCTGTACATTAGTAGTTGAGTTCTCATACAACCAATTTAAATTTGTCAGGGATAAAAGGATATGACACCTTCTTCCTTCATCCCACTACTAGTCGAAGGAAACTCAGTGAAATGTGTGTGAACGTCGAAAGAATCTTCATCGTCTTCAACACAATCACTGTCTTCATAGCCATTATCATCAATGCTGTCTTCATTGTCGTCTTCACTTCCTGTTTCATCCTTAATATTAAATATGCTTTCCTTTGTAGGAAATATATGGTCATCACCAGTGTTTAGAGCCGATGAGTGATTATTTTGAAGTTCGTCGACTTCACGCAAAGGCCTTGCAAGTGCACATTACACACATTCCGACTGAATCATTCTATAATTAGCATTAACAGTCTCATCATTATTGCCTTACAAACCTGTACCCACCAATGCAGCAGGAAATATTGGCTACAACACTTGCTGGTCCCTTCATTGTATCGCCTTGTACAAACTGCATGGGAACAATGTCGTAATATTTTATAGCGCAAAATGCTCTCTTCGTACAGGCTGTTCTCTCATGTCGCCAGGCATAGCAGATTTTTCTGAAGATCTTTTTACAGAAGTGACACTGATTACGACATAGTGGTTAAGGCAAATACTCGGTCGGCATATGTAATCTAGCTACCTCAGCTGAAGAGGTCTATGGCACTGCTGTACCATTCCCGAAGTAGTCATTAGATCTGTGCCAACCTCAGGTGTTGATTGCCTAGCAACCTTTGGCTCCATAATATATTCATGTTGCTTACACGAGCTGAGAGGAAGTGTTTTTCACAACACAGTGTTTCAAACAAAGCTTCCTAACTGGAAACTTGCATATTATTTACTCGTAAGCAGACACCTTGACCTTCAATGTTCCACCCATCATAACTCAAGTTTAGAGAAACTATAGAATTCAGACCAGCGGAAACACGATAATCTCTGCTGTCTTCTCTTCCAACCATTACCAGACGAAAAATATTCATCATTCGAACCTCTTACTATAACACAACCATACCTCAACCATTCAGACCACACTGACCTTACCAAAAATTGACTTACTGCTCATACTTTCTGCTCTACTGGTAGACACCAGCCACATATATACTAGTCACTATACCCCCATTCCAATCAACCATCCATTATAACCCAAGTCATACTAGACCACCATCTCCTATAACTAAAGAAAAATTCAGTCATACTAATCAACTGCATCACTCAATACACCAAGCACAATATCCATCATTACTGAAGTGTACCAAGCAACTATACTGCTGAGGCAGGCCCATATCATAACACCCATTATTATTGTTATACCAATCAGCACCTAAATGAAGGGTCGTATTGGGTCAATGGGTCATAAGTCAATTTGTCATGGGTAATGAGTCGATATGAGTCAATATGGGTCAATTATGGGAGGTTATGTATAGCTCTGGTTCAATATGGGTAATTTATGTGTCAGTTATTGGCATTATGGGTGGTAATAGGTCATTTATGGATCATTTTTGGGGTCATTAAGTGGCTATGGTGTAGATTGGCAGAGCAAATGGAATGGGTGTTAGGTTATGAGCTGGTTTCAACTGTATATTTCTTGATACACTTGAGTTATGATGATTTTATGATTGGGGGTTGGGTGGAATGTATGAATTAATTTTTTTTCTTTTGTTATAGGCGATGGTATGTTTGTTGGTCTGGTTTCAGTAGGTAATGCTGGTTTGACAGATGGTAAGAATTTTTGTGTGGTGGGGTGGTCTGGACTATATTTTTGCTCAGTACACTCGGGATATCATGGATGGCGTGGTTAGTATGTTGGGTGACATGTTTTCCAGTTTAACTGTATTGCGAATTTTGGATTATGTTAAATGGTGGGGACAGCATGTATGTGTCGGTGAGTCCTGCAATGCTAATGCTTTCTTGAGTTAAAGGGTTTGGTATGGACGGTTAGTGTATTTTGACTTGTGTCATTCGGCATGGTGGATGATATGAGAAGTCGATTGTCACCGGTATGGGCTGCATGTTTGCTTTGTATGGAGTGTGTGGACGAATATTTGAGGTGTGCTAGAATTATAGTGGATGCTATGGTTGGTAGGTATAAGCAGTGTTGGTTGGTAGAACAATTAGAATGGGTGTCAGTTTATGGGCCAGCCTCAACTGTATAGTTGCTTGGTACAATTGAGTTATGAAGGATATTGTGCTTGGTGTGCTGGGTGGTGCTCTTGATTAGTGTGACCTAATTTTTCTTTGGTTATAGGAGATGGTTGTCTGGTATGTCGTGGGTTATAATGGATGGTTGGATACTTGTATAGTGGTAAAGTGACTAGTATATATTTGGCTGGTGTCGACCAGTAGATCATAAAATGTGAGCAGTAAGTAAATTTTTGGCAAGGTCAGTGTGGACTGAATGGTTGATATATGCTTGAGTTATAGTAAGAGGTAATAACGATGATTACATATCGTCTGGTGGTTGTTGGTTGATCAGATGGCATGGATGTTTTTGTTTCAGGTGGTCTGAACTCTATAGTTTCTGTAATCTGGCTTTATGGTGGGTGGAAAATTAAACGTCAAGGTGTCTGCTTTTGAGTATATAAGGAACTGGGTTCCAGTTAGGAAGCTTAGTTTGAAACATTGTGTCGCGAAAGACACTTCGTCTCAGCTCATGTAAGCAAATGGAATATATTATGGAGCCAAAGGTTGCTGGTCCATCAACGCCTGAGTTTGGCACAGTGCTAACAACTTCTTCAGGAGAGGTACCAGCAGTGTCATAGACATCTTCGGCTGAAGTACCTAGAACTTGTATGCCAATATTACCTGCTTCTTTAGCTCCAGCAACTACATCTCTAACAGGTCCATCCGAGTCTTTGCCTGAACCAATATGTCGTAATCAGTGTTACTTCTGTAAAAAGGTTCTTCAGCAAAAGCTGCCATTCTCGGCGGCATAAGAAAAAGGCCTGTAGGAAGAGACCTTGTCGCGCGATGAAGCATTACGACATTGTTCCCATGCAGTTTGTGCAAGGCGATACAATGATGGGACTCTTCGAGATCTTCAAGGGATCATCTATTGGGAACCAGCAAGTGTTGTCGGCAATACCTCTTGCTGCATCGGTGGGTAATGATTCGTCAGGCTATAATGATGAGACAGTTAATGCTAATGATGGAATGATTGAGTCGTTATGTGTGGATAAAGTTAACGAACTTCAAAATAAATGGTCGTCAGCTCTAAACACAGGCGATGACCACGTGACACCTACAAACGAAAGCTAATTTAATATTGAGGATAAAACAGTAGATGAAGATGATCATGAACACAGCATTGATGATAATGACTATGAAGACAGTGATAGTGTTGAAGACAATGATGATACTCTCGACGTTTGCACACATTTCACCAAAGAGTTTCCTTCGAGAAGTGGTGCGATGAAGGCAGAACGCGTCAAGAATGCTTTTTCATTTGCTGCAACGAGCGCCATGAAGAAGTTCGTAGATGCTGAGAATAATGACTACGTATTTCCCGAAAACCCGAATGAACTTGTTGTTAGACTCAGTATTATGATCGCTAAGCAAAGAGATAGGAATTACTAGAACATGAAATAGACGTTTTCGATCATTAGTAAACTGAAGGATCGGGGTTATATAAGATGATGCGATGAACTGCTATCTTCTGAAAATGTAATTACAAAATAATAAATAATTTTTATAAAATAATTGTTCTTAATTTTTGTGTGTCGTATCGTTTTATACCTTACAACATTAAATTGGTTCCATGAACACTCAACTACTAATGTACAGATCTACATACAGAATATTTTTTAATTATTATTAAGTGTAAAAGGAAGGAATATTTGACTGAATAAAAAATATTAATTATTTCAGCAAGTATGAATTTTGGAACAGTTGGTCAATCGATTTTTTATATGTATGGCTGGAGACAAATAACATAAAAATGTGTTGATTATGGATTTGCTGATTAATGTTCAAGATGAGCACGAAAGTAAAGATGGTTTATGGCAGTAGGAAAATAAGAAGTTGGTCACAAGGGGATCGGGGATAGGGTTAAGAATAGGCGGAGCTGCCAAGTTGTTAGGTCACCGTCTGCCATATTGGATGGCGTTGACCTTTTACCTCTGACCCATGAAATTTGACTCATTACATCGACCTTGACCCCAAGGACCGCTGACCACATAAAATAAAAAAAACGCGAAAGAAGGATAAAATAATTCTTCAAAAAATCCTAAAAAATGCTTAAAAAATCCCAAAAAAATTATTATTAAAATTATTAAAAAATTTTTGATAATTATTTTAAAAATTAATAAAAGCTTCCTCAGAAATGACCCACTTTTTGGAGCAGGTGAGAGGTATCAGACACTACAAACCAGAAGATCTGGACTAAGGGCCTATGACCTTTGACCTTGACCTTTGATGTTGACCTCTGACCTGGAAAATGCAAAAATCCAAAAAAATTACGAAAAATTCCAAGAGATTATTATTAAAAAATAATTATAAAAATATTTTTAAAATATTTAAAATCTCATACAATTTTTTTTAGAAAACTTACATTTGCGAAGGTCCCACCAGCACCATGCGCAGCAGACGACTGACTGCTTGGCCCCAATTTCCCTCATCTATACTCACTCCGCAATCTTGATTTTTCGTTAATTTGTTTATACATTACTGGAGGCCACCATATTGGTAAGCGACTACTATCTTGGTAGGTGATGACTATTTGGTAGGCAACCACCATCTTGGTAGGCAACAACCACCTAGGTAGACATCACCCACCCGCCATATTGGATGCTAATGACTATGACCTTGACCCTATGACCTTGAATAATCGTGAAAACAAAAAAAAACTAAAAAAATGCAAACTTCAAAAAGCGTAACATTACAGACTATTACCGCCATATTAGATGCATACAACCCTGACCTTGACCTCATGACCTTGAAAACATAAACTTGAAAAAAATACATTACATTTAGCCAGCATAATACATAACAGACTACTAATGCCATATTATATGCACACTACATCGACATTGACCCAATGACATTGAATGACTTTGAAAAACTAAACATGATAATAAATACATAAAAGTCAACAAGTATATGACAGTATATATGACTACCACCACATATATGCAGACTAACTCGACCTTGACCCCATTGCCTTGAATGACCTCGAAAATAAAACTCGAGAAAAAACATAAAATTCAACAAGCATATGACAATACAGATTACTACCACCATATCAGATGCAGACTAACACGACCTTGACTCCATGACATCCAATGACCTTGAAAACCATAACTCGAGAAAAATCTATGCGAAGAGGCCGAAGCTAGCCGAGAGAACGTATCTTTCACAGCAGCTATAGTCAAACCAAGCCTCTCAGCTGACCTATTTAATACTTATAATATACGAATATTCAAGCCCTATATAACTATATTGACTTTAAACCAATCGTATTACACCATTGACAAATTGCTCAGACACCAAATATCTAGTCACTGAGTTGCCACGTGATTGCAGCTGCTAAATTACATAAAGGCATTGAAATTCACACACTGGCAAGTAGGCAAGCTTTAGATGATAGCTCCTTGATTATATTACCATGCATATTTACCTTCAACAGTTTCTTCCAGACAAGTTCTTCGCTCACCTATAAGTCATAGTCACACTTAAAGCAAGCAACTGTCTTCTGTCGTCACACCGACCCCTCACAAGACTTACCGACGACCCAATGACCCATTGACTCAGAATGACCCCTGAGTGTGCTACTTACTGCGGAGTGTGCATAGATAACTGCAAAGCGTGTGGAGATAATTCCGAAGCGTGCAGAAATAACTGTGGTGCTGACAGCGGTGCTGATTGTGATTAAGGTGGTAAGTATGGTGTGGGTGGGTGAAAATAATTTCATGTATTTCAAAATAAAATTATAGAGTCCTGTCTCCAAATACTGAAATGCTAACATTTTAATTAATAATTTCGTTTTATAAAAGTATATATCTAGGTCCCTCGGTATAATTAATCGCTTTCTGGATGAACTGTATTTACAGTTTGCAATAAAAGTGGCCAGAACTACAGCAGGCTCCCACCATGCTTCCCAGTTTATCTTCGTCGCGTGGAAAGGACTCTTCGTACGGACCGCCCTCTCAAGCTGATGGGCATTTCGAACATGGGCGATAACCCGATTGCAGAATTGACACTGGCGACAACCAGTTAGCAATGATACAGTTCACAGCCCTATGATCGTCGAGGTCAAAAGGCAGGCCTTTGTATTTACAATTCATCTTCGCGGTTCGGGAGCACTCGGAGAAAATTAAAATACTAATAACAATTTGTAAAGTATTTTTTGGAATTTTTGTGAATTTTTAATTTTTTTTTTTATTTTTGCATTTTCAAGGTCAAAGGTCAAAGGTGATTGGCCCCGAGTCCAACTATTCTGGAGCGAAGTCACTGATTCCTCTTACCTGCTCCGGAAAAAATGGGCTTTTTAGAAGAATGCTTAAAAAATGTTTAAAGGGTAAGAGATCTACGATGGAGGATGGTGATGTAACAATATGGCGGCTCAACCGAATCCTAATCCTATCTCGATCCCCTTGTGAACAACTTCTTATTTTCCTGCTATTGTTAAAATTACATATTTCAACAGCCTTACACTATTAGTATTTAAACTATGACAAACTAAGCCAATAAATGTGTTGGTAATTGCTGATTCATACTGTTATTATAACTTACTCGTGCATGGGGTGGCTACTCGTATGATGGGCTTGGTTTATTCACACACACACACATACATACACATATATATATATATGGTGGCAAATCAATTTCATACATGTATTTGTACCCTGGAGGTAAAGGACGCCATGTCCATTTCTGTATGAAATTGAGTTGTCACCATGTTCATTATATACAGTTTTCACTCTATATAGTGGTATAAAGCACTATGTCCAGTTACAATAAATAGCAAAAATAGGCAGTGGGAAATAACCCCATGTCCAGTATTGTTCGGAGGTAAAGAACACTGTGTTGACATTATTTTCTATACTTCTGAAGAAGTAAGAGTTATAAAACACCATGTGGTCATAGTGTTGTATCCCTCACACCAGTAGCTGTCCAACGAGATTGTAGCCTCTCTTTGAACGTTTGGTAACCAGATATTTGATTGGTTATGTGTTTTGTGACGTCTAATCTACCGCCTTCAGGATCTCTGAAAGTCATGAAATTTAATTGGTGCATTTATGATGTTTTATGTATCACTCAGATTATTAATTCTTTATTATGGATAAACGGGAAACCGATGTCTCGCATATACGAAGAAAGCTAACGAATGCATGTATGCTGTACAGGGTCTCTCTTTTCTATGTTCTAGTCAATGGATTAATGATCAACTACTCTGTTCTATGTCATTATGTTTGCAAAGTGCATTGACCTACGAATGCTGGCATTGTACTTGCGATTGTCTGGAAAGTGTCCGGCGAAATGGACTCTAAATACCTATCTCGTGGAAGAAAAAGTAAATTCGGTACTGTCAAATGATGAATGTTCTACAAATAACAAAGTTAAGGAACTTTAAATCAGTGTTTAGAAACATAACCTGTAAACTGTGTAATCTAGACTTGCCTTGAACATTACGTGAGTGGAGCATAATTTATTATATTCTCTCTTACAGTTAAATATTAAAATAACCTAACCTACCCCTGCAATGTAACGTAATATAATTATACCTAAAATATAAAAGGTTTATTTACTTAAATTATATTTCTGTTTTTGAATATCAGATTCATGCGAGATTGGATATCATTTGCACAATAAAAATGTTGCTGAACGTGAAGATAATCAAATGCACAATAAAGAAGTTGAAGTTGTTGAAGATAGTTGTTGCATCACAAAGAATATTAAATATGATTGTTGTGATGTAGCTGAAGAATGTTTCGACCATAATATGCCTACCTCATGATCTGATTCTTTGTAAAACGTGATCTCTGCAGGTAATTTTTTGTTAATGAAGTATGCCTATGCTCTAGCATTTAAACTGTCACTGAAATGAAATAGTTGCAGTTTAATAAGCCATCTGAGTATCGTAATCAAACTAGTTAACGAATTTAAATTGTGTCCTACGTTTTGTGTCGACTATGAAATGCTTTAATGTACACCAGGATCGCCTTTTAGTAGTGAGGGAAACCTTCTTCAACGCATAGTACCCACTAATATGTTAATGATATGCCTTCATTTTAGAGATCAACTCCGAACAGTTTTTTTCATTACTTCAGGGTGGCCACTGACTAGCCACCTTACCGTCCAACGTAACTTACCCGAATGAAAATAAACAAACTGGAGGTGACATTGAAGACAGTAGATTAAGTGATATTGAAGTTAATGACTCAGACATGGACAAAGTTTATGTGCCAGACAGTGAGGCAAGTTCCTCATATTACGATTATTTTAAGCCATCTACAAGCAAGGTAAATAACAAATTGAATACTGTGAAGCATAATAATAACAAGAAAACTAAGGGACATCAAAATAAAGAAATAAGTGATGTTTTGGAGACTGATTTCTACCTTACTAGTGACGACGAATGTATAACTCAACTCCTTCGAATAATGCCACCCCTATAAAAGTAAAAAACAAAACATATATTATACAAAAGGGAAGAAAAAGAGTGAGAATCCCAAATGCCTGGCTTTGCAATGTTCGCAAACGTAAGTTAGCTTCAGGTGAAGAGTACGTTAGTAAAATAAGGTAGAACTGTAGTTGCTAAGGTTATGACATCGCCATGATTATGTCGTTTAAAATGTTATGAGAAGTTGTCTGAAGAAAAGAAATTAGACATTTTAAAAACATACTGGAATAAAGAAAAATGTTGTAATGTAAAAAGACAATTAATTTTATCATGTTTAAACACTTGCGCTATTTAGCGTTCACGAAAAAGACCAAATATTGCAAAAAAAATAAAAATAAAATAAAGCCAAACGAAGCGCTCTGTCCTATTACTTCACAATATACGAAAACAAAAAAAAATAAAAATCTGTAAGGTAATGTTTTAAATACACTTTGCATATTAATACTGTTGTAAACACACTCAAAAACCGCCAACCAGAGGGTGCTGTGAAGATTGATGAGCGAGAGATAAATATTCCAACCAACAAAACCCCAGATCAGACTATCGAAAATGTTATTTAACATATGTCCTCCTTCCCTTGCTATGAAAACCATAGCAGCAGAGAAAGAACCAAACAGAAATACTTGGGTCCTGAACTGAACAAAGAAAGAATATACACCATATATCTACAGTTTTGCAAGGAGAACCACATGGATGAAACATATCGCTAAAAGGTTGGGTTTACTTTGATGTTTTTGATAAGCATTTTCAGCTTTCATTCAAGCTACCAGACATTTGTGATTAATTTCAGGCCAGGCTTAAGGATAACACATTGGGTCAGACAGACAAAAACATCCTCACAGCTGAATACGAGTCGCACCTCTTTGAGTCAAAGAGGAGGTACAATCTGAAAAGTGAAAACACCTAAATGTCTCAAAATGACTCCCACACATAAAGTACTAACAGGCGATCTTCAAAAGTGTTTGCGCACACCATTGCTAACAAACTGCATACGTTTTTATAAACGTAAGTTGTGGACATTGAACTACACCCTTTTTGATTCATCTGACTAAAGTGTTCACTGCATGATGTGGAAAGAAAGTAAAGTAAGGCGGGGAGGTGAGGAGATTTCATTAGCTATTTTTTAATGGGCCGACAGTGTTATCCCTACATCAGTTTTAAATGAAATTACATTACCGTCAAATATTTGTTATGGCCAACACAAAAACATTGCCATCATAATGTGTTTCTTCTGAATAATGAACAAGTATCCACAAATTAAATGTGTAAACCTAAAGTACCTTTTTAAAGGACACACAAATATGGAGGTCGACACCATCCATGCATTAACAAAAAGAAAAAAAAAGGAAGAATATGGACAACATGACAAGCATGAGAGTGTTCGAGCAGTTGTCATGTGCACAACATGGAATAAGACGATTTTAAGCAATCTACTTCACTTTTTTCAGGAATAAGTGCGCCATTTATTTACAGGAAAACAAGTGTTGAAAAAAAGATGGCTCTTCTTTCAACTTGTGTTGAAATTCAAGTGCGGCAGGAGAACATTGGTACGCTATACATGAAACCATTCTTTGACAGTGAGTTTGATACAGTTGACCTTAACAGAATTGAAAAGGAGAAGTGGAATATTTGAGGAAGAGAAGTTTCCAACAATTGTACCATTGGAGTCACTAGTCCCAATCTCCGAACAAAAATTCAATGACTTCATTTCACTGTTACCTTATGTACCTAGTGTTTGTCATGCCTTTTATAAGAATCTTAAGAACATCAGTGTCGACAACCGAGACTATCCTGAGAGTGCTGATAGTGATTAACTGAAGCACTAAAATGCTTTCTTCTTTAATACAGTTTGTTATTATTGCCAACTTATAATAGTGTAATATTATGATTTTTTCTAGCATTCAACTTCTTAATGTTTGCTACATGTTTGTATTAATTAAAAATAATTTGTAAACTATTACTCGTAATATTTTGTATGATCTATTATTATAGACTTATAAAAACTATTAAACAATGATGAATTAAATAATAACATTTGAAAACTCATGCAGTTATCTCCAAAAAGTGATTTTCATATCCAAAGGTATACAACTCTATGTCCAAAAAAAATTTCTTTAAAAACAATTAAGACCTCAACCTGTAATCTTGAAAGCATTATTTTTGTCATATAACGGACACTAAGAATAATATGTTAAAGTTTCATAAAGCAATTCCTATTAGTAGTGAAGAAATCCGAAAATAACAGTGTAAAAAATCGAAATGTTGCTTTTCTGAACAATTACAATTTCGTAAGATCGGGTCCTTTACCTCCAGGGTATATATATATATATATATATATATATATATATATATATATATATATATATATATATATAGCCGAGTAGGATAATTATGACTACAAAACCTTCGAGACAGTAAATAATTATCAGATAGCGATATAGTGTAATAATTAGACGTCAATAGATGAGACCTGATAAGTAGTCAGTTAATGATAAACATTTGCAAACTTCCTCAATAGTCTTAAGTATAGTTTAATTACAAATTAAAAAATTTAATGAAATAATTCTCAAAATCAGACAAAATAAAAACAGATTTTCAATTTGATACGCCCATATGCCTATGAAAAGAAATATGTTTATCAGAAACTATTGCTGGGGGCAATTTCAAAATACGCAGGTATGTAAGTTGCTGTGTTCATTTTTGGTAGTAATATATTTTAATAAATTTTAAAACATTTTAAATGTAATACTCTTTTCTTATTAAACCTGTATCGTAGGGTAAAACATCACTATTAAGCAAATATATGCTAATTACTGTGTTTATTAAAGTGCTAAAACATACATTCCTGGACTTATTAATGATTCTTGCAAACTGGATTTCACGGATCTGCCTTACGTAGGAGTAGGAAATATTTCACATTAAAAAATTGAATAAATTCTTTCAAAATCCAGTGTGAGAGTAACAAAGTCCCTACACACATGAAATATCCTAAGTCCCTACAAAAGGGAGATTTTTTTCATGTTCTGTACGAAGCGGGAATTTCTGTAACTCCAATACAAGGTAAAACATTATTTTAATTCTCTACACGAGTGCAGACACGAGTTACAAGATACCGCACAGGTGCAGACATGTGAGAACGCTAGCATTACTATGGGGTGGCTGACACTATCTTACACTATGCCGATTTTGAAAACGACCTGGACGAACTTACGCGTGCAGATGTCAGTTACCTGATACTGTGCAGTTGCAAGCAGACTTGTGAAAATGCTAACACATTTCTTCCCATGCAAGCACTGATTATTTTACTTTGACAAGGTCAGCTGCCCTGACTGTCCATGCATACTCGCCAACTCAACTCCAAGTCCTAAACCGAAGGATGGATGACCAACACAAAAAATACACAAATAAAAAACTGAATAATAATAAAAAGTGTAATAAAAATACTTAAAATTTAAATGTACAAAATATGGTTTTTTTTCTATAGTAAGCCTTTTCATAATATTTTTAAAAATAAATACTGATAATACTTAAAAAAGCAAATGTATAATTTAAAAAGAATTACTTACAAAAAAAAAAAAGAAGTTCCAAAAATAAGTATTCTATAGTCAAAAAAATTTATGAAAAACAATGAATCGCTTAAAAAGATATACTTATTGCTTCGATAGTAAAAAAAATTATACACATTATAATAATCACGACAAAATATTTATTCGTCCCCTTACTCGTGATAATACATAAACTTCATTTAAACCTATGTACCAGTACATCTCCCGATAGCCGAGGTTCGGCAGTTTGATCCTACCCTCCTCCAGGCTATATTATGACCTCTGTAAAAATTAAAGCAGCGCTCCTAGTGGTCAATTCCAGAACCAACACGGAAGTCGAACGGAAGTGAGAGACAAATTCCAAAACAAATGACATATGAAAGCGCTCCTAGCAGCTATCTCCATAAACAAATATGGCGGTATGACGTTACGATCGTATACGCCTCGTAAAGACGAGTCCGGTGATATACAACCCTCAGTACTTAAGCCGTACATTTTGTAAATTTAAATTAAAAAAAAAATTACATTTTTATAATTCTTCTTGATTTTTCTTGATATGGCGAGGTGAAGGGGTTGGTCGACGTTTTCGTGATGGTCAGGAGCCTGATAGGAGGTGGGCCAGAAGCAACAGGGAATCCAAGAAAATACCATCAAATAGCTCTAATATTTTATTTCGGGGGATTCGTACTGCATATTCTAAGGCACATTTTTTTTTTTTTTTTTTTACAAATTTTTGGAAAAACCGGAATCGTTTTTAAGGAAAAACCATAAATTTTGATTGAATTTTTAGGAGTTTTGAAAAGATAATTGATTTATGAACTCATTTTCGGGATAAAACAAGTGATTTTTGAGAAAAAAAACTCCAATATGGCGACCATAACCGCGAGCCGAATCATTAATACTGCTAGCCTACTACTCACGACATTTAGCCTAACTAACTTGCTACGTATCTATATCCGGAAGCGAAGATTTATATACCTATGTATCAAAAATAAATTATTACAATTTATAGAAATAGTTGTCAGGTTCTTTCGGAGAACAAAACCAGTTTATATGCAGACTTATTCTCATTCTGGCGCCATTCTCTAAATTTAGGGACGGTAAATGTGTACTCGGTATCATTACCCATCCTTCTCTCCATCACTAATTGTTAAGCGAATGGTGTTAGATGTCTCATATGCAGTTATATCAGTCATAAAACTGAATTTAGAATAGACATTGTAGAGTTTTGTTTTAAACTTTTAACGAAATAAATGTGGGTTTATGAGATCTTGTTCTTCGTGTATCTGTGTGTAAGTATATGTGTAGCACTGTGTGCTTTTCCCCCTTCCACAACATTAAAAAGATCTTCTTGTTCTTCGTGTATCTGTGTGTGAGTAAGTATATGTGTACCTCTGTGTGCTTTTCCCCCTTCCACCACAGTAAAAAGAACTTCTTGTTCTTCGTGTATCTGTGTGTGAGTAAGTATATGTGTATCTCTGTGTGCTTTTCCCCCTTCCACCACATTAAAAAGTTCTTTCAACCTGTGAATCAAATGTCACCAATTTTAAAACACTTTTAGTATTCAATAAGAAAACCATATTTATATAGTGATTTGGTAATCACTAGTGCGTACATTCAATATAGGCCATACAATAATGTTTGGTTTGGTTTATTAACCCCGTATTATATATTCCTACATATAAAGAGATAACAGAATTGACACGTCAAGTTATGCATGATACAAAACGAAAACTCTGGAATATTCAATACTTATACCTCAGTTTCTTCGACATGAATACGCAATGACCTCGTGTAAAAGAAAGGATACAAAACATCAAACACAGACAAATAGCTGTCTTATTTTTATAATTTATTTATATAATTAGAATTTAGGATGTAAATATGCTTCAACAGAACAAAAAATAAAACATCGTATTTTAATTTTTGCTTAATTGGTTTTTTAAAAATGTTATTTGAGAAATATATTTATTCCAAGATTTTAGTTGAGGGTTGTGTTTACAATTTATATCCTTCTGTTATGCATATAAGTCGATTCATTTCTCTGAAATAATTTTTTTCCTTCTTAATACATGAACGGACGAGAAATGTATGTGTACAGCTCAAATAAAGTAGTTCAACAATTTTGATTTGAATGCTCATGAAGGATGTTAGCTGGGAACGTAGGTGCATTATAAAGCTACCTACATTGTCTTGGTATTATATGCAGACAGTGTGAATATAATTAATGACGGTGGTGGTCATATATATATATATAAATTTTTATTTATATATATATACACCTGCATATTTATAAAAGTTAAGTTAATTAAAATTTCGTTAATTTATAAAAAATACGCTAATGCCAATATTAGTTTGTCTAGCTGACATATTATATGTCTCCATAAAGGTATAAAAATAGCGGTACTTTATTACTTTATAAGAGCTCGGTCGCCCAGAAAATTGTGTCAGAAGTGACTCTGAGTTAACAGGAAAGTGACAATTTTAAAAAAGTTTAAGATCACTTACAAAGGTTATATAAGGAGATATAAATGAATTGAAAAGTTAAGTTTGAAAAATAAATTTACAAAACAAAAATATTAATGATTAGCTTTGCATGCGCAGATTTGCCCACGTGTGCTACGCATAACAGATACTTATTCTTTTTTGTAGAATAAACTCTTCGGCTCCACATCAATCGTTTCCCCTTCAGGTACTAAGAATCCCAATTTAACGATTAAAATGTGTACATGGGAAGCTAATACTTCATTCTTGCATGTATGGTGTGCCCACAGCACAGGCTATGGTGACTTACTGTAAACAGCACGTGCCATTCTTACAAAAACTGACTGTACTGAATCTGCTAGGAATAGTTAGCTTCTTGCGGGCAGGTCGCGCTGGTATTGACTACGCGCCCCAAACTGTATCGTTGCCACCGAAACTTGTGTGTACTGGCCAGTTGCTGCAAGACGGCCATTTTTGTTGATTAGGACATACTCTTCAATAAATTATAATCGAAACATTCACAAAATGTTAAAAATTGTTTGTGGTACAATCTATAGGCATAAAAGCTACAGCAAGGTTGTAATGATGTAATTACTATCAGGTAATTTCTCGTGGATGCGTAGATGAGTGCGTGTTTATATACGTTCAACTTTGTCACTTGTGCAAATGAAAATGAATGAACAATTGATGTACATCGGTTTTGGTGTGAAAATAAATGTAAGCTACTTGGGCGAATTACCTAAATATTGTGAATGTAACTGCAAAAAGAGTTCCTTTGCAATTTATGTTTGCTGCAACTTTTTCTTTCTTTGTTTGTAAAACTTACAGTTTTATCTTTCACATTTAAAATATGCTACTAGTACCACAGGCGTTCGTCGATGCTAGGGAGTCAATAGTGGCATAAGGGACATTTAAAAAACATAATGAAGGGTTGCTCTGAAAGGGATAGTAATTGCCGGCACCCTTCCAAGGTTAAACCAGAACATCACACTCCCATCCCTGGTAAATGTGTTGTGATTAGCTGACGGGTTCTCCCGACCCTTCTGAGGTGTACTGTGATTTGCTGTTGCCTATGGAGCTACCCTTTTTGTGGCCAAAACGCACCAAGCGACATTTGCGAGACATTGCAATTTTTTTGGAGGGTATAGAGTCTGTCCTTGGTTCGAAACCCGTATAGAATAAATAGGTGTAATTAAATGTAATTGCATAATGAGTAGTTAGTAATTGCATAATAAGTACTGAGAGTAATTACACACTAAGTACACATGCTTACCCTTCGGCTGCCGGAACACAAGGGATGAGGTTGGAAGGATAGGGACAAAGGTTGAGGAGTTAGTCCTTGTTTAGACACCCGTAGAAGGTTATTAGGTGTAACTGCATAACGATTAATAAGGCATAATATGTAATTGGGTATTTGGGTAAAGATTAAGTAACGAGAGTAATTACATGTAACGAGACTAATACATATACCGAGAGAAATTGCACACTCCCAAGCAAAGCCCACTTGAAACTAAGCTGTGAACTGCTTATATTATATTTATGATACATGTCCGCCATGTTGGAATGGGACTCAAACCTGCTCTAACACCGAAGGCGAACTGAATGTATCTCTCTCCGCTACTACACGGAGCGCTGAGCTCGTTCGAGTTACTCTAGGGATGGAAAAAAAAAAAATCGAGGGGATAACCGACATATCGGTTCGTGATAATATATAAGGTGGAAATATATTTTACAAATTCCTGGTTTATGGTTTATCCTTCAACCAATCTGCATTAATCAGTCTGTGTAATGCAACCTGCGTTCGTCAGTGATAATAGAAAACAGTTTGAAATTATAACAGTAACATGAGCGTGTGCATTACCAAGTGAGAGGCGAATCGTTTAGGATCGCAGTCTGGGAGCCGCGCGACGGTTCAAGCAACTGGAAACGAGGTTTTCCACTTTATGCTCTGCGGGACTCATTACCTTTGCCGATTTGCCAGCTCTCCCGACAGCTGGAATGAGTTACCGGACCTAAAATAACACTATCCCTTTTCAAGACAATGATTAACCTGTAACATCGCTGTGGAAACTTTGATGCTAAATGGTCCCACATGTATTACACAATATTAGCTTAATGTAAAAATAAGAAATTACTTACATTAGACATTGTAATTGTAGTCTTGTTCCTCCCCAAAGGCTTTATAATTTATTTCGCATCAAATGAAATAAAATACGTTGACAATTTTCTACCTCAACAGCCGCAAGAAGACCCAGATATTATTTCATACCTATGGTGTGAGAACTGTCCCCTAGAGGAATACCTGCATTGATCAACGGTATATTCGTGCACCAGCCACGCACATGGTGCATAAAATGGAAGAAATAATTCAACTCACACAAGCCTACGAAATGTCAGAATATGTTCCCGTCATCTCAGAAAGACCTACAGAATTATTGTAAGTAGTAGTAACATGTTTTGTTGTGTGCAATCACTGTAAGTGAAAAAAAATAATTCTTTTGCGAAAAAGCTGTAAGTGAAAAAAAAGTGATTTTTTTTTGTGTAAACACTATACGTTGTTATAAAAATATTTTGTTTTGCGTAAGGGTTTGCAAACCTCTACAACGTATCACATTCATTTATTGTCAAAGAATTCTCTATATCATACTCAGATAATGATAAAACCCCACAATTGTTTAAATTTAAAGCACCATATCAATTGTCAAATATGTCACCAGAATTGCAATGCTTGTATCGCTTACAGACATACAAATTACATGATATTAAATGGTATTCTGGCATAATTTCTAATGAAGAAAGATTCCAATATGTAAAAGAAGCACTTATTCCAGAATACCCGCAATACATTTTAAGTAAATCCCAAAAGAATCTCGTAAAATTCTTATGTACTTGAGATACCCAAATACTAAACATCAGAAAATGCTATTCATGTAGCAACCTTAATGCATTAGTAAAACAGTATCCCTGTAAAAATCAAACCTGTTCAAAACAAATCATTTGTTCTCAATGCAAAAGCGAAGCTTTGTGTGAATTTATATACGATAATCCTTCATATGTCTGTAGAAAACTTAATAAAAAATACATGTGCGTTTATTCCTTATAATTTAAATACATAACTCTGTTTTAAGTAATTATGTCGTAAATGTTGAATATCTGTTCAATAATGTTGGAAAAACTATCATTCTGTTCTGATCATATATTAATTAAGAATGTAACTTTAGACTATTGTACATCGCCATTACAGTTCAGTAAGAGAAACAAATGTATGTCAATCGAAATATGTTATTAAGAGCAAATGTATGTAAAAAAATATTACATGTACATAATATATCATCTCAGTTAATTAAAAAATTTCATATTTAATGATTGTTTTATTCAATAAGGACTCACGCGTTATGTTTCCTTGATTTCCTTTTATTAATTACTTCAAAATATATACACAGAGAACTTCTATCACACAAAAAAGAAACACTTCACATGTCTAAAAATTATTCTCAGCTCTCTTCCATGTGACAAAACCCAATGTTCACAATGGGTGGAAATAAACATGAGGCACCATCTTGTTTTAGCACTGTCTTGTAGAAATATGTTTCACATGAGATATTTTCAAAGACGTATAATAAAACAACCGAACGAGCGAGAATGTCATATTAAGGTTATTTAAATAATTGTCTGAATAAAATGTTATAATAAATTTGGAATAATAAAAACCGTTTACATTAAAAAATATTTAACGTTTTAAAAACCAGTTTACATTAAAAATAATATTTAAAGGTTATGAAAGAGTTTATTTTAAAAATAAGATTTGAAGGTAAAAAAAAATCACCCCCTCCACCATCCTCTGTGCGAATAAACGCATGCTTCATAGCATGTTTTTGCCGACATCGCAAAGAGAGACAAACTCTCTGTATGATGGTTGGAGATGGGGCGGGTGTTGGTGGTGATATAATACTAAACAGTGTAGGTAAGGGTGATTGAATGGGTGAGGGGGCGAGCGAACCCACATCTGCAGACCCCCTGAAAAGAGGAGTAAAAGTCCTAACTTCAGGAGGACTCCACTCCCCCTGCGATGGTAACGAGCTACACCTATTCCCTGGATTGGGTGAGGGAATGATGACGATGTTGAATACCCCTCATCATACGGCATACCCACACATGGTGACGGTATTGTTCTTTGCATTCAAAACGGTTGTCCTCCAGTTCCCGCAGTAGAGGGGCGGGGGACCTCGGTGCCTCCATGCTGCGACATGGGACCCATTACTGGAGGAATTATGTTGGGGGAAGCTCGAAGCCCCGGGGAGGCAGGAAGCAAGTGGACACCATCCTCCGGACAGCAGCTGCACAGGGCAACTTATGTCGGGATGGCAGCCCGCAGACTTAGATCTGTAGCCTGTTGCGGTGTAAATACCCGCCCACTCATCTGCACATCCCACCGACGTGGCTCCACATCACACCATGTCCATTGCAGTCTCCTCCAACATCGGCGATGCCAATGGAGATACTACAACCTTTAACTCAGAAAAGTATCCATCATCACAGTCAATATCTAATGCGAGACATGTTGTATCTTTAAAAACCTTCTTGCTTACATACGTGCTTAAAAAATCTGAACACTATGCGTGGGCAATTACAACAGTCAGTAGGGGGGGTAGTGATTTACGTATTGTATATAACTTTCCAACGTATATTTGTGAGAGGTAGGTCCATTAACACCTCTGTGGCAACATAGTTCTTTACCTCGGGCTACCAGTCCGTAGAAAAGAAACATCACAAAAAAAAATGCATTTCCATATGCTAACATATGCGAGCGACTGAATCCTCCCAGAAAGAAAGTCAGACCCACCACAGTGGTTTCTGGGAAGACTATTTCAAACATCTAATACTTTGATTACTGACGTAGGGATCATGAGTTTTAGGGAAACCCTTCCACATAATTAATTATCTATTATTTCCCCATTTAATAATTTTTTCAATTAAATACTTATATGGTGAAGTAACATTTTGCAATTCATAAGCTTAAAAACCACCTCTGAGTGGTTCACCATTATATGATTCTAGGTAATACACTCGAGGATACGAATGTTTCACTGAAATAACCTTATATATCTCATAAAATCAACGAACCTTATATTTTTTCTCAAAAACTCTTTTTATTTTAGACACATGAACATAATTGACAACTTAAAATTATTTTCCCGCTCATAATAAACCTTGAGGTTGCTATATATGGATTTTAACAGACTATTTTATGTGATGCTAATATGTATTGTTTTTATTGATCTGTGATACCTTGAATAATAGAATGCTACCATTTCTGGCAGAATATTTTTCACTTAGAAGTTTCATGTGACATGAAATATTTATATGAGCTGTTTTAAACTACTGATAAATCTCTCTACTTTAGAAGATTTTATTTCTGAATACTTAACATAATTGGTAAATCCCAAATTGCAACATCAATTTCTTTAAATGGACATTAAAATATTCCATTCATATATGAGTATGCAAATTTTGTAGGACTCTCAGCCTTAACACAGACTTCATCGCACTGCTAACGTGTATCTCACTCTTATTCTTTACTGCTAATTCCCAAGCAAATTTAGAATACATGTATAACATAGTTACAATATACTTAAATCCACTATTATGTTTCAAGAGAAATGGCATATTACACAAATCAGATTGAAGAAGATCATTCAATCCCAAAGTAATAACATTTCTTCTAGAAAAATTTACTCTGGCAGATACATGCTAGTCCTTGGCGAGTTTACTAAATTACATCCTTAATTTAGTAAATATATCCACTTTCAGGCAACTCTTCAACTATCGATATTATTTTGTATGTGTGTGACTTGTCACCAGAAAGCTTGAAAGCAAGAAGATGTTTTAAAATATCCACTAATTCTTTAAGATTGTCCCAGTATACCTGTGAAGGTATGTCACCTACATCTTCTTTATATAAACCAATTCCTACAATATCCCTTAATAAACTTAATTTCTGGTGATCCATGTATTTAATACTCCCTAAAAATAAATTGCTATTGCAAAAAATAAGAATTTTTTGCATATCACATGTTGTTTATACTTTTCCAAATCAGAATCGGAATACCCAATCGGTAACTTTAAAAATAATAATTCATACAGACCTAGTTTCGAGTCCATCACATAATCGCCTATTTGTATTTTACCTTCTGATGATAAATTAATTACAGAATCCCCCAAGAACCAAACATTCCTATGTCGATAGACCCTATATGCCATATCGCAAGTAGGCGAAGCACTATTTAAAGCTAAATATTTACAGGTTAATTTAGAAAGTTTCCCAACCACTGGTTTGTACTTCAAATATTTCTCTAGCCTAATTCAATATATGTATCACTGCATCTGTTCTATCCAAACTGGGTGTTACTAGTTTAAATATATATTTCTTTAAAACATTTCGTTCCATTCGAGCATGTTTCACTAACAAATACTTCCCCTTCATCTCTGTTATAGCATCTTATCCCGAAGATGACTCAGATATTATGTATAAATCCTTCATGTATACAATATGTATTTGTATCTATCATAGCTGTATTTATTGTTTTGGTTTTCTAGTTAGAACATTACTTCGAGTACTTTGTGCCCTTTCTAATCTGTCAACTTTATTAAAGACACCATCTGTTTTATTTGCAATCCGTGGTCTCAAATCAGTAAGAATAACGATTATACAAGTTTTCAAATACTCACATTGCATTTGTATGTCTGTGTGAGTAACTAAAGACATTGTTTTGCTACTAATTTCACCACTTATAAAACACAATTAATCTTCCATTATCTCTGTAAGTTGGATTTAATAACTTTGTTAAGGACTACATTAAAATAATTTGTTAAGCAATCTAAATGTGAATCTATTCTTCTTTCATTATTTTGCATTGCATCTAACATGTTCACTATTGTCTTCTAAATTAAACTCGTATTCTTATAAACGTTACCAATACCTTCACCTACTTTTGTGCTTATGTCTAGTATTTCTGCCGTTTGTGTTTCAATACTTCTAACATCATAGTGCTTAAACTTTCAACAAATTGTTTACTTACCACATTGTTATCTTTCACTGGCTCACCAACTTTATGTAATATATGACAATTCAAAACTCACTTTACATCACAACTTCTGATTAAACACTTACTGTAATGTGATTGTATTATACCACTACGTCCGAATTTTGAAATACTCATTCTTCGTCAGGAACAATGAAACTGTCAAAATCACAACAGTAAAATCATTTATATATCTAAAGCATGGGTACAATGACAAGGAAACCATGTCTGTCTCTAAAACAATAGAAACATATTTCTTTAATTTTGTTAAATGACATATGTTCATTTTAAATATGTTGTAAATTTAAAGTATCCAACTTCAGAACTATCGATACGTTTTCATTATCACGTAAATCATGTTTGGGAATTCTAGCATAAGTTTGCTATAGATAAAAGCAGTTATATGTTGGAATGTCTGCCAAAACTGAAATAATTTTCTATTTCCCCCTTAGGTTCACTCCATATATAATCAAACATAAACACCGATTTCAGTAATGCTTTACTCTGAGGTATTATGTCATCTTTGTTAGTGAACTCATAATATTTTATTACATCGATTGCTGACTGAATACTTGCTAGTCACTTCTATTTATCCTGTTGTAATGTTTTCGAACACAAACATACGTTTCCTAACCTAAGTCCTTTTGGATGTTCTAAAAGCACCATTATCACATATGTTTTACCACAAGAGTAAGGTTCAGTTATTATACACTGTGTACTAGATGGTAAAATATACCATATTTTTGTGTTTCTTCAATTACATTTTTGTCCTTATACAGTTAAAGGGAATATGTAATGTGTAAACTATGTTTTATAACTTTAATACTAACATAGTACAGCATACTAAATGTAAAACTATATATGAGCATATATATATTCCCACACAGTCTTAAATAATTATTTGTGCTAAATGTATTAGAGAAGGTAGCAGAATCTTAAACACAAGTTATTACAATCTAACATTTTAACTGCATTTAGCTAAATATAACTACTGCGGACCTGGCACATGACTTGCGAAGCATTTGGCTGGTAATGATCAGAGAAGAAACACATTAGAGAAATCTTGTAAACAACACAGCTTAACTTACGTGCAAACAACAATATAAAAAACAATATATTGCAGATACACTTTTAGCCGAGATAGCAGAAAATATTAGATTAAATCCTACTGCCACAGCAGATGAAAAAATCGGGCCATAGGTAGTCGGAAAGTTTATACTGGGTAAAGTTTAGGGAAGAAAATAAATGGCTTTTTGCCCCTTCTAGGAGTGAACTGAAGCCTAAGCACCGTCAGTTCACTCCTAGGTGGGGCTTTGGCAATCAACAGAGCAGTTACACTAAGAACTAACAACCCTGATAGGAAAGGAATGTTTCTTCATCCTTACAAAGTAGGGCAAGGATCTTTAAAAAAAAATTCAAGATGAAGGAAAAAGCAGAGACGATCGTAAACAGTCTTCCAACTCGCATGCTCACAGAAAGAGGCATTTGTGTGATTGAAGAATAAAAATAAAATACCATAGTTTCAAGATGTATTAAAGAGAATGACTTACTGCAAAAACCTTACTTTTGGGAATGGATGATTGTTAATTTAGATTCCAAAAAAATGATGGAACCTATTGGATTGCAATAAGTAAAAACATATATAATTCCATCTACTATGACAGTTATGGAGACTTACCACCTCCATTAGAAACAAGTAACTATATACAGGATACACAAATAATATAAAATTATGAAAATGAACATTTCCTGAAGACATATACTATGGGCATTTATGTTTATGATTCGTAACAATAAAAAATATATGTACTTCTTAAAACCAGCATTAACATAGTAAAATGTCAATCACATTAATTTTAAGCAGAAACTCATTCCAACTGCATTCAATTTATTTCCCAGCCAATTTGTCTAATTGAGTTCATAACATACAACAGTATACCCAATATAGATACACATAATCTAAAATTCACACTGAAATTTGGTTATGAAAAACACCAAATTGTTATATCTGTCTATAATATGAACTTGAAGATTTGGAAACCTTCACAAAGGGAATGGTTTCTAAAAATGTTAAGTTTCTGTTTGCATGGTAATCCAAATACTTTAATAATTATAATGCTTAGGAATGCCAATATTGATTTCACACAAAATTATTTAATTGCATCTATGTTATGTTAAGGAAAAAATAGTCAGACTAATCAACTACAGGTATTGTTAAAATAAATGGTAATTTTGCCATCTAACACGAGTCATTTAAATGTAGATATGGTCGGAAATTTGTTTTAATATATTAAACCTTTCAAACACATTACACAAATTGACTTGTTAAGTTGCACCAACACATAAAATAAGTGAAAAAACATATATGTTAATTTATCTTCTGGTAATAGTTAAAAACATTGATGAAAGAGTTGTTACAATTGTCGATTAATATGGTAAGCTTTTTGAACTTTAGAAATGAAATGATAAACACATGCCTACATCTGAAATAAATATGTGAATATAAAGTGGTATAAAAAGATAAGTATTCTGTGTAATACAACCAAAATAGTTATTGTTTACTGTACACAATATGTTCGTCCCTTTCACAAGACATAACATATAAAAAGTCATAAAAGTCAATGAAAAGTGTTCAGTTCCATTAGGAAACCGATACAATTAACACAGAGCAATGAATTATATTTAAGTTAGTTGTTATACAATGTGAATAAAATGGAAGATGTTATTAATTTCGAGTAGCCGATAACTTATGAACTCTCTATAACCAATATCGAGCTATATGTGCACAAACCATTTCGAGTGGGACATTATACATTCCTGTCAAAATATGAATTTTTATACAAAATCAGGACATATATACTTTGCCTTCGAAATCGGCTTTGTGGTTCAGAGGTACAATAAAAAAGACGGACAATGTAACTAACCCTGCAACTACAGGAATAGTTTGTAACAGTATACTTCATCTGACAGACAGACTCACATACTTATTGAATGGTGTGGAAATCGACCAGATTCGGGATGTGGATATTATATCCACAATAAAGAATTTCCTCTTGTGAAAGGCCTTTCACAATAAAGTTAGCACTTTTGAAATCAACCTTGAAAAAAAACTCTCCCTGTTTGCATATATTTTATTGGGCACAATGAGTGGCATGCACCCAGTAAAGTTGGTAATGATTGATGAGAAATAGTTCCATATCTATATGTCAAATAAGTAGTGGTAGGTAACCATTTGTGCGAACAGAAATAATATCTGTTAAATTGGATGTATTCATTACAACATTTTTAGCCAGACCACTTTTTATTACCTTCGCCAAAGAGTACACAGTATAAAAACACATCATCACACACAGAATCTATGGCACCATCTTTGCATAATATTAAAACAAATGTTTGTTGCATCTGCCACATTTCAACAACCCCTCTCAACAAATATTTGTTACAATGTTACAATCGATGTTTTCGTTTACCTATGTAAAATTTAACAACTCTCTCCCTTTTTCAATGTTACTCAACCAACAAGGTTTGGAAACTGCTATACTCAAAGCTATATATTCTATATTCAGCCTCAGTTCAAGACAATGATACACAAGAATATTTTTTTGCTACACCATGTGGTTACACAATCAAATATCTTGAAAATATAACCTGAAGTGGACTTTGTGTCTTCAGTGCAACTTGCTCAGTCTGCATCTACATACCCTTGTAGATGAGATTCTGTACTTACATAGTCTAGACTTAAATTTAGAGTTCCTTCTATATAGTGTAAAATTCTTTTAAGTGACATATACAACATGTCACTTGCACAATGTTGATACCTGGACAGAATAGTGACAGGAGCACATAAATCAGGCCTAGTTCCACAGACTGCGAACATTAAACAGCCTATTAACTGTCTGCACTTTCTTTCAATTTCATTACTTTCTGACTTCTCTCTCTGAAGTAATTTAAAATTAAAATTTTGATCAAAAGGGCTAGCTATTGGTTTGGAATTAGACATTCGAAATTTTTCTAAGACCTTAGACAGAAATTTTTTTGACTGAACACTGTTTTTCCTTTTTCTTGTTCAATACTAATACCTAAATATTCTCTAACTACTCCTAAGTCTTTAATCTTAAAGTTTTTGTGCAACATTGCCTTAAATTCCCGAACTTGTTCATTTTGTGACCCAAAACACAAAATATCATCCACATATAACAACACATACAAAAAATTATCATTTTGTTTCCTAATTTACAAACAATACTCATTTTTTTACTTTTGAAACCTTTCATCCGCCATAAATTTATCGAACTTCTGATTCCAGTGTTTGGGGGAACTTTTCAAACCATACAAAGATTTATTTAATTTATATATGTTTTCATCATTGCAAGGAAGTTTTAAGTAAACTGCTTCTGTAATGTCTCCATGTAAAAATGCTCCTACTACATCCATTTGATGAACTGGCCTATTTTTTGTTATTTGCAACTGCCACAAAGTTTCTAAATGTAGCTAACTTTGCAACTGGAGAATACACTTCTGACAAATTACACTCATTTTGTTCAAAACCTCTAGCCACCAAACATGCTTTGTGCAACTGTTTAGCCTCAGTTTCTTTTATTTTAAAAATCCATTTACTAGAAATAATATCAGCTCCTTCTGGGACCTCAGTAAATTCTACCCAGGTATTATTCTCCCAAATATCTAAATACTTTTTCATAGCTATCTCCCAGTTTGTTTTGTCATTACTGTTCATGGCATCTTCATAGGTCAATGGTGATATGAAACTTGTTTTGTAATCTTCTAATCATTTTGACTTATTCTTGTCTTTTTTATCTTCGCTGAGGTATTCCCATTTTGTTTTGGTTTTCGGTTTCTGGAAGCACCTGGTTCTCTCTGGTTATATCATCTTCTGTTTCTTCATCTGTTTTTTCTCGTCCAACATCCTGTTTTGGATATCCCATATTCGCATTTGTATTTCCAACTGGAAATACTTCTTACATTCCAGCATTGGGTTTTTATTTGATTTAATTTCCACTTTCCTTAATGAATATTGTTTCTCTTTTGATCCAGACATCTTTTAAGTCAGGAAAATAAACACGATATCCCTTAGTGTATTCACCATAACATACAAAGTAACCTGTTTCTGACATTGCATCCTATTTCTGCCTTTTTTGGTCAGAAATATGAACCATTAATTTTGACCAAATCTTTCTCAACTTATTTATATGAAATAGCCCTTCGTTTGCCCACAATTCAAATGGTGTATTTTTTCACTGCTATTTGTACCTGTACTATTTGAGACATAAACTGCAGCTTTAGCCCACATATTCTTATCTAAACTGCTGGACAGTAACATCATTCTAGCTGACTTGTTTACGGTACGTATTTCTCGTTCAGTTGTACCGTTCTGTTCCGGTGTGTATGCTTCCCTTTTGTGGTGTATTATTCCCAAACTACCCGTTAGTGCCTGAAACAATTTGTTGATAAATTCTGTCCCATCGTCTGACCTAATAATTTGCACTTTATGACCCAAATTCTTAATAGCATAGGTCAGAAAAATTTGTATTTTGTTTACAGTCTCAGCCTTGTTCTTCAAAAAATAAACTGTTTTAAAACATGTGTAGTCGCCCTTACTTATTAAGTAATAACGAGCACCTCCTAAGGAATGGATTTCTATTGGACCACAAAAATCCATATGTAATACTTGACCTGGTTTTTCACCCCTTGCTTCACTTAAAGGAAAGGGCTGTTTGTGCAACTTCCCTCTCACACAGGGAACACATGTCCACTGTTCACCACCTAGTGTACATTCTATTTGATTTATTTTTAGAATCGACTATACCTGCTTTATGTTCTGATGTCCCAACTTTTCATGCCACTCAATTCAATTTGTATTTACATTATCAACACAAGCATGGGGATCTGTATACCTAAAGTTCACTATATATAGTTTATCTCTGCGATAAGAAGTAGCATAAATCAGACTGCTTCTTTGTTTTAGGAACCTACATGACTCACTATTCATAAATAAATAAATAAATAAAAATATAAATAAAAAATAAATAAATATAAATAAAAAAAAATAAAAAAAATAAATAAATAAATAAAAAAAAAAAATATATATATATATATATATATAGTAACCTTTATATGTGGCAATACTTACTGAGAAAGGATTTACTTTTATATTTGTCACTTACAAAACATTGTACAAAGTAGTATCTAACCATTCATACCCATTATTGACTTGTAACTTTCGATCACCAATACCAACAGCTTGAATAACTTTTCCATCACCCAATATGATCTCATTTGAGTATTCTAATTCTTTATAATTAATAAAATATATTTTATCCTGTGACATGTGTTCTGATGCACCACTATCCATTACCCATTCATCACTGGCACACTCACTGTTTATTGCAGGCATTACATAAACCTGAAATAAATTACTAGTGATATGCCTACTTGATTTATTTCTAAACCAACATTCATTTAAAGTATGACCTGACTTTTTGCACTGTTGATGGTATTTGACACCCTTATTAACCCTACTTTGAGATTTATTATCATTAGCATTTTCACTTTTCTTTATATTAGACTTACATTCTAGTTTGTAGTGTCCAACTTTACCACAAGTAAATACTTTCTTCCTGCCTTAACCATCTGGAATGCTGTGGAACTCGATGATCCCTCTTCTTTTACCCTTGCCGTGAATCGCTGCTCTCAACCAGCAACCGAGATGTCAGCTCATCCATCTTCCTCTGCTCTGCTGGCATGGACTCACTAGTTGATATGAAATGCTGATACTGCCCTGGAAGACTCGAGATGATTTTTGTGATTGTTCTTGTTGACATCAGCACCAAGAGACTTTAGGTTGTCCAAGATCGCATCTCTCCCGAGGTACTTGGAAATTATTTCGTTTTTCTTGTATATTACTTCAAAAAATTTTTGTTGTGCTAAATGCACCGACAATTCACTCTTTATCCATAAACCGTATGCAGTTTATTCCAGATATCACAGTCTGTTTTACACAATATAATTTCTTGAAGAATGCGATATTCAAAGCATGTTACAATTATACTTTGAGCTTTGGCATCCTTTTCTGCCCATTTCTCATAATCTGGCTTACTCTCTTACTTTACAGGAGGCGGGGTGGTGCCATCAGTAATGCAAGTAGGTTAGTTGCCCTGAGCAATACAGTCAACTTGAATTTCCATGTTGACCAATCTGCCTCACCTGATAATTTTGTATCAACTTGACCGCCGATCAAACCATCCATTTTTGAAGTGTTCATTGAGGTGTGTAGGTTTGACTTTGCCATCGGATTAAGAACAAAACCACGCTGCACCCAAATCACTTTCATTTATGTTGACTTTACCATCACCACACTTCTTCTTAACCATAAAAAATCTCAAACGCCGAGGTCTTTAGCTTGCCTGAGCCGATAACCTGTTAAATTGGATGTATTTGTTACAACTTTTTCAGCCAGACCACTTTTTATTACTTTTACCAAAGAGTAAACAGTATAAAGAACACATCACACACAGAAACTGTGGTGCTATCTTTACATAACATTAGAACAAATGTTTGTTGCATCCACCATATTTTAACAATATCTTTCCTCTCTGATTTTTGATGAATCTTAAGCATAAGAATGAGCAGATTTGTAACATAATTATTTTTCTAAAAATTTCACAGTTTCACTTACTGAAACATGAATAAAGTGATGAGGCCCATGACAATGTTAATTTTACACAAGACAGGGTAATACATAATGTAGGTACAAGTAAATCTTAAGCAGGGCTTTTAAAAGTGCTCATTTTACATGAAACAACCAATAACAACAAACAACATTAACTTATGCATTATGTAAGGGTTGAAACACAGTCATAATAATTACTACAGTGTTTCCACCCTTACATATTATAAAATGCACATTGAACCTGGTGGAAATAAGTGGTTGTTATACCATTTAACATGCGATTCGCCGAAGACTATAAACACATTAAGTGCCAGACAAGTATTGGCTATTCTGTTTAGCAATTTGCACGGGAACGACAATATGTGATATGGCTAATGACGATGAGGGTGTTATATTTGAACTAAGTAGTGTAGAATGGCTGATGCCATATATTGCAATTAACATTCGTGAATGCATGAAATTTCCCAAATATATTGAAAAATGGAAAAACCTAGACCTTGCATTCAGGCCCTGAAGTCTGCAGACATTCCTGTGTGTAACACCATCCGAGAAAGGTGTACGGAATTTTAAAAATCAAGTTTCTCAAATGAAAAAACTGAGGTACATCATTATATGTTTACAAACCATCCACCAAAATAAATTACAAGCAAATATATAATTATTCGACCAAAGCAATGATAAAAAAATGAAATTATTTCTTAATAGTTAAGCTTACCTGTACATGGACTTAATGTGCATTTCGCGAATATAAAGTATTTTATTTGCTACAATACATATAGACACTTCACAGCTGTATTAGATCCTGAAACATTTAAAAGTAAAGCTCCCTTGTTCGTGTTTGATGTTAGCAAAAAATGACTCTATAAAAAACAGTGTTATTTATTCACATATTGAATTGCCCACTTATGCAAACATTCCACAAAATACCCAAGTTTATGCATTAATCATTCATGTTATATTACTATATTATAATGTTCACGATAAGTTAGTCAAGATATTAACATAACTGTGTTTTCAATATATGACATACTGTCATCAGTAAACATGTTCTGTAATATTCAAGGTTTCCACACCCCAAATAGGCTTATTACTATGGAAATGGTTATCATCCACAGACACAACAATACTACTGTCTTCACATTCAAAAAACCTTTTGAGTGGAAAAATTTAAGTTGGAAGTATAAGAGAACCAGCAGTGGTTTTAAACAAATCACCTGTGGTACTGTGGTAGAGTGGATGTAAGAATTATGACGAATTACCATTTATTTGAAACACACATCTTAAAGATGAGGAGATAATTGCATGTGGAGTGATTCAAAAACATATTCTAGCAAGCATATGGAGAGGTAAAATAAAATATGTACAGAAAGTTACGTGAAATGGACAGATATAAATTTAATTCATTTCCACAGGTAAAAATTCTAAAATATTGCTTAAATAGGTAATACTGATGGAGTGGTGTGAGGAAGGGGTACCCTGATCGAAGTTGATGAAGAAACATAACCCTCACTTTGAATATGCGAGAATTCTTCTGGAATATTAAAGAGTTTAGTTTCAGGTTAACAACAAATCCAAATGTGTATTGTAGAGGAACGTTGGAGTTTTTTGGTAATTAATCTACAATACACGTACAATGACGTTAGCGGCTGTAACAGGCCCGAATGTGCGGTGTTTAATTTGCGGCCAGACACAATATTGTCATGCTGTTTAAATTAATTTGTGAATGATGTTCTAGATGAACCGATCTCAAAATATGACATTTAATCAAATCACATATTTGTTACAAAGAGACTGTTTTAGTGTAACTATAATCTGAACATAACAATGTTATAAAATAGTACACATTAAAGAAATTCCCAGTGAAATCGGTGGTTAGTCTCACCATGCGGTATGTGGATATGTAGGGTTTTGAAAGCAAGTGTGTGTATATATATATATACAGAGGCAAGTGGTATCAGAGTTAAAGTCATTCATAAATAAGCATGGTGTGCATCTTTGCTCCATGAAGTGGCTATGAGGTGTTGCAGGTAGGGCATGAATGAGTATAATTAAATCCATAAAACCATGTTTTGCAGGTACAAGTATGCAATGGTATTGAAGATTGGTGATTTACCTTCGATTCATATCAACGAATTAGGTTTGGTGAAGGAATAGAATGTGTAGATTGTGCTGTGAGGTACCTGAGACCTGCCAGTGATTTACCATGTTCACTACAAGGCATAGCAAGCTCTAATGAAGAGACTGAGGAAGTACGTGGCAACGGAAAAATTACCTACGAACTTACCCGCCCCGACTTGTTAGAAGAATTCGTTATTTTATTTCACTTATTTTCCAATATTTAGCAAAAATTTATTTGTTAAACTCGATTTTGATGGGATGAGATCTCTCTTAATATACAGTGTAGGTATAAAGTGTCATATATAAATATATATTTCCCACTTGTTTTTGCTTAAGGTATTATCTTGCGAAGTTTGTCGGTTTAATTACTCCCTACCATGTTCTAGCAGCTGTAATATTGTATTAATAGGACATAACATTCCCTCGAGGGCCGAATTTCGAAAAATCTGTTCTTGATGGAAAAATCACACAGGAAGTTTCACATTTCTAGGTCCAGCGTCACGGGCTGGGCGATCGTGAATCAGTGAGGAATTTTATTTATATATTTCAAGTTTAAAGCAAAGGGCATTACGATATATTATCACATACAGTATATTAGCTATTGTGGCATCCTTAAAAAAACACTTTTAATTCCTTATCAACCTTTAAGCAGTTAGGATTATAATATACTCGAAATAAATTCGTAGGTATTTTATATGCAAAATTAAAAAAACTAAGATTACAACGATTTCACATCGCATTAATTAGCCACGGAGAAGTCCTGTTAAACACTTTTGACTCATCTTAAGCCACTTAGGGCTGAATTAGAAAAAAAAAATCAATTCTGAAATACGCTATCTACCAAAAAGTAATTAGCTCAAAACCACCACTCTTGAGAAGCACTATGAACTCTTCTTGGAGTGAGAGAGTAGCTGTCACTGATGATGCACCTGTAATCACATCATGCACAAACACATCTTACCTTAGCACCCTTGCTGCATTGGGATAGTTAGTTTGCTCGTCAACAGCTAGTTGATGCAGGGCCCTCATAGCTAAGAACGGAGCTGAAGATACACCATACGTAACAGTGTCCAACTGATACTCTTGAATAGGTTGATCATAACACTCGCACCACAAGATTACCTAGTATGGCCGATCATCTTGATGCATGCGAATCTGCCGATACAATTTGCAAATGTCTGCCGTCATCACAATGGGATGTATGCGGAACTGGGTGTTTATTTAAATTACATCCTTTTGCATTTTCGGTCCCTTGAAAAGTGCATCGTTTAAAGACTGACCTGTTGATGTTCCTGCAGATGCATCAAACACCACATGCACTTTAGTTGTCGAGCTGGTTTCTTTGTGGACACAGTGGTGAGAAATGTAGTACCGAGCCTGGTGCATCTGAGCTTCACTCAGAAGATGCATGTGACCAAGGGATTCATATTCTTTGAGAAATTTAGCATACCCAGCTTTCAGTTGTGGCTGATGTGCCAGACGATTTTAAAGATGACATAGTCTTTTTTCAGCTTGCAAGCATAACTCACCCAGGTTGGGTTCCACATCTTTGAAGGGCAATCTTACCATGTATCGTCCATCTGGACTACATGTGTAGGTCTCTTTGAAATGAGCTTCACAGAGATCCCCTTCAGGATCAGTATGCTTGGTTGTCGGCAACTCTTCATGTTTCTAGAATCGCTGCAGCACATCTCAGACATTTGGTGAAGTAACAAATAGCGAAACAAGGCCATCTGGGTTACTAGTGGCTTCCTCACCCAACCTTCACATTAAGATCCAACCAAATTTACTGTGAAAAACTCCTTGTTAACCGGAAGGGCCTGGATATCGCCCATCATAAAAAATCCCGGGACAAATATCAATACCCAACAGCATGTCAATGGGCCCTGGAGTATGGAAGCCTGGGCCAGCAAGATCTAAACTCTAGTAATCGGATTTTACATGTTGAAGCAATGCAACTGATGGAAAACTTGAGGATATGTTATTCAGGATTAATGTATCCACAATTACCTAGAAACCCTCATGAAGGAACGATTTTAGCACACAAGTTACTGCACCTTTGTTGGCTTGAACGACTGACTGGCCTAGACCATTAATTGGTACATGCTACGTTCTCCGATGCAAACCCAATCTTTTCACACATTCCTCAGATATGAAGAAAGCTTGTGATCCAGTATCGAGAAGAACACGAGCCCTCTGGAGAGTACCACAGGCATCCTTCACTCTCACAACTGCTGTACCTAGAATCACAGTGGCAGCACTAATGCTGGAACTAGCAAGTGAAACTGCTTGTGTAGATTCCTCACATGTTGTATATTTTCCATCTCATCAACTGATTGTGGTGGCACTTTTTTACTAGCCTTGTTGACATCTGGTGTGGAATCAGGATTAATTAATGTATGGTGGCGTTTATTGCAATATGCGTATAAAAGTTTTGAAGTACATACATTAACACAATGTGATTTTAGGCAATTGAAAAACAGATCGTATTGGTGCACCACATCTCCCCTCTCCAGAAGTGTGTTACCAAGAAACACAGGACACTTACAAATGTCATGACTGTGATTACATACGATACGTACCTGTTCTGAACTGGCAATGAAGGATTTTATAGAATTAATTGTAGTCACAGGTCCAACCTCCCTTGTGCTGTGTGATGTGGAAATCACTGAAGCAGCAGATATCAATGCTTTGTACCGAAATTCCAAAAACTATAACAGCTGCAACAATTTAGGCATTTTCACTTCTTTATGCTCCAGCTCAAAATAACGTCGCGTTTCCGCATCAAGTACACATAACACAATGTTCAATATCACAAAACACCACTGGTCCACTGGAAACTTCAACACTTTCAGAGCACCTAGGTTTTCCTTCAATACATCAACTAGACATCTTAGTTTATGCGGACAACCTTCTGTTGCCACTGGCACGTTCATGATGTTCTTCCAATGCATAGTAGATATTTGACGAACATCTTGGTATCGCTCAGATAACATCTGCCATGCTAATTCACAATTTCCTCCAGACAATGGTACAGATTTGATGAGGTTAAGTGGCTCTCCAGTGAGAGATGTGAGAAGATACTGTTGCTCCTGAACTTCTGAAAGCTGACTGTTGGTATATACTAACATCCTATATAGCTCACAGAGACTCGTCCACTGTATCAGTTGCCCGCTGAATGTCGGTAGCTGCAATTTTGGAAGCTTCACAGATTTAGATTTGATGTCAACATTTGATTTCCCATAACCATTATCATTTTTTTTTTTCGAATCAAAGATCGTGGCGTGAACTTCTACCATTCGATAGTAGGCCGAGTCCACGTCGATAGTAGTCCGAGACCAATGCACGAAACAAGGTAGTCCACACTAGGTCGATGCAGCATTTGCAATATCCCGAAAACCCTATTTTGCCGACCGGACACAACCATCCCCTACCGGAGTAAGCAAGCTACTAACATGGCGGACACAAGCACGCTGCCCCTGACGTCGCCAACATGGCCGCCGCCACCACCATCTTGAATAAAACTGAACTTTTCCCAACAATTATCATGTGCGAAAATCCGTGAGCGACCCCACAGGGAATCGAACCCAGTTCGCCTTGGTGGTAGGCGAGTGCTCTAACAGCTACACCACCTCGGCTTTGGGGTTAGTGAGATACTGAGGATACAGATATGGGTTTTCGGAAAATTCCTTCTTTCTGTATATCAGCACGCAGATAGAAGTCGTCCATAAACTTTGACTATTTCACGCCCAGTATAGTCGGTGCGTTATTTAAGGGTATGTATTCGCAACACTCGCAAGTATACTAAAGCTAATCAGTCAATAAACATAATTTGATACCTGAAAAACTAGCAAATATTGTGTTAGTTCAACATAATGTTGAAATTTTATAAACTATATATCTATTTGTAAGACAATTTCTGCATGCAAACACAGAATCAAATTGGAAAATTATGTCAACTATAAAAATGCGACTCGCGCTAAATCAGAGGAATATATATTTAATGTAACATACAATATTTTTTGTTAATTAATTACCAAATTTAATGAAGAAAACCAAAACACTTAGAAAAATGAAAATAATTTACATATATAAAACAGAGTATTTATATATAAAACAAATATTTATTTATATATAAAAATAACAGCATTTAAAAAAAGTAAGCATTAGGCCACAAGAAAACTTTCGTATAGGCATACTTGAAAAGTGGCCGTCCTTGATGTTTATTGAAATAAGTTTACCAAGATCCAACATTGAAGTTATTAAGCCCGAACGTTTCAGCTATTCTCAGTTTGTTTCCTGTAAAATATACAGATCATTTATTTATGTATTCCACACACATTAAAATCGAGCTCATAAGACGGGTGAATTATGCAAATATCTAGAATCAGACAATATCGTTTGTTAGAAATAGCATGCATTTTATGGGAAAACTTTTAACGAGTGTATGAAGTGTCCAAGATGCAATTAAGTATTTGTTACACATCACTACTTCAAAGTCATCTGATTGCTGCAGTGTAAGTATCAAGCTTCTAACAGCTGGAGTGTGCACCGCATTAATTACAGACAAATCAATTTTTCAGCGAAATGTTTTAAAAATATTTTATTCTTGTTTGAGATAAATGCAGAGCCAAATCCTGTTTTAATGGTATAGTAAGCCTGGTCATGTTGTAGTCTATCTGATTCATATTCGGTAGTTCTTAGGCTCAGCCCATTTGGATGATTTTGTTTGCAGGTTTTGGTGTCAATATCTATCAAGTGTCTTCGCCAGTCCATATCATTCGGATTATGTTCCTGATTAGCCTCTGTACGAGAAAATTTCAACTATGTTACAATCAAGGTCCTTATTTCGTGTCATTCAATTTATCACCTGAATATTCAAAAACGTAAGGTAATAAACAACAATTATCATAGATATTATAAAATAAATTCCGTAAATTATGAACGCGAAAAACATATTTCTTATTTTTTTAAATTATCAAGATTAGCTAAGACGACTTTAACACAATTGTGCTACATAAATATATAATTCTAAATATAAATATACGAACAACTGCTGAGATATTATATGTCTCTGTACGTAGTCAGCTTAGATCAAGTAAATGAAAACGAATATCTTCATATATTCGGTAATTACAAATTTCTCAAAACCTGTTTTTGCAGTCAATAATCATATCAAATAAATAAAGCTAAGAAGTTAATTATGTTACACTATAAATTAATTTTAAATCACATTACAAATTAATTAATGGCAAATAAACATTATGTAGGCCAATAGACAAATTAATCAGCACTTACAAAATATAACAGAAATAATCAAATAGGTATTACAAATATAAAGACCATAACATTAGTTTTCAGCTAGTGGGAAAATGTGTTTTGATACCAAAATTCCTATTCTTAATTTCGGCAATTCATATTGTATAAGTTAAAAAAATATATAACCCAGTTTTTTTCACTACGAGTGTGGAGAGGTGATTTTCTATTGAAAATAATGAGGAAGTGTGTCTTCCACATAGCGCCATAAAGGTGGAAGAAGAAGATTCAGCTTGAGAGGGTTGCTGTTGCCACAGGTGGCGCCGCGAAGGAGGAACTATCACCTGCATAAATAAAAGCGCGGGCGAATAACGTCAAGGGATGGATAGAGCTAGCGGCAGGGGACCAGGAGGCGCTAAGTGCACTCTCGCTCATGAAGAGGCTGCGCGGGTGTATCGAGGGAGTGAGGGAGGAAACTTGCCGATGTTTGTATGCGAGCAATAACACGAAACAAATCACCGGGGCGCAGTTTGTCAGGCGGCGCGGCGCGCGTGTCTGGCTGCCACCTTTCCCCGGGCCGGGCCCTGCAGCGCGCATACATCACACTGCCGCCGCCGTAAATCTGCGTGGGGTCGGCGCCCCGGAGCGAGCATAACGCCACCCCACCCAACTCAACTCCCGTTCGATACATCCAGAGCTTCTCGAAGCAGCAAGACGGTCGGTGGCCGCTCCGCGTGCCGGAGTTATGGCGGCCGTATTTCACGCGGCACCTCGCGCGGATTGCGAGGGAAATGGTGATGAGGGGAGTAACAACAGACGTCTCTGCGCGGGTGACGAGTGTCCCTCGCTTCTATACTACTTGCCTGGATGAAACTCCGCGTGAAATATGCTCCCAATGATTTACGCTTCTTCTTTTCTAGTTTTGCCACTTGAAAATTTATGTGGAATGCAGTTCACTTTTCGCCCTTACACCATTTGTGAACCAAATATTTCACTGTATTTAATATTGTACAATATCTGTTATTTCCTAAAAATAAACATTTAATATTTCACGTATTTTTTTATTTCTATTATTGTATAACTCAAATAAAAAATAATGAAGTTTGCATTTAACAGAAATTTCCTAAAAAGTAACAAAACCATTTTGTATAAACATTACTAACTGTAATAATAATCGGATAGTGAGATCTCGCTGTTAATTGAGCAAATTAGCAATCCTGATTAATTTGATCCTCTTGCAGTTATCTATGCATCTGCAAAAAAATAATAATTAACTTCACTCTGCCCTTAGTAGTCATTATTCATGTCGGCAATCAGTGACACGATGTAGTTAAAAAAATTACCGAGTTATTTTTGTAATGTGTATTAAACAAAAACGTAAAATATACACTTGCCGCATGTTTCAAATTTTAATGGCAATTTAAGTGGTAGTCGTACTTTAATTAGTTCCCTGCCAACATTGTTGCTAATAAGTTAATCGTGCAAGTCTGATTATCTTTACTAATATAATAAAGAGTTAATGTAAGTGTGTTTGTTGGTTTATTTGTTTATATGTAACGGCTAATCTCGGAAACTACAAGGCCGAATCTTATAATACTATCATTGTTAGAAAGATAAATTCTTCCAGATTGTGATAGGCTATGTTTAATTAACAAAAATTCTTTGAGGAATTTCAACATTTGTAAATAAAGTCGAAAAAAAATTACCTACTTGGCTGCTTTCTAAGCATGCTTCACCAAAACTACAGGGCCGATCCTAATAATTCTTTCAATGTTAGAAAGTTATATTATTCCAAATGGGTATCGGCACAGTTAAATAAAAAAAAAATTCTTTGAGGAATTTCAAGATTCATAAATAATGTAGGAGGAAAATGAACAACTTGGAGGTTTCTAACCATTATTTATCCAAAATTACAGGGCCAAATCTTATAATTCTTTCAAAGCTATAAAGCTACGTTATTCGAGGTGGCCATATACATATACCAAGTAGGGGCACAGGGGCTCTGTGGGTAGAGTAATTCCAAGTGGGTCCACAGTGGCGCATTGGCTATAGTAATCCCAAGTGAGCCGCAGTGGCTCAGTGGTTAGAGCACTCGCAAGTGGGGCCACAGTACCCAGTGAGTGGCTAGAGTGAAACCAAGAAGTGCCGCTGGGGCCCAGTTGCTATAGCGATCCCAAGTGGTGACCTAGTAGCTCAATAGCTAGAACACGTGCAAGTGGGGCCACAGTACCCAGTGAGTGTCTAGAGTGATACCAAGAAGTGCCGCTGGGGCCCAGTGAGTGGCTAGAGTGATACCAAGAAGAGTCGCTGGGGCCCAGTAGCTATAGCGATCCCAAGTGGTGACCTAGTAGCTCAATAGCTAGAGCATGTGCAAGTGGGCCACAGTACCCAGTGAGTGGCTAGAGTGATACCAAGAAGAGTCGCTGGGGAACAGTGGCTATAGCGATCCCAAGTGGTGACCTAGTAGCTCAATAGCTAGAGCACGTGCAAGTGGGCCACAGTACCCAGTGAGTGGCTAGAGCGATACCAAGAAGAGTCGCTGGGGAACAGTGGCTATAGCGATCCCAAGTGGTGACCTAGTAGCTCAATAGCTAGAGCACTCGCAAGTGGGCCACAGTACCCAGTGAGTGGCTAGAGTGATACCAAGAAGAGTCGCTGGGGAACAGTGGCTATAGCGATCCCAAGTGGTGACCTAGTAGCTCAGTAGCTAGAGCACGCGCAAGAGGGGTCGCAGTGGTCCAGTGAGTGGCTAGAGTGATACCAAGAAGTGCCGCTGGGGCCCAGTGGCTATAGCTATCCCAAGTGGTGACCTAGTAGCTCAATAGCTAGAGCACGTGCAAGTGGGCCACAGTACCCAGTGAGTGGCTAGAGTGATACCAAGAAGAGTCGCTGGGGCCCAGTGGCTATAACGATCCCAAGTGTAGACCTAGTAGCTCAGTAGCTAGAGCACGTGCAAGTGGGGCCACAGTACCCAGTGAGTGGCTAGAGTGATACAAAGAAGTGCCGCTGGGGCCCAGTGGCTATAGCGATCCCAAGTGGTGACCTAGTAGCTCAGTAGCTGGAGCACGCGCAAGAGGGGCTGCAGTGGTCCAGTGAGTGGCTAGAGTGATACCAAGAAGTGCCGCTGGGGCCCAGTGGCTATAGCGATCCCAAGTGGTGATATAGTAGCTCAGTAGCTAGAGCACTCGCAAGTGGGGCCACAGTACCCAGTGAGTAGCTAGAGTGATACCAAGAAGTGCCGCTGGGGCCCAGTGGCTATAGCGATCCCAAGTGGTGACCTGGTAGCTCAATAGCTAGAGCATTCGCAAGTGTGGCCACAGTTGTCCAGCGGATAGAAATATCGCTAGTGGAGATGCAGTGGCCCATTGGATAGAGCGATCTGAATTAGGGATGCAGTGACTCAGTGTATAGAAATATATATAGTGGGGCCACTGGGGCCCAGTGGCAAGAGCGATCTTAATTAGGATCACAGTGGCCCAGTCTAGACCGATCCCAATTAGAGGACGCAGTTGCTCAGTGACTAGAGTACTCTCAGGTGGGGCCGCAGCGGCTAAGTAGATCTTAATATTATTTTAATATTGTTATTTCGCAAGTAGACGCAAGTTGTCGCAGGTAGTTAGTAAGTAGTAACGAGTAGTTGCGGGTAGTCGCATGTAGTCACGGGTAGTCGCAGAAAGTCACAGGTATTCTCGGGTAATCACGGGTAGTCGCAGATAGTCACTTGTAGTCATGAATAGTCGCAGGTAGTCACGGGAGATCGCGGTTAGTCGTAGGCAGTCACGGCTAGTCGCTGATAATCATGCGTAGTCGCGTATATAGATATGTATTTCAATAACCCCATAAAACCTGAGCGAATCCTCAGTTATGCTTTGATTCCGAAAGCACTTATTTAAATATTTATCATTTGAGGAGTGTAGACCGACTAAACCGTTAAACTGTGCGCGGTTACACAGATATTTATAGTAGAGGAATTCGAATTAGTAAATGTGTTAACAAAGTTAGTATAGTCGGATCTGAAAGAAAAATGAAAAATTAGAAATCAAGGACTAGCGAGTCACTGCAATGTAGCACGAACTTGCTCGACATCGAGGAGGTTCAAGGGGGCGCGAAGTACATGCTGTACGTCATCTCAGCTATAGTATCCGAGGCACGACTGTGTGTCTGGAGACTAGAAATGCCACTAGTGTCGAGTGTGGTGTGTGAAACCTGGGCGAATTTCGACACGATGGGAATTAAATAGTAACCAGTAACTTAACTGCGAGAAAAAGGGACGGGTTTTGTGTGAGTAATGGGCATTTGTATGGTGTAAATTACAGTAATGTGTATTTGATTTGAATATTAGCTGATAATGAGTTCAGAATATGGGAACGTTTTTAAAGGACGGTCACCAGGACTTAAGTTATAATTGAAATACGTACAAAAACTAACCCATTTCCCCGGCCGGGTCACTCCCGTATTTTCGCATGTGGGAATCGTGCTGTACGATGCCGCTGGTGAACGGATTTCTCTGTGATCTCCCGTTTCCCCTACCCTTTCATTCCAGGGCTGCTCCACTCTCACCTCAATTACCCTCACCGGCTCTCAAGACGTCGCTGTTAAGATGAACCCAAAACTCTTCACTCATTAAATTAACTCATTGGTAAACATAGTAAGTTTTAAGAGCATGGATATACATTTTTATACTGAATGTAATAGCTGTTAGTAATTTAAAGCCATTTCAAATAGATTAGGGAATTTAATTATAGTACGTTAATTGTATTAATGAAATTGAGACACTTATTCATTAACCGATTTAAAATTAAGTTATAGGTCAGTCTATAAATAAGTGTTATAAATTCTTGAAAAAAAATTGCAATAGGCCACAGAATTCCAATTGCTTTGTGAAAGCGTCTCAGTGAATGCAAACGAGGAAATGTCTTTTTCGAACTGAAAGTACCAAAATCATTGATCGAGTGACTTCATAGCCAAATGAGAGCTAGTGTAAATAGAATGAAAAAATGTAAGTATTGTGAGAGGACGCAAATAGTCAAATAAATAGAGTTAGTGAGAACATAGATAGCATAATATGTAGCGTCGGTAAGAATGCAGCTATTTTAGATGAGACCGTAGACAAGAAAACAGAAATTTTGAGTACAAGAAAAATAGACACAGTCAATGAAAATGTACACTTAATGTAGAAGCTATTAACGGGTTAGTAAATACACAAGTAGGCTGCGTACCTGAGAAAACTGACAGTGCAAATGAATGAGTGAACAGTTTGAGTGTGATAGTGGATAGTGTGAAGGATGAATTAAAACAGGAAAAAACCTATTGAAGATGGAATGACAAGAATGTATCCAACAGGAGAGGAATTTTGGAAATGTGAATAACAAAGTTCCAATGCCAATTACACTGTAAAAAAAATTGTTATTTTTTCAGAGAAATTGTTCGTAATTTTACAAATGTATGACTAGTATAAAATAATAGGTTGACTTGCAAGGGATTGGGGAGTAGGAGCTCAGGAGCTGGTGGCAGTCATATTGGTACGTCACCATCCACCATCTTGGATGTCATTGACCTGACCTTGACCCGAGGACCTTTGATCTGAAAAACACTAAAAAAATCCAAAAAATCTTCAAAAAATTCCAAAAAAAATTCTAAATAATTCTTTACAAATAAAAAAAAAAGAAAAAAATTATTACAAAATTAAAAATTATTTAAAAATTATTATCAATATTATTAAAAGGATTATAACACATTACTAATTTTTTCCACGAATGCTGACAGTGATCAGCGACTCCGGAGAATGGAATTAGTGACTCCGAGTCAGGTGTCCGAGATCAGGACCATTGACCTTCGACCTAGACATTTGACTTTTAACTTTGGAAATGAAAAAAATAAAAACACAAACAAATTTCAAATATCTAAAATAAAAATAAAAAAAACGCATAAAATTAAAAAAATCGATAAAAATATTGAAAAAATTATTGAAAAAATTAATTTTGAAATTATTTTAAAATTAAAAACATCCTTTAATCATTTATTTTTAGAAAAATTTATTTTTTAAAATTTTTAATTATAAAGTCTTTAACCCCAGTGGCCACTTTTCATTTTTTTCCTCAAAATTTGCCTTTTTACCTAAAAAAATTCCCTTAAAAATGTTTCTAAAAAATTTAATTTAAAAACTTTCATTTCCTGAGGTCTCCCCCTACACCACCATTTACACACCTCTGCTCGAATCCAGCAGAGAGCTGACCCCTCGCACTCACTCCCCTCACCAATACTCATTCCGCCATCTTGATTTTTACGTTCGCAATTTGTTCACATGCTACAGGAAGCCGCCGTATTTGTTTTTTCGTTTCTCTTTTGTTAATATATTACAGGAGTCCGCCATCCTGGTAGGTGATTGGTAGGCATCTCCCATGCTCCATATTGGAAGCCAATGGCCATGACCTTAACCCCATAACCTTGAAAGACCTTGAAACGAAAATTCGATGAAAATACATGTACGTCAGCAAGCATAATACATTACAGACTACTACCACCATATAAGACCTTGACCCCATGACCTACAGTAACCTTGAATGTAAAAACTCGAGAAAAAATACATAAAAGCCATCAAGCATATGACATTGCAGACTACCACCACCATATTAAATGCAGACTACCTCAATTTTGACCCCATGACATTGAATGCCTTTGAAAACAAAAATAAAAGTCAGCAAGCATAATACATTACAGACTCGTATCGCCGTATTATAAGCAGTCTACCTTCATCTTGACCCCATGACCTTGAAAATAAAAACTCGAGAAAAATTGTATGCAAAGATACAGAAGCTAGCCGAGAAGGTGTATCTTTACAACAGCCGTTGTCACATTAAGCCTCACAGCCTATCGCCATACTGCTTATATATATATGCCAAATGTATACTTTTAGTTACTTATTACGTATCCTTCCGCTACACGTAAATATAAACACTGCCGTGTGACTTCTACTTTTATAACTGTCAAATGCGTTAGTTGCTGTTTACAGCTGCTCAAAGAATTATGCCATATTGCAGAAACCATTTCCTACGAATGTTCGCTATTTAGGCCTATAACAATACTTAGGTCGGCTTTATAACTATTTGTTACACACGATATAGGACGTTACACATAATACACATTAATATTTAGCCACGACAGTGTTAGTTACAACTGTGGCGGAAACAACAGCAGTATTTAACCTGTTGTTATGAATATGTGGTTGGAATAAAAATTAAAACGAAGGGACAATCAGTCCAACGAAACGACGCAGTAAATTCAAGCACGCAACTCGTGTCGCTTATTTATTTACATCGTCAAACGTAAAAGATAGTGGTGAACACGCAAACACATATGCCTACCGTAACATTTATTCCGCTAATATTTGCATGCATTGGTAGCGTACTTACTGGTTTGTAGGTTTATTTTATTATTTATTTAAATTCATCTGTGTGGGTCAAAATTTCGTTGCGATCGTGGCAGACATTCAAATCACAGAAACGTAAGCTCGTTACACAACTGTGTTTCAAACACCTAGCGCGAAGATACAACATTGTGATAAACAGACGTGAATATAAATAATTAACTTCATCATAACATCAGTTCATGGTTAAAAAAAAAAGTATAAACATTGCACATATTTGAAATCCACGCGCCTGCGTAACGATTAAAACGTAGCCACCATAGACGGAAATGGTAGCTACGCTCTTGCACACGCAGCGATCACAACACTCGTTAGAGTATATTAACCAATCCTGCCGTGCCGTGGAAACACATTTATCAGAACATTGTAACTTCCCTAGGATGTTTCAAAAACACGAGTAAAAATTAGACGCTTCATTCAGAAACACGCCGTGTCATTGTCTGTCGCCATATCATAGCCAGTCGTAATGCACTGGGTATAATCGCCCGCAGCCGCCATATTGGGAACGTTTTCCACACCACGTCTACCAACCTGCTGGATTTGTAAGTGTCGCGTAACAAACTGTGTCGCGCCGTCGCATTAAAAATATGTCGTTGCATCTCAATAACATATAATAGGTATTTCAACAATAAAATCTTGTTTCAGATGTAAATTACAATCTCAAACATCATTATTGTTGCTGTAATTAGTATGGAATGTGCTGAAATGAGTAATAACAAAATGCATACCTTTCCTACAAAGGTGGTACGATCTTCCCGAGAGAGAGAAGAGAGACAGAGAGAACTAGAGAGACCGACACGCTCTGCTTCTCTTACTGAACCTTTATTCTGGGAAGAAAAAAAACAGCAGCCTACACACGGGAATTTGCGCGGATATTTTAACTGCAGCAATGTAATGTGTTTCCGTCAGTGCTACCTAACAATACAAATGTATTAATTGGCAATGTTTAACTTACAAATAGTATGCATGAAAACGAGGTTAAAAAATATTGTAACTGAGAACTATTACTTACCGGCCATTGCAAACACGTCGCTGCTCTCTCTGTTGTTAATTCATGTTGAATACGAAATAAATATTACAAGTTATAGAAGATACTAAGGTAAAGTTTCATTTATTTAATAATATAAGAACTGTAAAGTTAATTGTATTGTATTGTAAATATCATTGTGTTAAATATTCGTGGAATAAAAATTACTGGAAAAATAGGTTGACATAATACGCCTAGGGTGATTTTTCAAAAGTTCGATTCCAAATGGCCGAAGAAAGTGAGAATGGACTGTACATATGAAAACCCTTTGATGTCATATTGACTTTGAACCCAATCGTATTCCATCATTATTCTTTTGTGCAAAGACCGACCAACCAATCACATGATTGCAGTGACCAATCACATGAAGGCATTGGGACATCACTCACAGAAATAGGTAGGCAGGCTTTAGATGCTAGTTCCTTGATCACATTACATGCAGTTATATCTTAATTAGTTTTTTCCAGACTTCTTCGCTCATATATAGATCATGGTCAAGTAGACAACTAAATCCTCTTGTCAGACAACCCCTTACAAGAATGACACTATTTACCCCATTCACTCCATTCACGTCATTGATCCCATTGACCCCATCGACCCATTGACTCTCGGGTTTTTTGTTTTCAAGGTTATTCAAGGTCATGGGGTCAAGGTCGAGTTAGTCTGCATATTATATGGTGGTAGTAGTGTGTAATGCATTATGCTTGTCTTTTATGTATTTCTTCTAAAGTTTTTAATTTCAAGGTAGTTAAGGTCATTGGGTGAATGTTGAGGTAGTCTGCATCTAATATGGCGGTGATAGTCCTTAGTGAATTATGGTTGCTGACTTTTATGTATTTTTTCTCGTATTTTGTTTTCAAGGTCATTCAAGGTCATGTCGTCAAGGTGGAGGTAGTCTACATCTAATATGGTGGTGATAGTCTTTAATGTATTGTGGTTGCTGACCCTTGTGAATTTTTTTCGAGTTTTTGTTTTCAAGGTCATGGCATCAAGGTCGAGGTAGTCTGCAGCTAATATGACGGTGATAGTCTTTAATGTATTATGGGTGGTGACCTTTATGCATTATTTCTCGAGTTTTTGTAATCAAGGTCATTTAAGGTTATGGTGTCAAGGTGGAGGTAGTATGCATCTAATATGGCGGTGATAGTCTTTAATGTATTATGGTTGGTGACTTTTATGTAATTTTTTCCCAAGTTTTTGTTTTCAATGTCATTCAAGGGCATGGCTTTAAGGTCATGGTCATTGGCTCCCAATATAGCGGATGGGAGATGCCTAACAATATGGTGGTCGCCTACAAATATGGCGGCATTCAGAAATGTATAAACAAGTAACGAAAGAAAAAACATACACAGCACCTTCCAGTAGCGTGTAAACAAATGGCGAATGTAAAAATCAAGATGGCGGAATGAATATAGATGAGGAGAGTGTGTGCGAGAGAGTCAGTCGTCTGCTGGATTCAAACAGTTGTGAGTAATTGGTGGTGTGGGGGGAGACCTCAGGAAATAAGAAATTTTTAAATTAAATTTCTTATAAATTTTTAAAGGGAAATTTATAAGGAAAAAGGAAAAGTTTGAGCGAAAAAGGAGAAAATGGCCGCCGGTGTAACGATTTTTTAATTAAGAAATTTTTAACTAAAATTGTATAAAAATAAATTTTTTGACCGTTTCTTTAATTTTTAAAATGATTTTTAAATTAAGTTTTGAGTACTAATTTTTTTATAAATTTTTAAATCTTCTTCTAATTTTTTTTTTATTTTCTCATTTTCAAGGTTAGAGCTCAAAGGTCAAGGTTCAAGGTCAGTGGTCCTGATCATGGTCACCTGGCTCGGAGATACTCATCCAATTTACGGGAGTCGCTGATCCCTGTCAGCAGTTCTGAGGAAATGGGTTATTTCTTTGGATCCTTTCAATAATGTTTTAAATAGTTTTTAATAATAAATTTACTTATTTTTTTTATATTCTAGAATTTTTGAGGACCTTTGGGAATTTTTAAATGTTTTTTTAGTGTTTTTTGAGGTCAAACGTCCTCGGGGTCAAGGTAAATGTCAAAGGTCTCACGGGTCAGGGTAAAAGGTCAACGACATCCAAGATGACGGTCGGGTGATGTAACAAGATGGCGGCGGACGGCTCCTTCTCTCCTTCTCCCCAATCCCTTGCAAGTCAACTTACTATTTCCTACTACTTGTAGGTGACAGTACAAAAACCTCTCTTTTAAAATTACTCGTTTGTAAAATTACAACAGCCATTTTTTATAATAGATTTCAAGAAATGTTTTTAGTATACTGACCTGTATCCACGAGCTCAAGTAGAATATCAGACACTGAACTTTGTAAAATAATATATAACTGTATGTGCAATGAAATAAAGGTAAAAAAACTTTTAAAACCAACATTTTTCTATAAATGCACTAAAAAGAGATAACTAATTATAATAGTTATGTAATTTGTAGAACTTGTAAGATGTGGTCGAACAGCCTTAAAAAATTTTACTACAAATTAATATGTTTGTATCAGTTTATATATTAGTATATAAAACCTTGGCGCAATGTAGACCGTTTACCTCATTTGCATAAGCGTAATAAGTACATATCTTGCACAAACCTCTTTACTTTTCACAATACAGAACGTATATCACATTTGCGCATGTATAGGAAGAACATTACGCACCAAGCTTTTATATACTAAATATAAATTGATACAAACATATTAATTTGTTGTAAAGTTTATTATTGTTGTTCGACCACATATTACAAGTTCTACAAATTATGTAACTATTATAGTTAGTTTTCTCTTTTTAGTGCATTTATAAGTAAAAGGTTCGTTTGGAAAGTTTTTTATATTTATGTTATTTTTCACTTTTTAGTCTCCAACCATGTGTTCGTATCACGAATATGGCTTTCTCCTGCTAAAAAAATATCCCCATGATGTATCGTGATCGACCAGTTGTTCGCTTTCATTCCGATACGGGACATACTGCAGGAGCATATTATAACAATAGTTCTCGGAACCATTTACCGCTACAAAAAAAAAAGGCACGCACACAACAGCAGTCACACTTCTAATATCCATTTTATTGTTACTTGATTTTGTAAAACAAACTGAATTGGACGTTTATTGCATGTAGTTGTAGAGTTCCTATGGCCACCTTCCGGCTCCATCATCAGATAAGCTCAGTGTGGTACCTTCATATTGTATTGTCATGTGAACTACACGTGTATGCGAAAATTCAGTTCAATTGGATAACGGGAAGTGGTTTAACATACATACACGTGAAGTTACATAAAAGGTTGTAACTTCAGGCTCCATCGTCAGATCAGCTCAGTGGTACCTTCGCATGTATTGTCATGGGAACTACACAAGTATTCAAAATTTCAGCTCAATTGGATAACGGTAAGTGGTTTAAAATCGACTTGGATGATTTCACCCGAACGTACAAACAAACAAACAAACAAGGCAAGTTAAATAAAAGCTTGTAAAAACTGGCGGTGTTACCTGTGCGGGTAAGGTGTATTATTTTCGTTTATTATGTTTTGAAGTATTTTTTACCCTTATTATCTGTTTTTAATTAATAATCTTTGCTTTGTAGAAGAATAATGATAACGTTATTTTCACTTATCGACAATGTTAAGTTGTCATCCAAGTCTTTCATGTGTAGTACTATAAGGCTATCAATTGGAACATTACAAAAATTAGTTTTGCAGATTTTACAAAAAAAAAGTTTGTAGTTCCACAAATGACAATAGTATCAGCACCACCCTGATTGGTGGGTTTACTACCTTGTGGCTGTGCTGAGAGGACCTGCATTGAGCACATTGCAGTCCTTGCTACAGAACGACATCTACTGGAATACCCCACACTGGTATTGGCCTTTGAGCTGCGTTTCGGTGACCAATACCTGCGACACCTCCGCCATGCCCAACAGCGAAGCCGCGTCCAACAACTAGGGTAGCCACTGCAAGAGTCATTAGAAGGATTCGCGTGGTTATCATCCCTGTTTCTGGAAGGATGCTCCTAGGAATATCTAAGTCGCCTGTGCTCGAGGAAGCGTGCCATATCATTGCAGTCGGCTTTTCCATCGATGCGATCGCTGATGTAGAATGCAACAAGCGGTATGCCTGGCTACAGCACACGCTAAAAAGGATGCTCTGACCTGGGTAGTGGAGGTCGTGTCACCAAGAAAAGTGTCAACACCCCGACATTATTTGTGGACAATGCAATGAACTTGGAGGCGACCATGATGGAGATAGTTCCCAGGTCTACGCTACAGAACTTCGTCGTCATATAGTCAGAAAGAAATAGTGTTGGTTTGGCGGACAACCACACTACCTGAAAACGTTCAGCCCTAAACAACAGCTGCAACACAAGCAGTAACAGGAAAGTATCCAGCATAACCAGCGAGAGATTGGTGAGAATGTAACACATTTGTTACTCTTGAAAACACCGATCGTGAGGGGCCAAATATAGGTGATTACTGGAAAATTCCGTACTTGCATGGGAAAATCCTTACGACTTGGGAATCTCCTCAGCACTGTCTTAATACCTCGATGGGAAGTGTGCTTGATTCACAAGCTCGTAGACAGTCCCACTATCGATTAATCTAGTTTATGTCACACTGTATCGGTATCAGTCGATGACTGTAAGCAAATATGTAGGTGAGAAAACTTAAACAATCTTAGCTTCACAGAAGAAGTCGCTGAGTTGACTATGAATTATTCTCCGAAGACTGACTGAGGTTAAGGAGGCTGCACTTATAACTTCCAAACAACTCCAATTCGGCACATTTTCCAGCTATATTCCAAAACATTAGGCGTCGCTCGAGGCAGCCACCGATCGAGTCAAACCACTATCTCCATCAGCAAATTCCTCTATAAAGATATTGCATAGCAGGACAACAACAGCAAGCCAACACAATTTCTTATTATCTGTTGCTGGCATCTCAGATGGATCATACTAAAGTTACATTTATTTAAATGCCCGTAAAACTATTTTCCCACTATTTCAGCTTTCAGTGGTTGGTGGTGAAAGGAACACTGTACCAGAGAAGAAATCAGCCAATTCTGTATTTTAACAAATCATCTTAACACAATCCCCTACATTACACTTAAATAACACTTAATCTAATCGCACAAAGGTTACAGGTAAGAAACACTCACTTACATGTTATCCAATAACAAAACAGGTGAAGGGTAAAATCAAAGGGATGAAAGGAGACGGTGCTGTCTACATGAAGATACATAGCCCCCAGCACTCCGACACGACAGTCTGCCAGCCCACTAACATCACAGTTCACCAAGCTCGTCGTCTCGGTGTAGTCCACAATGTAGAACTTCCATAACTTCTCTGGTCACCACCATTGGATAGCCAGCCGATGAAGGTCTGGAAGATTCACACAGCGCTCGCCAACCTCTTCCTGTAGCGGGCTCCACTCGCTAGATGGTAGTACAGGATTTTGGAGAAACCAAAAAATCACATCTTGCTACAGCCATGAATTCAGCCACTCCAATTCAACATCTGGACCTCGAGGATGGGTTGACACCATCGATAAGGAGTCACGACAGGTTAGATATGTTACATTATGGGGGAGAATACTTTGTAACTCACCCCTTAAGAAATCAGGAACCACAGCGGTCTCTGACAGAGGGCAAATCCCAATGCCTCAGTGTCACCGAAAGACCTCTACGAAATCTGCTGACACTGGGTGGGAACCACAATTGTCACTCATTGATTAATACCTCCCAGTACTCCATAAGATACACAGGCCCATGCTACAGAAAGTGCATAGAGCTCGCAACCAATACAAGATATGATCGTCCAACCATACACATTTCCTAAAGTCCATGAGGGTTCACTAAAATCCAATTCCTGTTTGCACATGGCTTAGGAATAGGAGATAATGGAATAGATGTTCCTGATCCATGCATCTAAACAATATTAATTCTAATTATTTTGATCTACTAATGAAAAGTAATTACAGCATCCCCCACACCCCAATCACACCGCGAAAAAAAAACTTACAAAAAATATATCAGATTAATAAATATATTGTGTCTGAGATCAGGAATTGACATCCAGGAACAATATATCGTAATATATTATCTTAAAATAAATGTATTGTTTTATGTTAGATATTATAATAAAAACATCCCACCGTTACATGACCTTCACTACCGATAATTTTTAGCCTATTTTCCAAAGGAAAGAAATGCTTATGGAATCACTTTCCTTGCTTCGTGTCTGTGTGTGTGCGCATATGTGTGTCTGTTCATATGTGTGTGTCTGTGTATGTGTGTGTGTGTGTCTGTGCATATGTGTGTCACCACCCATTCAATTTTCGAAAGCGCGAACGGAATTTCACCAAACATGATTTTCCACCTCACCGGGCACATACTTCCAAAATGGTGGCTCTTTTAATACTTAGAGCGGTATGTCATATCTCGGAAATCTTTTAACCGATCTGACCCAAATTTTGTATGCTAACAGATCAATTTGTAAGCAATAAATTCACAGGTGAATATTGTTCTTGGTAAACCATTTTGTAATACAGCACCACATGAAAAAATAAAGCATTTATGTTACATCTCGAAAACTACACAACATATTTTCGCCAACTTTGGCATGTAAGTAATAATATAATTGGCCCGGTAAATGTAAGTAATTTATATTTATGAGACACTTATTTTCAAAACGGTGGCCATACAAATATTTTATGATTATTTCGTATAACTTCCATAAAATTTCACCAATTTCAAACAAATTTTGTACGCTAATGTTATGTATTACAAGCATCATATAAACTAAACAACAACCCCTTTTCTCTGGCATTTTGAAAGATAGCACCGCATGCACAAATAAATCTTCTACATTATATCTTGTTAAATACTCACCCAATTTTCGCCAAATTTGGCACGTACGAAATACTATTATAGGCCAGATAAAAATGAGAAATTAAATTTATTAGGCACTTATTTTCAAAATAGCGGCCATACAAATATTTTAGGTTTTTTTGGTATACCTACAATACCATTTGACCAATTTCAACCAAATTTTGTACGTTTGCAGTATCTATTATTAAAAGTATCAAAAATGAAAAATGGCCACTTTTTTTGCAATTTGTAAGATAGTGTTACATGAATAATTAATAAAGCTTTTTGTAATTTTTCAGGAAACAATTGACAGATTCCTACCAAATTTGGCAATCAAATAGTACTGCCGCATTTGATATGTACAAATATGTTGCAGGTATGTCTAAACTTATTTTAAAAATGGCGGCAATTGAACTATTTTAGACAATTAGGTTTATATTTGAAGACATTTATTGAATTCCAACTTAACTTTGTTTGCTGGAAGTATATAAAATAAACATCAAATGTTCCTACGCACAGCCCCTTTTGTCCTTCACTTTGCAAGATAATGCCACACAAATAAATACAGTTTTTATATATTATTTCAGGAAACAATTGGCTGATTCTAACCAAATAGAGGAAACCTGTAGTACTGTGGTAGGTAATGTTAAATTATATGTTTTAGGTATGTCAGACATTTATTTTAAAAATGATGGCCGCATAGCTATTTAAGTTTTGTATGTTAATAGCGACCCGCCCCACCTTCGGTTGGGTTCGATTTACAAATATTGTGTTGTTTAGGTTAACAGTAAGTACTCCTAAATGACGTCATTTAAAATTTGTTGTTGTATCGACGTACATTGCGCAATAATTCTTTAGACTTAGGATGATCACCCGTTAGAAAACAGTTTAATGGTTCGGATGGAGGAATAATTTCCTCTATTTTAACTTTTCCCTGAAAGCAACACATGCCTTTTGAGTCATCCTTCCATTCCAGAGTAGAGCATTTATAAGAGACAGCATATATTCAATCTATCGAAACCACGGGGGCATTTTTATAATCTGTGGTAGAATCGTAATTTACGACAGAATACACTTTATGCTACCACAAATTAGAATTGCCTGAAGATTCAACTTGCGTTACTTGTCTGCAGGCAATTTGTCTATCACCATAAGTGAGTAATCGATTGTTCCTTCAAATCGACGGTTCTCTAGCTCTCTGTTTTTTATGACGATTGCGGTCAAGACTAAGGCGAAGGTCACGTTCATCCGACGATTCTCTATCTCTTTGCAAAGAAGTACGAACTGTCTTATTTGATAGCCGGATTTTCCTTTCTTCTTTGTTTTCATTATTATGTACCAAACACATTATTTTTGCGTCTCTTGTACTACCATCTACATTACTCGAATTCTGATATCTTCGTGGCATGATTGAAACGCAAAAGTACAGTTTATAAAATTATATATCTATATCTATAGAGCTCCGACGTGCGTGCGTGCGTTCGCTACGTATCACTGAATGCTATATGGTGAAGCGCGGCTTTATACAGAATGAGTCCTTCAAAAGAGGCCCCGTGGGACAGCCATCCCGCAGCATGTCCTCGCCCGTGTCTTTCACAACTTTTGGTGTCGTCTGCTCACCTGCCTCGAGGTCAATGACGCCCACTTCAAGCACCTACTCTAGGTATTTTGTTGTCACACTGGACTGTATTTCCTCATTCCCTCGCTCCGTTACACACATGTCCCACGGGGCCTCTTTTAAAGGACTTAACATGTATATAGCCGGTCGCAGAGCCGCTGCGAAGCGCTCGCTCTAGCACAGTAATTATATAATTGCGCGTGATTAATAAATCTGTGCTTGCTCCTAAAGAAAACTAACATTCTTAACTTGATAAGGATTAATACTGTGGTGTTTAAAATGTCTTTGTAAATGAACCCCTACTGTATTTTTAAAGACAAAAATAGTTACTGTTGGCAATCCTTAAATGATAAACATATGCTCTCACTGAATTTTTGTACTTTTTTGAGAGTTACAATTCTGTAGTACATTCATTTGCTATATATATTATGGTTTAGGCAGCGTAAGCCATGTAAGCAGCCGAAAAACAGCCTTTTTCCTAGTTGATTAGAAAATTTCGAACATTTCTTTACTATTACTACCTTTAATATTAATGAATTATATATTTACGCCTTCATCAAGATATTTTCTAAATTATGGATAAAACCGCATCAAAATCCATCAAGTAGTTTAAAAGTCTTAGCCGAGTACACAGACATATACGGCCAGGCGACTTTGTTTTATACTATGTATAGATAATGTTGATACCACCATATATATATAGCAAAAATCACATGTGTACACAAAATAATTTTCATTGGCCATTTTGTAAAATTGTATCACTTGACAAAATGAAACTTTGTCACGTACGAAAGACAACCGATTTATAACAAATTTGGCTAACAATTAGCATAATGGCAGGCTATGCAAACGGATAGATTTTGAGAAGGTCAGGCACACATATTTTCAAATTGACAGCCATATAAACATTTAATCTTCGATTCTTTTTATCTATGAAACTGCAAAACAAATTTCAACTTAACTTTGTTTGCTGACAGTATCAGTTATATCCATCAAATTTGTCATTATTTCTATGCCATTTTGTAATATAGCCCCACATGAACTCATATAGTTTTTATGTCGTATCTCGGGAAACAATAAATCTGTTTTATTTTTCTAATTTTGCGAAGAATTTGTACTATAGTAGTACAATATATACATTTTAAGTATGTAAGATACTTATTTTAAGAATGGTGTGGAGTTGATTGCAAGTGAGCGTAATATTATGAGTTTTTCTGAATTCGAATAGCAGGTAAGTGACTCGTGTATTCTAATTTTCTTTGTACTGTTTCCCGTGTTTCTGGTTCACCTCTAATAATATTGCTGCCAATGAGACGTCAACGACTACTTACCATTTAAACTTTAAAGAATTTCTCTCAAATGTATTTGCATCCATGTAGTAGAAATGTATTTGCATCCATGTAGTGGAAATTAGGCTGGTAAGTTATCAGAAATTTCTTATTGTTCGGGGACAATCTTCCAAACATAGAGCTGTTTGCATCCGAGATGCTAGTGAGGAACTGACAGACTTTCCGATCTTTTTTGTGATATATTGTATGGAATTTATCTTGATTTTATGTTCAGCCTGTAAGCAGCTCTTTATAATGTTTCGGCTGGGCTTTCCTTTTTTTTTATTTAATGGAGTTTTTTGTGACGGTTGTCTCGTCGCAGGGTTTTTTTTTGGTCATATATGGTTAAAGTGGGGAGGTTGGCAGCCCTTGCTTTACTTTAATATAATATGCTGTGTATAGGAAATATTATCAATATGCGCCAGCTATACTATAACTTTTCTTGTATTACTGCGTGTTCTATTTAAATATAATAAATTATATATATGTATATAACAGTGTAGGCTTTGTAAAATTTTATGTTGAATATTAGGATTTTATACGTGTCTAAAAGGGGAGTCGCCGCTTTGCGGAGTTGTGGTTGCTAGGCTGCTAGGTTGCCGGAATACCATGTCTGCAAGAGTGAGTGGCGGTTAAGCTGTCTGCTGGTATGATGTGAGGCGAGAGTTGTCAATCGTGGAGAGTTGAGCAGTTCTATACGGCGAGCTAATCTAGGACTGGTCAAATATTTCAGAAGGTGGTATACCCGTGGAAAGTTAGCGTGTTTGCCGACTGACTGAATTTATAAGTACATGCGTGATTTACGTACCTGCCCGTTCAACGTACTTGTTACGAACTTGCTTATTGTAAAATGACAGTGCTCATTAAGTGGTTTAGTACAACACTCACTTTACTGCAATCAGCCACCTACAGTGGCTGTTTCGTTTATGATTCCGGAAGGCATTTGCAACAACGCCAATTACGATCAATGTACTTCGTGGAAACTGCAAACGTAAAACGTAACCACGTATACATACTGTTCTGCTGTCGATATGGAGGTATACCTCGGAGACGTGCCTGGGGAGGTACGACAACTCGGCTCGACGCCTCAATTAGTGTGGGTGGCTGCTGGTGACGACCTGGAGCGGAGGCCACGTAACCACGTATACATACTGTTCTGCTGTCGATGTGGAGGTATGCCTCGGGGACGTGCCTGGGGAGGTACGACAACTCGGCTCGATGCCTCAGCTAGTGTGGGTGGCTGCTGGTGCCGACCTGGAGCAGAGGCAACATAACCACGTATACATACTGTTCTGTTGTCGATGTGGAGGTTTGCCTCGGAGACGTGCCTGGGGAGATACGACAACTCGGCTCGACGCCTCAGCTAGTGTGGGTGGCTGATGGTGACGACCTGGAGCCGAGGCCACGTAACCACGTATACATGCTGTTCTGCTGTCGATGTGGAGGTTTGCCTCGGAGACGTGCCTGAGGTACGACAACTCGGCTCGACGCCTCAGCTGGTGTGGGTGGCTGCTGGTGCCGACCTGGAGCGGAGGCAACATAACCACGTATACATACTGTTCTGCTGTCGATGTGGAGGTATGCCTCGGAGACGTGCCTGGGGAGGTACGACAACTCGGCTCGACGCCTCAGCTAGTGTGGGTGGCTGCTGGTGACGACCTGGAGAAGAGGCCACGTAACCACGTATACATACTGTTCTGCTGTCGATGTGGAGGTTTGCCTTGGAGACGTGCCTGGGGAGGTACGACAACTCGGCTCGACGCCTCAGCTAGTGTGGGTGGCTACTGGTGCCGACCTGGAGCGGAGGCCACGTAACCACGCATACGTGCTGTTCTGCTGTCGATGTGGAGGTTTACCTCGGAGACGTGCCTGGGGAGGTACGACAACTCGGCTCGACGCCTCAGCTAGTGTGGGTGGCTACTGGTGCCGACCTGGAGCGGAGGCCACGTAACCACGTATACATACTGTTCTGCTGTCGATGTGGAGGTTTGCCTCGGAGACGTGCCTGAGGTACGACAACTCGGCTCGACGCCTCAGCTGGTGTGGGTGGCTGCTGGTGCCGACCTGGAGCGGAGGCAACATAACCACGTATACATGCTGTTCTGCTGTCGATGTGGATGTTTGCCTCGGAGACGTGCCTGAGGTACGACAACTCGGCTCGACGCCTCAGCTGGTGTGGGTGGCTGCTGGTGCCGACCTGGAGCGGAGGCAACATAACCACGTATACATACTGTTCTGCTGTCGATGTGGAGGTATGCCTCGGAGACGTGCCTGGGGAGGTACGACAACTCGGCTCGACGCCTCAGCTAGTGTGGGTGGCTGCTGGTGACGACCTGGAGAAGAGGCCACGTAACCACGTATACATACTGTTCTGCTGTCGATGTGGAGGTTTGCCTTGGAGACGTGCCTGGGGAGGTACGACAACTCGGCTCGACGCCTCAGCTGGTGTGGGTGGCTGCTGGTGCCGACCTGGAGCGGAGGCCACGTAACCACGTATACGTGCTGTTCTGCTGTCGATGTGGGGGTTTGCATTGGAGACGTGCCTGGGGAGGTACGACAACTCGGCTCGACGCCTCAGCTAGTGTGGGTGTCTGCTGGTGTCTACCTGGAGCCGAGGCCACGTAAACACGTATACATACTGTTCTGCTGTCGATGTGGAGGTATGTCTCGGAGACGTGCCTGAGGTACGACAACTCGGCTCGATGCCTCAGCTAGTGTGGGTGGCTGATGGTGACGACCTGGAGCCAAGGCCACGTAACCACGTATACGTGCTGTTCTGCTGTCGATGTGGAGGTTTGCATTGGAGACGTGCCTGGGGAGGTACGACAACTCGGCTCGACGCCTCAGCTAGTGTGGGTGTCTGCTGGTGTCTACCTGGAGCCGAGGCCACGTAAACACGTATACATGCTGTTCTGCTGTCGATGTGGAGGTTTGCCTAGGAGACGTGCCTGGGGAGGTACGACAACTCGGCTCGACGCCTCAGCTAGTGTGGGTGTCTGCTGGTGTCTACCTGGAGCCGAGGCCACGTAAACACGTATACATACTGTTCTGCTGTCGATGTGGAGGTATGTCTCGGAGACGTGCCTGGGGAGGTACGACAACTCGGCTCGACGCCTCAGCTAATGTGGGTGGCTGCTGGTGCCGACCTGGAGCAGAGGCCACGCGACACAGCAGTTTCTGGCGAGTGGAGTTTAGAATGAGATTCAGTGCCCTGTCTAGGTTTCTTGGATTAGCGACTGGATGTGAAGTTACAGTTATGACGCCCTTGTTGTTACAATTGTAGGTATTCGAAGGCGATAAAATGTACTCAATTTTATATTCTTTTCTGATTGTGGCCATCACAACATAACCAAGATGCAGATCTCTAGTTTGCAAACAAAGTAATGTTACTTACAGCGGAGACTGTATTTAGAACAGAAATAATGTGACTTTGTAATTAGTACGGTAATTAAAAAATTTCCATGTGACAGATTTCATATTTTCATGTCCGTACAATTAAATACTTCAAAATCTTGTTCATATCCTTACCTTAGAAGCCGTACCAGTAGTTAATGTTGTTATAGTTGTCCTTGCACATCGAACCTATGCCTAAAATGATGGTGCCTGAAAACTTTGTGGCACATGGACATGACTTATCTTTACTGTAGCGGGGCCCGTTCTACTGACCAACACACATCAGCTGTGCTTCGCATGAGATGCTGGTCGACATGTGTGCGACGCATGTGGTACTACCGCTTGCGAAGTATCGCCGGCCACTCTTCCCCTGCCCTTGTCCGTCTCCATGACAACTGACACGGCTTTATACAGCAGCATTTCTGGATTAAGAATATTCGAAATTTTTCTGGAAGCTTTGATATATTGTATATATGCATGTTTCTTGCCCTTGTACGGGGAGGAGGAAACATTGTTCCTGATTTTAATTAAAGATGAGGTGGCGGCTTGCTGCCAATTTACAAAGTTATGAAAATATTTGTTATAAATATTGGGATTGTAAAATATTAAACTTTTAGTAGATTTATCTCTTGTATTCTTTTATTTTTTTAAGGGGAATTGATTGTAGTCCATATTTAGATTCACATATAGAAATATTGTTCTATGAACGGTTTCACTGAAATAAACCCAACTCTTTTTAGACGTATTAGGGAGGGTCTATTATAATTCAAATTTTTATCCATCTAACATTGATGAATCATAGAGACTCAAATCCCTCTCTGCTTGTGCTGGCTGAATGAAACCATCACATACAGAGAGCAAAATCCGCCACTCTCATTCCGCAATAAAAAAAATAAAAAAAAAAAAAAAACTTTTGAGTTTGCTACAGCGGAGAAAGGGGTGAATTATTCTTTATGCATCAAACAAATCCACAATATGTAATATACAGGTATAGTTCGCGCCATTTGGATCCACACTATAACCAAATAAAGACTCCAAAAGCTTCTCGCTGATGCAGGAATGTCTTATAAGCCGGACGATGGGATAGAGTACTAGCGTCATCTGATGAGGAAGCTGGTGAGGAACGGATATGCAACCATTCAACAAGAGAAGTTCGGCGCAATTAGCTCTTCTGAGTACTTGAAACACCACCCCAATTGCTTGACCAATGGGTTGGACATCGTGCATAGTTTAAACTGGAATGGAGTAGTTAAAATGTTAGTTCAAATGGCTGGAGTTGCTTCCCTTAATATCTGTAATATAACTTTGTTATACTTAGACCTAATGTTTAACGTACCCGAGTCCTTGTAAAGTGTAGTAGGGCAAGTGACGAATGTATGTAATTCAGTGACTTTAGTCAGCCTATGTTACGGCAAACAGATACTCCTGCAACTATAGATCACCAGCATTTGAAAATATTGATAGATTTCGAAGTCCAGGCAACACTATGCAGCAATTTGTGAGACCATTAGTTTGGTTGGAGTGTTGCGGATGCCATGTGCGGAAACCAACACGGGGAAAATAATGTTTCTTAATTTATTGCCAGAATAACTACATTTTTCACTTTTGTCTCGAATCCACAATCATTACAGGAATTGTTTATGTTAGTAGATCAAGTTAAATTAACTGTTGGCGATTGTAAGCAAATAGAGCATAAAGAAGTAGTACCTAAACAGCGGTGTCAAATTTGTTTTTGGTCAAATAATCCCATGGCAAAATGCTTTTATAAAATACAAAACATTGAAGTAAACTCCATTCAAGTAAAACCGAACCAAAATGATCATGTTTGATTTCGGAATATTCATCCAATGGAAAAATGTTTTTATAAAAATTCTGAGCATTACAGGAAAGAAATACCGCTAGATATTGGGAGCCGTTCAGGCAGAAAGCCAGATGTTAAAGCAAAATCAGAAGGCCAAATACTGATAAAAGTTATAAGTATGTGGCCACTGGGTGGTTACTGGACTTAATTTATTCAAAAGAGTGACTGGTGCATTTGTTTAGCCTGGGAAGGGTCTCTTTCGAAGATGCACTTCTCCACCTTCCTCCCACATCCTGTGTGAGTGTCGGAGATTTTAGGGATTTGGCGGGGCTTCATGTGGCAGGTGCCCGTCAGTCTGGAGTTGCAGTAACTGGTGCTTGGTTAGGAAGGGTATTTATTTTTTATTTATGCAGTGAGCAGTTACACAATGAGAGTAAGCACACATGCTGTCTGGTCGGGATCTCGAAGTTGATGAGGATGGAGGGGGAAATGCATTCAGGTGTTGTCTAGTCGGAAACTGGAGGTAGCTGAGTAAGTTGGAGGGGGAAATGCATGTAGGTAAGGAGCATCTGGATGAGAAATGAGGGAGGGGAAGTTGCTTATAACTAGGATGTGTAAATATGATATTTGTTTGTGCAATGCATGAATAATTATGTTAATTTAATTGAATAATTTCAATAGTGCAACTACATGCTTTTAATGTGCAGAGAGAGAGAGAGAGAGAGAGAGAGAGAGAGAGAGAGAGAGAGAGAGAGAGTGTGTGTTCTCTGCATGAATATTGCATATAATAATCCTAAAGTGATCGTTGTGACAAAAAAAGTTAATAGTTGGACAATATCTATCTCCGAAGTCAAAAATTTTTTTCGAAAGAAATATACTGTGAATTGGTCTTATGAAATATTAAAACTTATTTAGACATTCATATCCTAGTGTATATTATTTGAAAAGCTATACTGTGGTAAAAATAATAGGTGGTTATTATGAATGTAAAATGTGACAGGTTAATTCTTCAAATGAATATTTAATCAATGAATTTATTAGAAGGGAAATGAACAGATCACTGGTTCATTGGAAAGGATTTATACAAGCTCATTATTAATGGGTTTTGAACAAAGCTCTTAAGAGATTTAAATAATGTAGCTTGGAGGCATTACCAGTCTCATTGACTTATGCATTGGTTAACACATTTATACGAGACAATGTTACAGGTGAATGTAGACTTTTAATGTCATAGAAAATCTCAATGTATAATTGTTTTAATAAAATGATGGGAAAAATTTGAATGTGATTTTATTAAATAAAACCATAAATAGTTGTTGAATTTTTTAAATTTAAATTATACTGTGTCATATATTTACAATAGAATAATTTTATATTGTTTTGCAAAAAAATTCTTTTTACAAGATATTTTAAAACATGAATACAAATACATACTTTTATACATCAAGACATTTTAAAATATGAACACACAAACATATATTTTACATCAAGACATAATGTTTATTAATATATACTTTGGTTATCCTTACAAAAAAATTATTTTAAACATAAGAAGGGTTTTCAAACATATACTATCGTAATGCCTTGATTTTTTTAATGTGAACAATACAATGGTTTGAACATTGATATATATATATATTTATATATATATATATATATATTTAATACTGCTTTATTAATGCATTCAAGTTTGGACATTCATAGCACCGTCTGACATTCAGAAATTCTGAAGTAGTTAAAAACTTGATCATTTTCTTTTGGGTTTTCCCTAAGATGTGTATGGGATAGAAATTCAACAATTACATCATTTGCAAATAGGATTCAATATTCAAATGGTATGATGCCAGAATCCCACTTAAATTCGTGGACTTCATATGTTTGCAAACACATTATACTTCACTTTTGTGGTGATAAATTCGACCATGGATGGGGTTATTTTAAACTTAAGACTTTTGTATCGCTAACAGCAATGAAATAAAATATTGCAACTTCTTTTACGATAAATTAGTTGTTAAAATGATTTGTTTTCACTTCGAGTGAACTCTCCGGAAAAATTATTGCAGCTAAAAAAAGCATGAGATGGGTTGTTCAAACAGTCATTCTTCTCATGCCACCACGCTTTGCAACTTTTACTGAAGCACTTGGCACAGCAATATAGAATAGGACTATTGCAGATCTTGGCGCATCACAATAATTTAACTAAAATTCACGTAAATTTCTCACTTTCAAGCAACAATTTTTCAATCTCTTCTTCAAACACGATTCATCTCGTCAATCTCATCCCCAAAATCAAGACAATTTGACTCAAATCTTAATTCTCAACTACGCTGAATTAAAAAAAAAAACATACATTGTTCACTCTTTGATCAGTGGTCAATTTTCCGGGTGAATGAGGCTAAAATTATGGTCAATAAGGTACATATTTACATTTATTTTCAAAGCCAAATCAATTAGTAAAAAATTACATCACAAGAAAAGTATGAAAATTCTTGGAATTTCATCAAAAATATGATTATTTAGCTTGAAAATCAGTATTTGAAGAACCACACACAGTATGAACACAGGTTGATAATTGATTTTGATTTTGGCCCTAAATATGATTGATTTTGAGTTGCACTTTGAAAAATTTGACGGGGAATTAGAAATTTGTTTGATTTTAGTTTGAAATTGGTTGAATTTTAGTTAAATTATTGAGTTGCGCCAAGATCTGCAGTAGTCCTCTACTCAATTTTAGGACAGTCCTTGAAAGCATGCATGTGGTCGTACATGCCATACTCGATTTTACACCGTCAGTGGCTTACATCGTCTTTAAATGAACTCATGCCCTTTACTCCTGCCGACTGACTCTTGCCGTCTGACTCCTGCCGTCGGACTCCTGCCGACGGAATCCTGCCGGCGGACTCCTGCCGACTGACTCCTGCAGACTGACTTCTGTCAAGATGTTACTGATTTGCTGGTTCAATAACAATTAACCTATGAGGCATGAGTATGTTAATTTATATATGCAGATAATTCATCGCGTTCATTGAATGTGACAGATATCAACAATATGTTGTATGGCGCATCGCCGATGGTGTTTGCTATTCTCCGACGAATTTTCGAGCTAAACGAACAGACGCCGGATAACTCACAATCCATGCTGCTCACTCGCGAGCATGCCCATGATGGTCGATGTAGTACCATCTGATCAGGACTCGAACCAATTACATACTCGCCATCATCTTTGATGTCCAGATGCAAGTCGCCCCTTTGCAATGCACTTCGCAAAACTTTTCAAGAACCATTCATTGAACGAACTTTCCACTTAAGTGGTAGGGTTTGGTTCTTTCGTGTGCATCAGGAATCAGGAAGTGGATCGAGGATCTGATGTTAACTTCAATTTTTTTGGTTTTTTTTTTTTTTTCGCACAAAATCGTACGTTTTATCCTAAAATTGATTTAAAATGTTCCCTTTTTCCCCTACAAATTTCCCGTTTTTCCTTAAAAAATTTCCCGTTTTCCCCTAAAAAAGAACCATTCCTCATTGCGGCTGACGCAAATCCTCAATACGGCTGAGATATTCAAAACCCAGCCGCATAATGAGGATTTCATAAAATAAAATAGTTTTTATGTTTATTTTTTAAATTTACATATATTTTTATAATTAAAAATTCTAAAAGCGTAAGTGTTAAGTGTTATATATCACCTGACTCATCTTTTCAAGGCGCAGACGATCATGATGATATAGTAAAATGGTGTTTTTTGAGGGATAAACGGGAAATTTTGAGGAAAAAACGGGAAATTTATAGCACAAAAATGAACACGGTGGAGCATCTTTTTCATAATTTCGACTGACTTATTTGATACGATACTCGTAATATATTCTTACTGCACGAAAATAACAACCTGTGCCTTAACGGTTTTCACAGAAAAAAGATAATTTTCTACAACTATTTACGGATTATCATTGTACGTGACAAGATGATGTCACTGTATAATCTAGTAATATTTGATAAAATGTTCTTATCAATATAATCATTAGATTGTTAAAACTTTATAGCTGCGTGTTACTCACGTGAAACCACGATTACCTGTCAATCCAATTTCGCCTGTTACGAAATAAGCCTTAATTAATTATTTTGGTCACTGGTTGTTGAAAACGTTCTGACGGCACTTGCGAAGACTAGGGCGGCAGCTGGGTATGTTCCCTGAACGACACTTGTATTAGGGTTATGTGAATAAATGAAAAATAGCTTCGGATGTCCGCTACTACCTCGAGATGCGATTTGGCGAGAAAATTGTCCGTGTTATTCTTTGTCATCTGCGCTGTGTCGCCAGCTTACACACTTGCCTTCTTGTGAATGTGTCTGTCTATCTGTGTGATTTTCGATGGGTCGTCAAGAGTTTATTGCGTGAATTTTGCATACAGTGTATTTTCTCGCCTTTGTTGCTTGTTCGTTTGTTATTCGTCCTGTTATGTTCGTTCAGTTTGTTAGAAATATTAACTGAATTTCTTGTGGCATTATTTTTAATAATAGTATTTACCTGTCGACAACGAGTCTTGGCTTGCTCTCATATAGGTTTTCAAAGTCATCCTCTGTGATTTATTTGACGATATAGCACCGCCATGGCAAACAATGTAAAAAACAAATTGAGGTAAAATTCTCTCACAAGTAAGGGAAGTTAACTACCTCTACATGTAAGGTAAAATTACCTCTTAAAAGTAGAGTAATATTACATGACAGATAAAGTACTATTCCCTAATCGTACGGGAAAAGCACCTCTCAAAAAAAATGTGGGGATCACATAAAAGTAAGGAAAAATTAATTATATTGTATTATACAACCATATTAAAAAATTTCCCGGGAATTAGTACCTACTGTCAATTGTTTTATTATCAATATCCTCATACCAATAGTAACCAGACCTTCCACACTAAAACCCATGACACTTGCTGGTGGCTGGGCGCGAACCATGGTCTCCTGTTACAATAGGCCGATGCGCTATCCATTACACCGCAACGATAGCATAACATCAATGAATATAAGCGTGTAGAAAGAGTGTTTCTATCACCCGTCTCCCCACTTAGCTGTTGAGAATGCTGAAGAGACGCACGCGTCATAAGGTAATTCTTACATCAATGTACGGGATTTTCCACTACCATGTACGTGAAATTTACTCCAGAGTGCAGTGATTCTACATTTTCTGTAAGGAAAATTATGTTTCCCCCACAAGTGTGCGAATATTACCTTACACTTTCAGGTATTACTTTTTACAGTGAATGTACGAAGTGATTTTTCAGCGAATGTCTGAGCTCTTCAGCCCCGATGGGGATGTGAGGCGACGGCGGGGGAAACGGGAGCACCCTGAGAAAACCCGCTGATGACTGGTAACGTTGGACCAACTTCAGCGGTCACCGGTGGCTCTTCTCTGGCCACGTGAAGGAACGCCTGCTGGAGCTCGCCAGGTGTGGAACCGGGGCTCGCTATGGCAGCACGCTAGCCATTTGGTCTCTTCACAAACACAACACACTACAGGCACTGTCACATTGAAATTATCACGGATTTCATTATTTTTACTTTCAATCTATGCTACATCATTTTTTTCTCATGGCTGTGTTCAGATAGGATTTAATAACAGCTCGTTTTTTTTTTTTTTTAATTGTAATGCAGTGCTACCGAATACACTGTAGGGCTACCTGAAATCAAAGAAAACTCGTTTATGTGAATGTTTTCATATACCAACAATCTACTTACATAGGACAAACTCCTTTAATACTATTTCAAACATTTCGATGTATCTGCCAATCAAACTTTTTTTATCTCTCATCTAAATATATACATTTTTGTTTCATTTGAACCCGCACAAACATAACTTGTAGTCATATAGCATTCACGCAGTATGCAATCCAAATGTAAGTTGGTAGACATGGAAATGAATACAGAAGAACATAAAGCAAAAAATCGTACGTTCAGTCTGAGTGTCTGACGCTTTAACTTTGTGCTATGTCTATTTGAGTCAACTGCTCGTACGGAAACTTTAACATAACGTCTTTCTTAATTAAAAGAAAATACGCTGCCGCTACGTTAGTATCGGAATATAAATGCAACGCAAAGTTACCGCAACTAGCTAGACTGTAACTTTAGTGTGAATCCGCCGTAAGGAAATGTGTGAATGTCAGAGTTGTAGGCGGCCCGACAGTGCGTTCGAGTGACTTATGGCACTGAAGCTACTTGCAAACAACGCAAAATTATTTTATTACGTTATCTCGCACCTCAAATCTCATGCGGAAATATCATGCACACTTCATTCGAAACGTCTTCACACAGTTCGCTCAGGAAATTGTGGCAAAATTTCTACTTTCAAGTGAAAAATTAATGGCTACCCATACATTACTTAGCAGCTATGACGTTTATTTAAATGCTCTTTCAAGGTCAGTTTTGCAATCATATTTTAGACCGTAGTTAATGCAAAAGTGTGTCCGTAATATCTTATAAACTATATCATCTCCACGAAATATCCAAAAAATAATACGAAGCATTCCTGAATACAGTAACATTGATCATATTCATCTTTGCACAACTTACATGTACCATATACACATACCTGTCCGTATGATGTACACCTAGTCATATGATCCGCATTGAGGACCAATATAATCTATAGTTTCGTGCTACTTACATAAAAAAGGACATGTTCTATTTCATAATATTGTACGAGATCTGCCTTGCACGAGAAATTGTCGTAGGTAATTTAGTTGAAGTTCTTTATCATGTATGTTTTGTGTATGGCAAAATACTTTATTGTACATCAAATCATGTATGACCACATACATATACATCAACATAATGAGTGCAAATTAAGGATTATATACCAATTCTACATAACCCAATATTTCCATATTACCACAAATACCTGTTTACTTTCTGTACATATATATTTGATCCCGAACATTGCATTAAATTTTCTTTTGTAAATACATAACAAGATTTCCAAATGTACTTATAATAGCAGGACTACTCACAACACCTTCATTAACTGGAAATCTTTTCCAACAAGTAATATCACGACTATTAATTCCACTTTATTAGCATGTCTGAAGAAACAAAACTCTAACAATCCAGGTCCAGCTTAATTGCCTTCAAAAATCATCCCTCCTACAGACACTTTCCTGTTTTCTGAAGAATGAAGAAGTGCAACCACTAAGACGAGGCACATCCGCTCTTGCCAACGATTCTCAATGTAAACAGCGTGTTTTGCCAATTGCCAGTACTGTTTCATTTTATGTATATCGTTATCTATAGAGTTTTTCTGTAGTTGTTGTTATGAAGTTAATGGAGGTTGAAAGTCAAGTTGTAATGTTGGGAAATTTATTGTTTTGTGGATACATATTCTGAATGTCTGTGTGTTTAAGTTGTGCACCATAACGGTCGACATTTTTTTGTTATTACGGTAGAAGATAAGACATAGTTCGTTTCACATCTTGTGAAGGTTAAGATGGTGTCTCCACTTTTACAACGCCCGCCTTTGAATGTCTGCACGAACAGCTGCCGCCCGCCTACATGAGAGTGGAAAAATACCATGTTGCACGTCCTGAAAAATCCCATTTTTTGACAAGAAAAAGACTTTGTTTTTGTGAACCAAGACTAATATTCTACACCTAAGAGTAACACCCACCTGAAATTGTGTTCCTGGTAGTTGATCTACATTGGTGTGCCTTGTTACGACCAGGTGACGTGATGCGACACCACCCCACAATCCGACATAGACTCCACCCGCCCAGAGCCTCGGGCCGGCACTGCTCGCTCAGCCGTGAGACGGAGTTCACCCAGCCACCGCTTAGTGCCTCCAGTGCTGTGGAGTCATAACACCGGAAGCACACTCATTTTGCAGGAAGTCAGTGACAGACAAGAATATTTGTGAAGCAGCAAGTATTGTATAGAACATTGCCATGATTGGGCAAAATTAAAACTTCCCTTTCTGGGTAGGGGTAGGGGTATGGAGTAACCTTACAGACCAGCTTCGTCCTGATCTTCACCACTTTGATATGCAGTAATTCTGAAAATAGGACCCTTCTGGTCACATGTACGCAATATGGTGGCTCTTCCCTGTCGAGATAGTAGACTCTTTAACACACCAACATTATAAAATTTGTCTGTATTTTATGTGGCTGGTTAAATTACAAATTCAGAAATGTTTAAAAATAATACAGCCATTTTTTGACCAAAAAGGAAAGAGAGTAAAAACTACTTAAGTCGGTATTTAAAATTGGTGGTTTACATCTAGAAATGTTCTTAAGAGTGTAGCCATTCTTTGTAACCTGAAAAGAAAAGGAGAAAAAAAAAATTAAATTCCTAATAATCGTATGTTAAGCAACAAAAATTCTAGAAAAAGTGCTTGTAGTGTCACTTAGAAAACGAAAATAAGCAGAATGAAAATATTGTAACACCCAATTGAGATAACATAATAGCAATGTTAGGGTTTTCTTTTAATGATAATTAAAAGTCTAACATGGTACAGAAAAATGGATTCATTATAGACACATACAAGATGATATGTGTTTTTCCTATATATATATATATATATATATATATATATATATATATATGTTGTGTGTGTGTGTGTGTATAAAATCTCACCTCGGTTTTTTGGGTAGTGGAATATTAAATTTTTCTTAAAGGAAATAAAGTTAAATATTCTTGGTATTCATAAAATTGTTGAACTATAATTTATATAGTCAAGAAATGATACTTATCTGTATTTTTGCCTCATTTTTAAATAGGACTTTTTCTATCCTAGTCTGTCTTTGTATGATCTTTCACTAGGATTTTGCTAGAAGAAATATTATTGGACTTTTGTATCAAAATCCTCTAAATGCATAATTTTTTATACTCTGTTATTTATGGTATAATTGTGTATGCTATATAAGGCAATGCCTTTTACTTGATGTAAACAACAAAGATTGTGTTATACATAGAACATAATCTCAGTTTATAAGAATTCATGAAATTGATTGAATCTTTAAAAAAAAAAAACTCAAGGTGTATTTATAGTAAATAAATATTCAAAATATTTGCAAGTGTTTCGTGTGAGGTACAGGGTTTTTTGCCAGGCATCCTTATACTTCATGGCTGTGTTTTCAACAAATGTTTTTGAGGTCTTGTTTCTTCAATTACTGGGCTCTGTACAAGCCCCTCTGTCACGCCCTTTGAGACTGGCATCGCAGGAGAATCCCCGCGCACTCTGCTAGTTTGTCTGCTGAGTTGTGCTGATTTATAGCAGAGTAAATATGTTCTTGGTAATGCACACTTGAGGCGAAAGTAACGTTTCCATTTCGAACATTGCCATTTTAAGTGTAGTGGTTTGGGTATTTGTTGTTTTCCTTTTTCTCATTGTTCGATACCTGCTAATTAACTTTAATTATACGTACAGCCTGGATCAAGAAGCTGAGTAAGACTGCACTGTCTCAGTTTCTGGCGGAAGCTGGAGAGACAGCGAGTGAGGGTGAAGACATAGCAGATTTGAGGCTGAAGGTTCAGTCTCTGGTTGGGAGTAAAAATGATGAAGGGGAAAATTCTGCCAGCGTCACAGTGGTTAAGGCTATTCCTTTTTAAAATTATTAAAGTATGCTCCTTCATAATTATCTCAAGACCGCCAGTTCTAGATAATACCATTTTGGAGGCAGTAGATTCGTTACAAAAACAGGAGCGATTGGTTTTATTAATCCAATGGTGGTGTGATAAGATCACAAGGTATTGCCATTTTTAAAATTAGAATTTAAGGTTTTAATTGGAAGTTTGTTTTCGAAATCTTCCTGAATTGAGTAATAAAATATTATTAGGAGTAGACATTCTGGGAAGAATGCGGGCTTGTATAGATGAAGCGAAGAAAGAATTAGTGTTCGCATTTTTAAAAAACCAACCAGTAACCATTAATTCCCGAAAGTTTAATTATCAGATTATTGCCATTAAATATCTGGATCCCGATAAAGATAGGCAGTCAGAAGAGTTACAGTTGTAATTTTCTGATGTCACAAAGAAGTTAGGACGTTATAGCAAACATCCTATTGTTGTGTCTCTTAACTGCTGTATCGGGTAACATGACCAAAATTAAAGATATTTAAGAATATTGTTAGTGAATTGCTAGCAGATAATAATGTCGAACATTCTTTCCATGTTTATTCCAGTCCGGCATTTCATTTGCCGAAAAAGGCACGTGGTCGATATCGTGCGATTTGTGACTACCGTCGGGTAAAAAAAACCTTTTGTATATCCCCACCCATTGCCAACTATTGAACCTATTTTTGTAGGAAATGTTCTGTAATTTTCTGTATTAGGTCTAAATTTGTCTTTCTTACAATATGAATTACATACGGAGTCCCGTGAGATTTTAGCTTTTGTGACACCAGGGGGACAATCTAAATGGCGGAGACTGCCTATGGGGGGTAAATTGTGGAACTCACGGTATGTTTAGTCTTATTTCAGGTTTTGGGAAAATTTCAGTTTGATTTTCTATTCACTTACGTCGATGATATGTGTTTATAGTAACACTTTTCAAGAGCATGTCAAGCATCGTTCTATCCTCCCTAAGGGTATCTGGGTTAACCATTAATCCTGAAAATGTGACATGGTCGAAGACCTATTTACGCTATCTAGACTTTGTAATTTCTGATGGGAAATTGATCACGGGTCTGGAAATAATCCGACCCATAGTGAATTTCGCTGTACCAAAAAATATTAAAGGCATGTGGCATTTCTTGGGTATGGTAGGATTCGATTCCGAATTTATCGCAGATTTCGGAATATTATCTCAACCCTTAAATATTTGTAGATCTGTCGATTCAAGTAGTTTGTAATTTAATAGATAAAAAAGTTTCAGTATGTCCCAATTTAGTAGATCAGCAGATTCAAGTAGATAGTACTAGTGCAATGCTGTAGTAAAACCAATGGTGTTGATCAAATCTTGGTTTTGAATGAGTTTTCTCAAGCTTACCTTAAGTTGCAGCAGTATCAGAGAATTGATCTAGAATGTGTATAATTAATGGTAGATGTTGATGCATGTATGAGAGGGCCTTATGACGTTCAGAAAGGCCTTATAGATCACGTGTATCCCAAAATGTGTAGTTAAAAATTTTTTGTACCTCAAGTATTTCGTGGACCAATGTTCCACTACTACCATAACACATATTTTGATCGTCATTTGGGTCAGGACAAGACTCTGTTGTTCATATTAAGGAAGTGTTTTTTGGCCTGGGTTGGCAAAATATGTAGGAGAGCTTGTAAAACAATGTGAGGATTGCCAGAAGGCAAAACTTCGAAATGTTATGATAGGGAGTCCTTATAGTGCCACCATAGCCAGTTTTCCTTGGGAAAACAAAAACTTATTTTGGATGTTTTGGACCTTTTCCCAGTACCACTGTTGGCTTTTCCTCCATACTTGTAGTTAATGAAATTTTCACTAAATGCATCTTTCTTTTTCGACTTCGGACCATGAATTCAGGTTAAATATGTAAATTACTTCGTCAGAGTATCTTCCCCATTTTTGGGTCTCCTGTACATTTGGTGACGGATAATGCTACATACTTTGTTGGTAGTGAAATGAAAAATTTAGAATTTTCATGGGGACCAATTTGGTGGAAAGACATAACCGGAATCTGTAGGCAACCTTAAAGGCAATCAAGACTGGTTCCCATAAAGACTGGGGTACTGTTATATACTAAATAACCTTGGCTTTTAACAGTGTAGTAATCTCTGTTACCAAGAAAGTTCCACTTGAATAATTTTTCGGCACAAGGCTTTTTCATCCAATAACTCATTCATTGAGTTTGCATTAATTCTATTAGGATACCATTGACCAAATACATCTTAGAGAGTTATGGGAGGAAGCCAATCAATTTCTGAAAAATATCATGGCAAGTTTGCATTTAGGAATATTCACCATAGTGGGTCTGTTTCATTTAAAGTTGGGGACATGGTGTTTCTTGAAACCAACTTCTTGAGCAGTAAAGCAGCTCAATTTAATGCTAAATTGGCACCTAAATTCTCAGGTCCTCATAGAATAAAGCGATTCCTCTCCTGAACACTTTATTGTTAGAGGATGAAAGAAACACTGGAAGTCTCTATAAGGCTAGTGTTTCTAAAGTTGAACTAAGTAAATCTTCTTAGAGGTATTTTGGCTCCTAAAACCACTGGATTGAAATTGTGGGATTTGAAGAGTAATATAATGCTATGTAAGATTTTAATTTTTCATCTTGTAATCATATCATTTTGTGTATCATTTTCTGAGGGTGATTTGTTTATACGTGTTTCCCTTGTGGGTGTGCCCAAGGGAAGTCGTTCTCTCAATCAATGCTCATTTTGTTAGGGTTTTCATGATCGTGCAGCTTTTAAGATCTTTTCTAATGCTAATTTTTTGTAAGGGTTTTCGCTGTCGTATGATCATGATCATGCCATCTTTTGTTTTCACCTTCATTTAGTATTTAGTAGTGTATTTGAATGTGTTTTAGAATACACTATATGCTGACGACTTATATCCCAAAAGACTAGACTTTTGGTAGATCCCCTGTTCAGGAGGTTTGTCTCTTGTGCCCCTTCGTCGGCATAGGTGTTGTGGGGATCATCAATTCTTTAAGTTGGACAAAAGTTGCATCTTCTTGTAGCATCGCGATGCTTGCCCTCGTTTGTCTTGTTTGTTCCGGTAGACACATATGAGGCTGGAGATGGTGATGATTTTCCTGACTTGGTGGTTTCCTGAGGATGGTGATCCAAGGCCTATATCGTATGTGGCCAGCGCGACACAATTCCTATCATCTCTTCAGTTTCTCCACTGAGAGGATCGTTTCGGGAGGGGAGACTCAGACGGTGACTCCGCTTTTTCAACGTCTACCTTTGACTGTCCACATGAACAGCCTATGTGGAATTGGAAAAATACTCTCTTGCATGTCCCGTCAAAATCCCCTTTTTGACACGAAAAAGACTTTATTTTAGTGAACGAAGATTAATATTCTACCATTACTAGTAGCACCCACCTGAAACTGTGTGTCTACTGGACGATCTACATTGGTGAGCCTTGTTACGACCAGGTGACGTCACGTGACGCCACTCTACAACCTGACATAGCCTCAGCTCGCCGCGAGCCTCAGGCCGGCACTGCTCGCTCAGCGTTGTGACGGAATTCGCCCAGCCACCGCTGAGTGCCTCCTGTGATGCGGTGACGTAACACTGAAAGCACGCTCATGTGGTAGGAAGTCAGCGCCGGACAAGAAGATTTCTGAAGCAGCAAGCATGGTAAGGAACATTCGGTGTGCAGTGGTGGTCAAATTTAAAACTTTTTATTTGGGTAGGGGTAACTACCCAATATTGGGGTATAAATAGGTTTGGAGGTGGTCGGTAGCCTCAGAGACCAGCTTACTCCTGAACTTCTTTCCAAGATAAGTAACTTGGATATGTGGTAATTCTGAAAATAGGACCCTTCTGGTCAGATGTAGGCAATATGGCGGCTCTGCTCATCGAGTAGACTTTCAGTCATCAATATGATAAAATGTGCCTGTATTTAGATAACTGGTTTAATTATAAATTCGGAAATGTTTAAAAATAATACAGTCATATTTGTGACCAACAAGGGAAAAGAGAGAAAAACGACTAAAGTCGGTATTTCAGATAGCTTGTTTAGATCCAGAAATGTTTTTAATAGTGCAGCTATTCTTTGTAACCTGAAAAGAAAAGGAGAAAAAAAAAATTAAATTTTTAATAATTATAAGTTATGCAACAAAAATTCTAGAACATGTTTGACTTGGAGTGTGCCTATAAAACCAAAATAAGCAAAATTAAAATACTGTAACACTCAATTGAGATAACAGAATTGCCATGCCAGTGTTTACTTTTAATGATAATAACATTTTAACCTGGTAGAGAATAAAAGGGTTTAGAAAAAACACGTATAATCTAGTTTGTGTCCTAGTCTGTTTTTGTATAAGTTTTCACGAGGATTTTGCTACATGAAATATTATTGGGCATTTGTATCAATACTCTTTAAATGAATAATTGTATACGACCTGTTATATATGGTATTTTTGTGTATATTATTAAAGCAATGCCGTTTTACCTGGTGTAAAGAACAAAAAAAATACTATGCATATTGTATAGTCCCAGGTTGATAAGATTTCATGAAATTTACTGAATGTTAAAAAAAAACTCAAGGTGTATTTATACTAAATAAATATAACAAATATTATAAGATAATTTATGTGTGGTTTCTTAACGTTATTTTTTTTTGCCAGGAATCGTCACACTTCGTGGCTCTCTTTTCAACAAATATTTTTGATGTCTTGTTTCGTGAATTGCTGGGCTGTGTATAAGCCCCCTTACCAAGTCCTTTGTGAAAGGCGTCACAAGGTACAATGCCTCACTGATGTGAGCCAAAATATGAGAACGCCAAAAACATCGAACATGACATAGCACGCAGTGGTTTCGTCGTGACCATAAAACTTCTGGAATTTAAGCTGTATTACTACAATTTAAGCTGTATTACTGCAATTTAAGCTGTATTACTACAATTTAAGCTGTATTACTACAATTTTATTGAACGTAACTCTACTAAAGTCGAACGCAAGCTTATGGCGTAGTGCATTTTGTCTTGCAAGTAATATTTCGTCATCGTTTGAATCATGCTTTCATTCGTAGGTAAACCTATTGTGGGCATGTTTATTATTTCCGTAAAAAAATACGCATATTTCTGACTCAGTTATTTCAAGGGGCAGGTAGGTCACCCCTATGTTAGTATGAGGGGGGGGGGGCAAATATATAAAAGCTTGAAGCGAAGTAGGACTGCGATGAGAACCATTGGTATAAAGTATTTCAGTTGACGTGACCTTTCACATTGAATAATGTTTTATCGGTAATATGTGGTGCTCGAAACTTAAATATATCACGAGTAACTTTCCATGATATAGGGGAGACTGGGACATGTTTACACGGGTTAATGAATTATATATTTTTTCCTAAATTTGTTTTATACCCCAAAACTATTCACAAATATTTAGTTGTGACTTGGGATTTTCTAGACTAATTATTAATTTCGTTAAATAAAATCTACCATAGTGGAATAAAGAATGTATTCCTATATGGGTATTCCTAAATGTGTTCCGCTTGCCGCGTAAGAATACACACATCGCGGGGCAAGTTTACACAACTTTTAAACTTAATTTATAGCTGTGGAAATAATACACAATTTATAGGGACATGATTTACTGTAAACAAACTTCGCGCTGCAATCTACATTAAACTTAAAATGTAATTTGACGAACTAAAATAAAAAAAAGATTAGTTTTACTATCTAATTATAACCTTTACATGGCAGCGTGAAACCTTTTCTGGTTTCATTTCTATTAAATACCTAACTCTGTAAATAAACAAGAGTGAAAATCCGTATTTATTAGCAAATAAGATGCATTTTCTAACAAAAGTTATTATTTGTTCAAAATCAAACCTTGATGTGAAACAAATGTTTGCAACCTTAATAAAATTACTTGTTAGTGATGTGTTTATCCTGACAAGTGACTAACGTCCTAGCTGTTACAACTGATGCATACAAAAATAGAGCCCCTGGGATACAATCATCATGGGCCGATGTTTTACACTGATTGCAGCGCTCCCGCCTTGCCCGAGATTGACTAAGTGTAAGGACCCAAACAATACAAGCATAAACATTCAGCAGTTTCTGCGCCTGAACCTGAATCAACAGTTTTTATCCTTAATAGACATAATCTTATCGCCTGTTAAATTTTGAAGAGTTTATCCTTGGGAATCTTTGAGTGTTTGTAACGATACAGCTGATTTTTGTAGGACAGGATCTACTTGTTTTGTTAAGGGTAATTTGAACACTTGTGACAGTGAGAAAAGTTTACCAAATGACCTTTGTTGGATAAATAATGTTTTACAAAAATTATAATTGTAATAATTGTTTTATTCCTTTCTCCGTTTCTTCGAATGTTTTAAAACGAGCCTTTCAAAAATTACCCTAGGCGCAATATGTCAACCTGTTTTTTCAATTACTTGTATACCACAAATATATAGCAATGTGATTAATTTTAAACGTACTGTATTCTTGAATATAGGAAACTTAACTTAGTGTATTCTATAACTTTTAATATTTATTTCGTATTAAATACGAGTTAAAGCAGCGAGAGCAGCGATGAGTTGGCAACGGTTAGTAAGATATGGTTCACAGATAAATATTGTTTTAACCTAGTATTTTGTTATGCTATTTGTAAATTAAATGTTGCCTGTTGATATAAATGAATTTTTAGGTAGCACTGAAGGAAACATATTTAATTGTTACAGTTAAAAATATGAACACAAATTACTGTGCGTAGGCCCTAGTGAAATGGTTTTTTTTTTCGAGGAAGAAAATCCAATATGCGGACAGGAGCTTATTGTTCTTTCTTTCTCTTTTTCCCTGAATCTATTTCTCGCTCTCAGGAAGTTTAGCATCACTTATGGTAGCAGGAAAATTATACATGTCATCAATTTGAACGTTTTTCATACTTATTACAGCAAAAATAATGATTTTAGAATTTGTACTTTACATATGAAAATATAATTTCTTGTATGAATACTTATTGTAATATATTTAGTTGTGATGGAGGGACGGTTACAAATCTGAAGTTGGCAGATGTGGCAACTGGCGACGCCGTCATGACATGGAGTTTTTCCGAACAAAGCGTCAAGTTCGTAGTCGTTATGTTTTTTTAAACTTACTTAGGAAATTAACGATGTTATGGCAAATATTTTCGTCCATGTATGGAATAAAAATACTTTAAAGTGTGTCGGGACTGCCGTGTGTGTGTGTGTGTGTGTGTGTGTGTGTGTGTGTTGTGAAAGAATACTGTTGCTGCTACGTTCGACCAGTGTGTTTGTTATTGGCCATAACAAATAGATTTCATACGTCCCATATGTGCAATCATTTTTAATACGAAATTAATTGCTTGAAATTTACTTCAGTCTGACACAACATCTTAACCTTGCCCTAGGTGTTTGGAACACAATTATGCTACGTGCTTACGTTTCGTGATTTTTATTGTTTGCACCACAAAAAAAAAAAAATTAAGTTGGGACCAGCCAGATAAATTAAAAAGAGAAAAAGGAACAAACCTAGAAAGCAGTAAATGCCAGTGAATATAAATATGAGTGGAATAAAAGTTATGGTAGGCCTATTTGTATGCATGTTAACCACTATATGCTAAGTTTGTCGCATCTGCATACAAAAAATAAGCGACTCAATTTACGAGCTTGAATTTACTTTGTCTTTTCGTTGCACAGGTTATCCCTTCGTTTGAATTTTTATTCCACCTAAGGCAGTCCTTTCAAAGAAATAACCCAACACATATCAATAACAAGAGAGTTTAAAAACTTCTGTTCTTTCTCCTACAATTATAACAGTGTTAAAGACAGTCGCGCAAAATATCAAAATGTATTATATGTTATCTGCTATGTCGTGTATAACAAATATGTTAAAAATGTAAAATAATTACCGCAAGAACTATCGTGAACATACAATTTGTGAAAAAGTCATAGTGGTGGCCTAGATATAATTATAGGCCTAAATTGTCAACATTCGTACGAAATTGTTTTTGACATATGACTAAATCCTTTAAACAGATGAAATAAGATTCGAAAATGAAAACGTAGTCACATGACAGTGTTTATGGTTACATGTTGCGGAAGGATACGTAATCGATACTTAACCAAAAGTGTGGAGTAATCGTAAGTGGCCTATATCATGTTGTTGCAGGAATTTAGACTAATTCACGGTCCGAATACGCGTCTTAACCTTGGTAGTTTTCACATGATCCTTTAAAATATTAGAAAATAATATAATTTCTGTCCTCTATTTGTTTTTCATATTTCTTATGTTTCTTCTTTTTTGAATTCTCCCATTCTCTGAGAGCTTCCTTGACTAGTATATCAGTCAGTGTGGCTGACTTTCTTTTCGTTCTTCCTTTCCTGGTTTCCTTTCTTGGCGCTACCTTTTCGAAATGCCTGCGCCACCTTTTCGAAATGCCTCAACTGTTCAGGTGTTCGGAAACACAACAGCTATGAAGAAGGCTTACTTGCAGAGGAACGTACAGGTCGGTATGGTTCGGTATGGTTCGGAAGTGTTTGGAATAGCATAACAAAGGAGATGGACTGCAAGGAACGTCTTCGGTAGAGCCTGGCTCAGCAAAAACGTTTTTAGTAACCGGAGTTTTCATCACGTTTATTGGATTAGGCGCAGGTCTACCAGACACGTAGAAATGTATACAATCCGCATCAATGTGTATATGCCCATGACTCTAAATCAGAACTTATATTTACGGGAGTTGCTGCTAGGGGAATACTGGGGACTAAAATAAAGGTTATTTCATCTATTCTCATAGGAGTTTTGTTAGTACTCACCCATGCATCACAAGTGGTGTTGACAAACTTATTTAACGGACTGTAAACACTGCGGTCATTATCCAGTTATAAAAGGCATTGTTTAGTCGTTAAGTACCTCAGGGTGTGGTGGTGCATAAGGACGCGATGTTACTTCATAATGTGGCGTTTCTTAAGGATGTGTTGCTGCCTATAGTCCATTCACGAATGGAACAGACTTACGAAAATCAAACTTTGAAAAAATACACTAGCAATTAGCTGCATGCATAGCTAGTAAAAAAAAAAAAAAAAAAAGTGGCAGGTGCGGGTACAGTACACGCATCCGCCACTCTATTGCATGCAGCTCATTTCTAGGGTAATTTTCATAAGTCGGTTCCAGTCGTGAATGGACTAGTTGTTAGGTGCAGCGTTAGAATGCGGCGTGACAGCTAGCCATGCACATCGAACGAAAGTTAAACCGATGGAGCTATATGAAGTTGAGAAAATGTTGACTGTTTGGGACGGCTTACCTTCGCTACGACGGGGGTGTGTTTGACGAGCTGCACGCCATACATCTTCTGGGTGGGCCTGCTGGCCTGCAAGTGTGGGCGCAGGAGGGCTGCTGTCGCCCACGAACACTTGGGCTGCATTCCCCTCCCTCGTACGTCACCTTGGCCACGAGACGCCAGCCAGCCAGTCACGTACAAACAGGGTGCCCTTCCAGGACTTCAGGATATCGATGGAGTTATGATCATTTTATAATGTTCTCGATGGTTTTAAATAAAATATATATAGGCGTGTCTCGCCCATGTTCGGGGAGACAACACAGGGCATTCTCTTGGGCAGGAACTGCTGTTTGGTCAACATTTTAAAGGGAGAGGGGTTGCTGCCAATTTAAGTTAAATATGATTTTAAATAAAATATTTAATGTAACCGGCATATAGCTGGAAGGAATTGTAATTTTATAAAAAATGTAAATTTTGGGGGGAAGTTTTAAACAGAAATCTATTTTTGACATGAATTATTTATTGTGTGATTGGGGGGAGGGGAATAAACCATGTAAATGTTTATATTTTGATATGAAGACAAAGACAACGAATAACAACATTTTTACTGGAACAAACCCAAATCCCTTTTTGACACCACTGGGGTGCTCGCAGTTGTTTTCAAACTTAAACACCTACATTCAGGAAGAACTGAGACAAAGACCTCCTCCTGCGTGTGTTGGCAAACACCGTCGCAGAGGTGATGCCTCACCATGTGATGCTACTCCGTGGAGCAGTGCTGCCGTATTATCTGCCACTGTCCCAGATTAATGATCTGAAAGTCTCATTTTCTCACGCTCCTGGGACTGTCTTGCGTCAAATTTCTTGCATTAATTTGTCGAGGTTTTGAAGTTCATACCAAAGCATTGGCAGCCCCTCTGATTGAGATCTGGCCTATCTTTACTTGTAGAACTGCTGTTCCATGATCTGGGGATCCTGATAGCATCTATCAGGTATCCTTTTGTAATACATCACCATCCTTTAAAACACAGAAAATGTAGGACCCCAATCCAAACATAGTCTTTGCAATGCTACCAGTGTATTCTTACTTTCTCATACACCTAGTATCTTTTAATACGAATGCTGGTTAATCTGCTGAATGGAAAGATCATTACTTGATCTTATAGTATTATACTAGACATATAGGCTACAGTTGCAGCACATGTGTTTAAATCTACTTCAAAAACATGTACACAAACAAAACACAATTTTGTACCAATAAGTAGAAAGTAAATTGCCGGGGCAAGTTTACTTAATGTTTAACGTAGGTACTACAACGAATGTGTGTAAAAGTGCGGCTTTGTCCGGTTGTAAGCACAACTCAAATTTGAAAAACAATAATAATGTTTGCAATCCATTCAAGTATTGCGATCTGCATTCAAGTATTGCGATCTGCAATCAAACAACTACGCTTGCAAAACGTACAATTTTTTTCCTTTATTTTTAAAGTTGCGATTTTTACGATCGATAAAATTTCAACAAAAATTCTACTTGCGTTCAGAAAAATACAGTAATCCTACTTAAACACAAGCTGCAATAAAGCTACAAATGTTGTTTTAACGCCCGCTACAACACTGGACTGTTCTAACTGGTGGCGCGCCCTAGCACACTCTTTATGAATTAAGATCAATGTTTAAACTTGCCTCGTATGTTAACGTGCCGTAGTCTCCACTACAGTTAGGATCAGACTTTTTCGTGAACTACAACCTTTCGTTTTTTAATAGTCTGCTGTAAGTAAAGTTAATATACTATACATAAAGAGCACAATACGAAGTCTTCATTATTTATCAGGTATCGTAATTATACAATTTTATAAATGTAGTATAATTAAAATCTTAATGGGCGTGGATACTAAAATACGAGTTCATATCCATATGTTCTCATAGGAATATTTAAATTCTCACACTCGCAAAAAAAAGTTAAATTAGATGAAAATGATTTTCACAAATATGAATGTTGGTATTACTATTCAAGAAAGAAAGAGGTGAACGTATTTCTTTTATTTCGTATTGTGTTACTGTTTCTGTTAAGCCAAAAATTATTTACAGAAATTTTAATAAGAATAAATGGTACTCCTTTTAGCATGGTGTTCAAAGTCAAGACCATCAAGTAATAAACCTATCATTATGGTCCCATCTACTTCGTAGATGACCTAATTCTGGCTATCGTTCTGGTTTCACAGTGTCCTATATAACGTCTGACGTAGCCAGCTGAAGGCAATTATACGGTCTTCATTCTAAAATTCTACTCAACTGAGAATGAAATAATTCTTTGCAATCAAACGTTAGAACATGGCGTACATAACCACACATCTCGCAAGAAACTGAGATATTCTTATGTACGTGGCGGGACATTAGTAAATTAATAAATAATACTGCACTATTACTTCGAATACGGGTCACTCCCTGAAGTAAATATGAGATTTGCATGCTGGAAATGCAAATAAATGTGTATTAGCATATTTTATTATAACTATGTGAGACAAAGCAATACTGCTTATTAGTGCAGGTAGTTCTACGAAAATATCTGTGCGCCTCATGCGGTACTCACGGTAATATTTTATTGCTGGTGATAAAAGACTTACTAACAGTTGACAGATACAGCGTTATCAGCATCGTTACGTCATGCGATATTTTTATGTTTCAAGGGCCGAGTATAAAGTATTGTAATCTCGAAATCAGTGTTTAGATATGTGTGACGTGCAGCTACTGACACTCGTAACATTCACAGGTACGCCGACGCCACATATTCTAAAACAAAACACCACAATAGTTTATTATTTACTTTGCCAGGCTTGATGTTTGTGTTTAAATTTACGGATTTTACAGTTTTCCAATATATTTTGTTCAAATGGACGGAATAGTATATTGAAGTTTTAAAACAGTAAGTAATGTGACAAATGCTGTAAACGTTTTTTAGTAAATTTTAACGAAAAGTGCATTTCCGTTCAAAATGTAAACTCCAATAAATGCGGTATATTTAATTATACATCTGAAATATTTTTCATATAGGAGTCGTAAAACGCTTTAACATTTTAAAATATGAACTTTAAAGTTTTATCTTTAAGTTTAACGTATTACAACATGAAATTACAAGTAGAAATTTTGTCAAATAATATTGCAGCTGATAGTGAATATACATCTTTCAACCTGGATAAATAAAATAACTATTGAGTATTTAGAATGACTTTTTCTCTTACGAAATTCTGTTTTTATCTACATTTTTTTCCCAAAAATATTTCCTCGTACTGTTTTATAGCTGCCAGTACGTTTCTTTAGCTATATAATGAAAATGTAATTACAGAGAAATTTTGACAGGAATAAAAAATCACATTTCGTAGGAGTTAATTATATTAATTTCTTTTGGTTAAATTCATAACGTACTTTCCAGATTAACTAAATTAATATTTCGGTTTCCGTAAAACAATTTTTCCTATAGGATTTTTTTTTTAAATATTGATTCAAAGTGTTTTTAGTAAAAATTTTTCATTATTGGCGAGAACTGAACAGAGTTCGGTTTGTAATTCGTTATTATATTCTATAATTATTCCAGAGAAATTTTACTGCTGATACTAGCACTCTATGTGCTTCTAACTTTGCAGTTCTGCGTAGCTGAAGAATAACCATCACATTATCTGCTACGAATAACATTTATTTCAATATTCAACGTTATTTCAAATAAGTTGGGTGAATATGAGCCATGTTCATACTAATATACTTTTTTTTTCGATTGGTCTTTGTGTGAGTAGTGTGGTATTCACAAAATTTTCGATATTTCCACCAGAAATTAATATGAGATAGGTAACGGTTAAAATATTTAGTTTACACAGTTTTAAGATTCAAATTATTTTGACCACCCCATTTTCAAAATACGCGTAAGAAATAAAATAATATTATTATTTGAATTCCATTGTGTATTATTATAATGTGTTTGAAATTGTGTTTAAAGAAACGTTTTTAACGACTTCTTATAAAATTTATTTTGTTATACTTCAGAGGATAGAATATTTTGTGGTGACTTGTGAATATTTTTAATATTGCAAAAGTTTTGTTCAAACATGCATAAAAGTAAACTTTCATAATTGTGTTTTCGCAAACTAAATAAAGATTTTTAAATATTTTTCTCACATGAATAAGCGGTTGAATAAATGGTTGTATATATAAATTCTGAATTGAAAAATCTCGTTGCTTAAAATGCAAGTAATTTTATATTCTACATTCGGGGACAGAAATCGGTAGGGAGGTTCAGTATTAAGTAAGTCAGTTTTGGTTTTCGCGGCCTGTGCGTAGCTGTTTGTGCCTTCTCAGATATTTGTGACCTGCCCTTTACCGTAAGCTATTTTGACCTTGAACCCAGACGGATGCTGTAAGGTTAATAAGTACGTACCTTAGGTGTTACGGATTGCTTAGTTCTTCTAAGTATATCACGACTGCTATTACAAGTTTAGTTTCAAATAATGTCACGTCCCTTTGTCAAATTGAATCACGTTTACAGCTTCGTTGCTGCCTAGTGTATTGTGACAATGCCTTAATCTCGGCGAGCTTAGCCAGGTTCTTTGAAGGAAAGAGATTTAATTAATAAAATAGTTCATAACATTTTTATACTTTTATTTGAAAAACATTAGAATGAAATTCTATATCAAAATAAATGGATGTCACTTGCAATTTACAAAAAAAAAATATAGTTTAATGAATACAATATACGATTACCTCAAAGAAATTAATGCAATAAACTATAACTAAAATATACTGTGCATCAACACCTATTCAATTATTTTACAAAATATATGGCCAAGTTTAAAAGTTCCAATATGCACAATAAAGTGTGTATCACACATTCCTACAGTCTCATATTAATTTAATATACCAGTTCGGAATGATCTGGAATGCTCCAAGTGCCCTCTAGCAGAGTTGTCAGTCGTTGAGTAAAAATTCTCACTCGTCCACACACACTGCACAATACACTAGTCTAACACAGTCTTGCATCCTCTGCCGTCGTGCATTCTCTCCGCTCATGTCCCTCGCTGCAAAAGAATCATCCACATTGCCGCACTTCAGCCATAGCTACGGCGAAGTCTGACTCCTGTTTGGCTGCGGGGTGGGTATTGTGTAGTGCTGGTTCAGAATATTATCCTAATGCTGCGTTTCACCGACTAAAACAGGTTTCACGCGATGCAAGATGCATTTCGCGCAAGGTTTCGTACGAGAATGCCAACTAAATTGCGAGCGAAACGAGTTCACACGCAGATTAATAACACGATTACTGTAGTGCAACAAAGCTAGTTGATAGTCCTGGTGAGTACCAAACAGCCAAGGTATCACGATACAAACTATGAAGTTGCTTACTTCAACAAGATATTTGCTTCAAACTATCCCTCCAAATTATAATTGTTTTTATTTTATTCTTAGCGATTTGTCTAAACTTCATACACGCTTTAAAATTATTTTCCAGCAATATTTTCTTTCCCCGTATTCCTCTTCGCACACCTCAGATTATGATTTTCTTTTACTCTATGGTTGAGTTTACAACAGGTCACATGACCAGCAAACAAGGACCAATAGGATCGCAACTTGCATCGCCTTGCACGAGAAAAAATATGACCTGCTCTATCTCCTCATTTCGTGCAAGATGTGGTTTGAACACAAACTTGTACAAGAAATTCTCGTGCTAGGTCGGCATCTCGCGCAAGTTTGGCACGCATCTTGCATCGTGTGAAACCTGCTTAAATGATTACCTAAAAATTTCTTGCTCATCGTCTAATGTGGTCAACTTCTTCGTGAGGGAGGAGGGGCTGTGATGTGAGACAGGCAGGCTATCAGTCATTTCCCCGACCACCAGGCGACGTAGCAGTGATCGGGCTGATGTGTGTCACAACCTTACTGTACTGGACTGCGCATAAACAAATGAAATGGGGCCCACGCCCAGTGCGTAAGTCCGAAGGGAAACGGTATTTTGACCTACGTACTGCAAGAGATTGAGTCGTAAATTTTATCTTAAATAAAATTCACCTTTCAAAAGAAATAAAAATGGAAAAAATGATAAAAACTAATAGAAAACATAAATTAAAGGATTAGACCATGTAGCTGCATGTTACCATAAATTACAGTGCTCTTCTACCGTAATTACAGTGCTCTTCTACCGTAATTACAGTGCTATTCTACCGTAATTACAGTGCTATTCTACCGTAATTACAGTGCTATTCTACCGTAATTACAGTGCTCTTCTACCGTAATTACTGCCGAAGCCCAACATATTGAATTTCATCAATGTTACACAGAAAACAGTCTAATGTTGTTGCTACAAAAAATTGCTTTTGAGGCATTTCTTTCAACATTTATGCTGTGGTGAAAATAATGATGTCGTGGCATAGTTAATAATGATAACCACTCTGGAACTATTAAATTACTATAATGCAAAATAATGTTGAAGTGGTAATGTTAATAAAGCCTCTGAGTAATGTTACTAAAGCCTCTGAGTAATGTTAATAAAGCCTCTGAGTTATGTTGCCGCAATCTAATTTTCTATTACGGTAAAAATAACAGGAAGAAGGAAATATTTTGTGTTACCGGGACAATATAAAGTAATATTCAGCCAACACAAGTATAGAATGACTTGACTTTATAAAAGGCGGGCAATAGTGAACAGCGATGACCTCGTAAATATAACTTACTATACTTAAATTTTAAAGCATAATACAATAACTAAATGTAGCCTACACCAGCTGCCAAGCCTTGCAAATTAGTTTATCTAATTATACTCATGTTAATTAAGCATAAGGTATTTCCACATAACGAAAGAGAACTGCAGTTTGTCGTTATATTGTTGTGAAAACCCACTATGAAAGACGGTTGACATTTAGTTTTTTTTTCTTTTTTTTAAGTGTAGAACGACAAGAACTTAATGCGTGGGTTCGATTTCCATCCCAGTGGAAATATATTTTTATTTTCTGGTATTATTTATTTTTGTGACAAAGTAATTTCATAAAACTTTATTTATTTTACATGAAAACGTCCCTTTAAAGCAAAGAAAGTAAAATAACAATTTTAACACAAATATTAACATCAATAAGGCACAAATTATGTTTTGCCGCAACATACACCGTCTTAATGTTGATGGTGCATTGAAGACGTAATGTTGTTACAAACATACTTAATGAATCATTTACTAAATGGCTTAAAAGTATATTAGATTAACAACAACATTAATTACTGACGGCTCGCAGATAACATAAAAGTACTATAGTAGTAACATATAGAATGTTGGCACAACGTTACATTTTTATCTGTATGGTTTCTCAACCTAATTATATGCAATTTATATTTGATGCTAACCTATTGTAAGCTTGAATATGACTCGAAATTAAAAAAAAAGTCTTATTTAATATTTTATTTTATTTTTTTTTTTTTACAAATATACCATGTCTTAAAAATATGATTGTCTTTTTTTATATTTGTATCACTTTATGTACAGTAACACATAAATGTTCACATTATTGTTTTGTAGCCTATTGAGCATTTATGGCTCTTTTTAGTTTACATTTCGAATGGAAGAAAGGTTTATGAGATCACTTTCCTGTCTGTCTGCATATGTGTAGGTGTGTTGTATGTGTGGGCGTGTGTGTATATATGTGTCCACCTATCCTCTACCATTTTGTAGGACATCACCACACAATAGGGTAGGTAAATTTTTAATGTCATATTGTGTTAACTAGCGTGTGTTAACTATTTTAGGCAATTATTTTCAAAATGGCGGCCATATATCTTTTTTTTTTTTTTAATATTATACCATCGTAAAAAATTACTAATTCCAATGTAACTCTCTATGATGGCATTATAGACAACGATCATTAAATGTGCTTACACTAAGTCCCATTTTTCCACCATTTTGTAAGATAGCACCACATGAGAAATTAAAATCTTTACGCAGCCATATCTATGGAAAATTTAACTGTGTTTACCAAATTTGGCAAATAGGTAGCACTACGGCAGGTCATTGTTACCGCCTTAACTACTCTTTGATAATGTGGTGGAGTGATAAGGAATTACTTTAACTGGTAGTAGCGTATACGCAAATAGCAACTAGGTTTGTCAGCATGATATTTACTATAATTCAAAAATCACATTACAAGTTGCCCATATTTACAATGTGAATTGCTCTACGATGGTTTCAACATCTTATGAGTATGCAGCTCAAAACTCACTTCTCTTAAGCTATCTGAGAATTAGTGAATGCATCTAACCACTGCGCCCTCCTCTCATTCACGTCGGTATAGCACTCACCACTGGTTGGATGTCTGGACGACGGCTCTTGTACGAGGGCTCTCGCTGATGCCTGGAGTTGCTGGCTCCAGCAGCTGGATGAACCCCGACCTCGTGTGTTCGCACCTAGTATTCGCGCTGCCCGCATAGATTCCCCTCGGAGGGCCTGTTTGATACCCAGTGCCTCCCATAACACTGCTGCTCGGGTGCCACTCCAGCGGCCTCCGCACTGGGACGCCGTTACATCATGTCAACCGATATATTTTTAATTCTTGAGAAACTTATTTTAGAAATGGCGTCCATATAAACATTTCCTACAGGTATGTTAGGTAAACGAATCTCGAAACAAATTTATTTATACAGAGCATCATTTGTCCGCCATTTTGTAGCATAGCCACGCATGAAAGAATGAAGTTTTTTGTGTCATGTCCCGAGAAAATCAACTTATTTCTTCCGAATTTGGCGAAGATGTTGTACTGGCCAGACTGTATATATATATATGTGTGTGTGTGTGTGTTTGTGTTTGTGCGTGTTTTAAGTCCATAATATCCTTATTTTTAGAATTGCGCCTATAGAACATTTTAAATTTGTGTAACTATATAACCGATTTGAACACAGCTTTTTTATACTGGCAGCATTTATGATCATCACATAGAATGTAATAATAGACAACATTTTTGTCCTCCATTTATGAGGATCTTAAATTGAATAATCGGAGGGTTTTATGCCATTTCTCGAGAACCAATTAACATACTGTCACAAAATATTTCATGCAAGTAGAGCTTAAATAGGGTATGTGGTCTTACATGTGTTAGGCAAGGAACAAGTTTTTTAAAGGTGTGACTTTAAATATTTAGTTTCGGTTGTTATATCTATTAAATTATTTGATATATTTTAACCAATCTTTATTCACTAACAGTATTCATTACAAGCATCTACCGTGCATACATAAAACCTCTTTTTCTTTTTGAAATTAATGCCATGTGAGAAAATAGAACATGTGGCTATATTTCCAGAGCAATTTGACTATTTTTCTCCATATTTTGCACAATATTAGAGCTACGGAAGGCCATGTAAATTTATATGATTCAAGTGAGATCAGAAATGGGTTTTCGAAATTGCTGTCGTATAAATATTTTGATAACTGTGGTATACGAATTAAACAATTGAACCAAATTAAACCAAAATTTATGCTGACAATGCGAAACGGTGTCCGTCCCCCACGGGATCTTTCCCACATTTTCGCATGTGGGAATCGTGCCAGACCATGCCGTAGTTCAGCGGGCTTTTGATTTGGATTTCCAATTTCCCCCCGATTTTTCATTTCGGTGCTGCTCAATACTCGCCTCAATCGCCCTCATCGGCTCTCAAAATCTCGCTCTTAAGAACCACTCAAATACCTTCATTCACTCACCCTATCATTCAAAACATTAGTCTGATTACTTCCGAAGTTTATGTTCCGAATCCTACACGCGCAATGCAGTTGGTTACAGTACAACATTTTTACCAGGCTTTCTGGCTTCGATTCCAGGGTAAGGCATGTGTGCATGTGTAGTTGTCTCGGTGCTGTTTGCATATGGTTATGGTTATTGATGTTGCTGCCAACGATATATCAAGGCCTGACTACTATCTTAGCTTTTAAGAACTACATTGATATGATTTGCACCCATGTAGAGGGAAGTACAATCAATTGCTATATTAGTAACGTCGTGTTTTCCATGTGAATATCCTTGTCTCCCCAGACGATGGCCCTTATTGTAAAGACGTAGTGCTGCAGAAGCATATTTAGTAGTGGCAAATAAACAAGTTCAAAAATTAGATAAGTAAAGAAATCATATTGATGATGATTACCATAGCATAAAAATATTGTTATTACAATTTTATTCCTTCTAATAAATTAAATATTAACATTAAAAATAACAACAAATACTTATTCCAACAGCAACCCGAGAAGGTATAAAGAAATACACAAATAAATTATTTATAATTACGAAGAATTCTTTCAATTAACTCATCTTATCTTAACATGATTCATATATTGTAAGGATTTTTTTGCAATTGGAACCTTTTGTAGTTTTACATTAAAATTAAAAGATACCTTACGCGAATCTAGAAAAATGAAACGCCTCACAAACTCGTTCTTGTATAACAAAACATTCAGAAAGAAAATGATTGGTGTTTAGTTAAAAAAAAAAAAAAAGTTTACATATACAGTAATTTTGTTTTGTTTCCAGGCAACAAAATAAGAGTATATAGGTTTATGTATTTAGTAAATGTTTTGAGGGACGAACAGTTAATAACAAATCAGTTCGAAACAATGTTTTATCGCAAGAAGGTAAAATCCAAAAATAACACATATCTATATGGAATATAACGTGTTTAATGTTACCGAAAAAACGTTGTATGTATACAAACCTATATTTGCATATTATTAATTCAGAAATAATGCGAAGTTTTGTTTTTATATTGAAAATCATTTAACTGGTGTGGAGTTAGATTTTCATTCAATGTCAACTTTTATTTGTCGTTACAGGTTTCCGCTCTCTTCGTTAACTGCAAAGCTACCTATCAGCTCAAAAATGACGAATGATCAGTCCAACCAGGATGGAAAGTCTGCACCAGGTAATTGTTTGTGTGTTAGAGAACCCTGACCTATTCACGTTTCACATCTTAAAATAGAGGGACGTCGTTTAAATTATTTAATATAACTGAGCTTACGATATTTTCTAACGGTTCTAAATAAAAAAAAATACTATTTTGACAAAGAAATGAGTTAAAATGTGTTTTTAAGCTCTAATTATGAAGATATGCAAATAAACTATCATACACTTGAGTGAAGACGGAAGTAAGTAATAAATGCCCTGTGTCCTCTAGTCAGGGTTGAGTAGCACTTGTAGTAAATTGTCTTGTGATATTTTGTTTTTCAAGATTATTTAATTGCCTTCTAAGTTTTAGGAAGATATGCAAATAAACTATCATACACTTGAGTGAAGACGGAAGTAAGTAATAAATGTCCTGTGTCCTCTAGTCAGGGTTGAGTAGCACTTTAGTAAATTGTCTTGTGATATTTTGTTTTTCAAGATTATTTAATTGCCTTCTAAGTTTTAGGTTTTTTTGCACACTTGTGTTCAATTATTTTCTGTGTCTAATTTTTGTATTAATATTTTGTTTGATTACTGCCCCTAGTAAGTTAATTAACTGTTGTAATTTTTTGACAATTGTTTAGTGCGATTATCATTTAGTGTTCGTTTTATTAACTTTTAATATTGGTCCAATTTTGTGTAAGTGACAAGGATATAATATATTCGTGGTAGATTTCCACTATGTATGTTCTCTGCCACGTTTAATTCTGTTACGTATGTTTCTAGTATTCTTTGACTTCTTTGTAAATATGTTTAGCATTTTAATGAATACTAACATCCCTGTTATTTGCTTGTGATATCCTACGTGAATTTTTTCGACGTATGATTGGAGAAGTAAACAGCACATTTAAGATATAGGCTTCCACTGCGCCAGACTGTACAGCATGCAGAAATCTTTGTAATGTAGTGTAGCCTTCACATGCTGCTAAAATTGTCAGAAAAGTATGGTTTAAGTTACATATGAATCATCGTTCAGTTAAAATCTGTTGTAATTCCATAGCCATTAATGTCATCATGTGCAATGTTGTCAGCAACCAGATTCAAGAAAAACAGTTCTGCTTCTTTTTGGATCAAATGCATTATTGACTGAATGTCAGTTCATTCTCGGTAACTTCCACGTCATTTGGCTACAAATGTTCTGCCTTGAGTGACTGTATTCTGCGCCCCGTTGCCCTCTTGTTTATATCGACTTCTACAGTAGACTCCCCAAATCCGTATTTGGAGTACAGACGAAGTGGTTGTTCCTTCTACGAAACTATTTCCCTAGACGTGAGCCAGCTCACCACCGAGTCCGTTCTTCCTGTTCGCCACAAACTTCTCAAGATTCGCTGAGCTTACAAACACTTTGGGCTTCAATCTTGTCACAAGTGGATTTTTCTTCCAACACTGTTTCATTATATCAACATAATCGCTAGGTGTATACAAGTATTGCTGCTTGTCGATAAGAGACTCAACCTTGCCAAAGTCATTGTAATTAGGCAGGTAATTATGACGTAACTGTCAAAACCTATAGTATATTACTTGCAGTGTAGGGTGCACTTCCAAAAGTTTCTTCATCATGAGTATAATCTTGATATTACTGTTCTGCCAACTGCATGAGTCACTCCATAATATAAGTTCTTCCACGCCTGTAGGAAGGTCCACTTTCAAATCTTTTAAGAGACAGGAAGAAAATTCCTGTGCTTTCAGACCAGCTTCACCTTCAAGTCAAACATAACAGTAGCCTTCATCTCCTTACCAGTGTGGATACCACAGTTATATACCGACAACTGCCATTTATAGGGATAATGTTATTTGCGATACTTGGTATAGGAAGCATCTTCTGCATATCAAATAAAAAGCATTCTATGTAAGGAGAGCACCTTGCTATAACCATGCCATCTTTTATCTTCCTTTGTGCAGTTTGCCATAACAATGTGTGCGCTTCACCTACATCCGAAATTCTCGCGTTTTCAATATTATATTAAGTATTATGTCATTTGATAAGAAGAGTTTCACATAGAATACAGGTATCCTTTCGAGTGGTTTAAATTTCAAGTTGTACTTCTCATAGAACTCTATTTTGTATGAAATTCCATGTGCAGCGACATGTAACTCATACATATTGTATAATCTAAGACGTATTGGTAGGTATTCAGCCTTAGCCTCTGATATGCAGGTATGCGAAGTGTACGATGGAATTTGATTTATATGTTGAATAAGTGCAATACCTTTCTTCTGAGTTAATTAATTCTACCTTGATTGTTATTTGCCCCTTAGATTTACTGCTTTGGTTGAATCTTGTGAAACTGCTTCTCGTTTAGTAACAGCTCTGTTAACATGCTTGGTAAATATCGACAATTTTGGACTTCCCTGCAAACCTGTACTTGTTTTAGGATATACACTCTCGTGTACCAATTGTTTCGCTTGGCCTTATTTGCTATCATGTAGGCCATCCGTTTTGGAACTTCATTCACAGTTGTTCCTATAAACATGTTTTGGACATTACAGTCACCCAACTCTAACAAGCTTTTGTATTTACTTTCCTTGTCTTCTACAGATAACTCCTCTGGACAGTTCATAGGACATAGATTTTGCAGGTGTATGTTTATTTTTGAAAGTAAATTCCTTGTGACAATAACAATTTTTCTTTCTCTCAGTCCTGCTCAACCCACCCAACTTACGTTTCTTCCCTTTCTGAGCCTGCAGTTTAAAAAGTATGTGGAACCACTTCATGTGAACTGGTAACACGGTCTTCATTATCACAATGCGCATTCCATGTAGTGTAGAACAACAATACTTATGACACAGGAGATTATCGCAGAGTCAGAACTGGGATCACCGGCAGTCAATTCCTTATATTTGTGCGTTGTATCTTTTCCTGTTGTATCACGCTCTGTACCTATGACGTCTGCACGAGTATCAGGTAGAAAAGAAGTCCCCTCACACTCTGTGAACAGTACAATTAGATTTATTACTAGGGTATTATATGTAATTCTAAAGCAAAAATCAATAATGATGTGGCTACCATCTCATGGTACAATATATATTATGGGGGGAGTGAGAAGCTGGATAGTTTATAAAATATTGCATGTTACACATTATACCGTTCTTGATAAACTCCAAAATATTTTATAAGGCTTTTGGTACAGCTCAAGTCATACCCAGGCCTTATCAGTATTCCAGAATGCTGTACTGCCGGCTGAGGCCTTAGTTAATACACGACCGAAGCTTTGTTTTTAGTGCTACTATTTTGCTGATTTATCCTTGCCGCAAACGAAATCTACGCATGCGTAAAAAGCATATCATTTTGCTGTAGCCGGTAGCGTGACGAACATCCATAAACAATATGACGCGTTCAGACCGTTATATGTCGTTATGTAATTATGTATTTAAAAAATATAAAGCTAGCACAATATAGTTGTTTTGAAAATAAGAGTTACAGCTGGCAAGACTACTGTCTAACATTTACATGTTAAAAAAATTTCCATAATTAGAGACAATGCTAACACATGTAATAGATGAACGTATGTTAATAACGTATGTTATAACACTTATTCGGTCTTACTGTAAGTGCTTTCTGTTAGCGTAGCTGGTAGCGTGTCTAACTTTCAGTACATGATTAGTGTTCGAATCCTGGTTGGTGCAAGGTTTTTTTAGGTTTTAAAACTAACAAGACATTTCATAATTTCACAGGTATTATTTTGAATGAAGTCTATTGATTTTAATAACTGCGCTAAGTATTACAAATATTAACGATGGAATTTTAACAGAACTATATAATTTCGATTATTTTACAATAGGGATTTTTTTCGGTAATAATCGTATTGTTTCAGTCTTTTTATTTGAAGATTTTACAATGCAAAATAAAATAGTATAACGTTTGTGCAAATATTTAGTGAGCCCACCTGCTACAATGGTAAAACCATATCTCTTCAGTAGCGAAACAAGTCAGGACGTTACGTTGGCATGACTGACGACATGGCTTATGGCTTATAGCTTGTTGACTGTGGAGGCTTAGTTCAGCGTGGTTCGTGTCCATTGCGAAAGTAATGTTCGTGCGTACGAAATGGCGTTGACCCATGGAATAACATTTGGTTTAATTCGTGACGATTGCACATACTTTAAACTATTTTCTTTTGCATTGTATGGTATTAAAATAAAAGGAGAGAAATGCAAAACGCCTTTCGAATGTGACTAGTGGGTTTTGTTGAATACGTTTTAAGAGATATGATTATAGCCCTAGTGTCAAATAATCGCAATTTTATCCTAATGTTGCAATTCAGTATAAAGTATTCTAATACTTAGCGAAGCTATTGAAATAAATATACTTTATTCAACATAATCATGTGAAAGTATGAGGGTTCTAGTTAATTTATAAACCTTTAATGTGCTGGCATCAATCGGAATTTGGATAAGCTACCAGTTGCGCTAACATGACGCACGCGTTTTGAAGCTGAATAAATGTTGTATATACTAGTCCACCTATTATATACTTTGCGTTGTTTCTAATGATAGAAATTTTTTAACATATAGTATACTATACACAGCATTCTGGCCGGCTTTAACTCTTATTTGTAAAATTAAGTTGTGCTGGTTTCCTAATTTTTAAATAAATATCTACGTTGCGTCGTATAACTGTCTGGACACGCCATAGTGTTTATGGATGTTCGTCACACTACCGGCTCTGGCATAATGACACGTGTTCTTCGCATGTGAAGGTTTTGTTTGCGCCAAGGATAAATCACCAAAATCGGAGCCCTGTGATGGCTTCGGCCGTGGCTTAACTAAGGCCGTGCTGCCATTATAATGTCCTGGAATACTGATAAGGCCTGGGTATGACTTGAGCTGTGGCAAAATCCTTATAAAAGCATTCTGGAATACCGTCCTAAGAGGAAGATCGAGACTGTTAAACACATTTAAAGAAAGCATATATATGTGCTGCTGCTGTTACTGCACCTGGCCTTATAAATTTAGGATGGGTGGAGAAACTAAACACCAATATTTCCAGTCGTTGCATATCTCTCCAAGGAACATGCGATTTGGTTCCAACCTGACGTCTGTCACACAGGTTGAAGCTCAGTATAACTGTGACTTGAATCTTCATCCACCAATACAACAGGCATCACATCTCGCTGAGAGACGTCTACACTGGTATACCAAACTGGATCACAACTACGTCTACCATGTTCTACATCTCCACTTGTTGCATCATTTACGTTCTCTTGTCTAGTGATGTGGGTACTTAAAGATGAGTGAGTTAGTTGAGCATCGCATGTTAACCAAAAGTGCTGGATAATATAAGCTAAGTTACTAATGAGAACAGTTGATATAGGCCTGCGGGTCGATCCTTGAGCTTTAAGTGATTGTTTCGAAATGCCAACTATTACTGCTTCAATTTCAAAACCATATGCTCACTTCAACGGAATTATGTTTTCGAGTATGCATTTCGAAAAGCAGGATATGTGTGCGAGATCTTTCTCAAACTTGAAATTCTGGTCACGCAAAGAAGGCAAATATGTACAAGCTACACTAACACTAAATGGAATTAAGTCTAAAGAGCTCAAGAACAGGGCCACTGATCACAAGTATCGTATATGAATACGTATTTCGTGTATATAAAGACATTCTCACAAATGTTGTCACTTTGCCAATTATTTAAGCTTAGTTCACATAGTAATGCGAACATTACTCCATTCACCCGTTTCGTCTAGAACTCTCTCACCAAATGCAGAAGTTTTCTAGTTTTACCTCTCACTTCACTTGCATCCATGTTAAAGACTTTACATCCACGAACGAACACACTTAACATGCATATATCTGCTCAAGCTGGAATGATTACCTGTCTGTAAATAAATTCCATACTACCAACACAAACTTCTATCGTGTTACCAACCATCAAAGCGACTACTATCAACTGCTTTCCTTCATGATGCAGAAAATAACCATGCCGAATGGTGTATTTATTTAGGAAAATATATTTTACAGAAAAGAACTAAGCTGCTGGATGCATGCATATTGTAAATTCATGTTTTGCAATAAGGAACAATAGCCTATATCTTGGTTAGTTCCTGTGAAATAAAGTTCTACTAATAGTTAAATGTGGTTCGGTTCACAACATTATACCATTTAGCTAATTTCGTTATCGGGCTGGTTCTCTTGAGCAATGCGTAGACTAGAACTTGAGGCAAACCTGGTAGTAATAACTCCAAAATTAAAATATGGGTTGGTTACTTCCTGTGTAATACCGTCCAAATATTCATTACTACTTCCAACATATCTGAAGTATTTGCTACAGGCGATCCCTCCACTTTAAGCAAACAATGCTTACCCAAGCTTAGAAAACCACACCTAGGGAAAACAGACCATTATTGAGTGCATGCGATTTAATAATATTTTGCATGTGAACTGTGTATTACTAGACATTACCAACACACCTATTTTCTCCCTGGTATTATTCATATTAATTACAAATGCAATATTATCATTTATAAATAAAATATATTTAAAAGTCTAATTTACCAAAAATATATTTCTATTGGAACGGAGATATAAAAGGCTTGTCGAACTAGGAAGAAACCGAGCATATCACGACTACTATGATTTTTTCAAATTTTATTCACAGTTTCTTCGGGTGTTTTGAAATAAACCTATGACAAAATCACCCTAGGAGTTACATGTCAACCTGTTTTTTTTTAAGTAACTTGTATACCATAAATTATAATTTAAAAGTGCGAGAGCAGCGATGTGTTAGCAACGGCTCGTAAGAAATAATTCACAGTTAAAATTTAGATTTAACCTATTTTTTAGCCTACTTTCCGAAAGAAAGGCATATGAGATGACTTTCCTGCTACGTGTCCCTCTGTGTGAATGTGTGTATGTGTAGGCGTGCGTCTGTGTGTGTAAATATTTGTGTGCTTGTGTGTGTCGCTTTCAGTTTTTGAACACGTGGACAGAATTTAACCACACTTGGTACACACAGATTGCTAAGTAGGAACACTTCACTTTTTTAGTATTCGACTAAGTCGGGCACATGCGTTCACAATGGAGGCCATTAAAAAATATAAGTCGTTATGTCATATCTCGGGAAACAATCAACTGATTTAAACCAAATCTTGTATGCTGGCAGAGCATCAAATGAACATTGAATTTTTAGATGTATATTGTTGTTGGTCCGTCATTTTGCAAAATAGCACCAAATAAATAAATATGAATCTCTCTGTCAGAAGCATCGTATGTACCAAAACGTAACCACTTTTGTCGTCCATTTTGGAAGAGAGCGCCATACGATAAAATAATCTTTTATGTCATATCTCGGTAAAATATTTACTGATTCCTACTCAATTCGGCAAATGAGTAGTGATGAGGCAGATGATGTTAAATGGTTTGATTTAAGCATGTCAGACACTTATTTAAGATAGGCTGACATATAGCCATTTTTAGCTTTGAATGCTATATCGTCGGAACCGTGTAATCAATACCCACTTTCCTTTGTGTGCTGGCAGTATGTACTAGAACTATAAACTGTATCTACACTGTGTATCTTTTATCTTAAAATTGGTAAGATTGCGAAACACGAATAAATAACATTTTTTTCATATTTCGTGAAACCATTGAGAGATTCCTACCAGTGTTGGCAGACAAATATTATTGCAGCAACTGGTATGTTTTAGGTAGGTCAGGAACTTGGTTTCAAAATGATGGCTATATAAATATTTCAGCTGAGTATATTTTACTAACGAAACAAATTTCAACTAAGTTTCTATGCTAACAGTGCCTATTAAAACCATCAAATAAGCCTATGTAGAGCGTCATTTCTCTGCAATTTTGTGTGATAGCCTCACCAATAAAAACCACATTTTTATCTCATGTGTCGGGAAACCATCAACCCAGTCTTACAAAATTTAGCGAAGATGTGTTACTGTGGTAGGTCATATTAACATATGTATTTTATTATTACAGGCCTAACATACTTGTTTTCAGAATTACGGCTATTAAATAAGTTTGGTTTTGTTTGCTATACCTACGAAATTATGTAATCGATTTTAACCTAACCTTTTACATTGGCTGTATACAGTCATCCATTATGCTACTAAATTACTTTTTTCCCACCATTTATGAAGATCACCATATGACAATTATGGAAGTTTTATGCATTATCTCGAAGACCAATCACCCGATTCCCACAAAATGTTACACTCAATCATTTCAACTAAATTGTACCAAATTTTGCACACTTTAAATGTTGCAGAAGTCCATGTAAACTTTCATGTTCTAAATGGATGAGAAAACGTTGTTCAAATTAGCAGCTTCATAAAATTTTTTAATAAGATTGCTGCTGGACGCGTGTGAACAAATTGTACCAAATTCCACTGAATTTTGTATGTATATATTATACATTAGAAGCATCTTATGTAGTGCCTCTCTTAAATTAGAAATCTTGTACGGCAATATTAAATAAGAAAACCAAATTTCAATGACATCTCATGGACCAACCAACCCATTTAATTATATACTTTACTTATGTAGCGCTACGATAGGCCATGCAAACTTACATATTTCATGTGGCTAAGTCACTTATTTTCAAAATAAAAGCTCTGTTAATATTTTAAGTTAGTAAACCCTATCATTCGAAACATTAGAATTGTTAAATGAGAAGTTGATGCTGTGAATTCGAACTCAGTGATGCATTCTTGTAGTATACAAGCTTGTAGTACGATGTTTTCGGATTCAAGCTCCGGGTAAGGCAAGTGTGTATTTGTAATTGTCTAACTAATGTTTCATACGTTTCCAGTTTCATTTCTAATGTTATTGCTTTCAAAGACGAGTCAAGTCCTACCTTCCGACTCACCTTTTAAGAACTTATTTAAAAATTAATTGCACCAAAGCTGAGGAAAGTAGGCGTGTTAGATATATCAGCAAATTCTTGTTTGGTATGCTATTTGTAAATTAACCTTTGTCTATTGAAATATTTAAGATTTGGAGTAGGCCCAGTGAAAACATATTTCATTGTTACAGTTTAAAATAGCATTGTAAATTACGGTATACAAGCCCTAGTGATATGGCATTTTTTCGTTGTAAAAAAAATGATACTTAAATAGGCGTAGCAGAGCTTGTCTCCCCCCCCCCCCCTTCTCTCTCGCTCTGTTTATCTCTCTGGGGAAGTTTCGAATTGCTAGTAGTAGCGGTAAATTGTACATTTTTTCAATGTTTGCATATTTAGTACTTATTACGGGAAAAATAATGGTGCTTATTTGAATTCGTTATTAAAAACAGGAACAAGATTTTAATTTCTGAATATTTATTTCAATATACTTAGATGTGATGGCCGGACGGTTAACAAACCCGAAGTTGGCAGAAGTGGCGATTGGTGACATGATGACATGGCTTGTTGCCTCTTGCAGAAAGAAGTGTTTATTTATCTTCATGCGAGAAATACATAAAAACTATCACATCAAGTTTGTACTCATTGAATTTTTTTACGCCTACATAGGCAAGTTACTATGTTGTGATAAATCTGTTTTACCATTGCAGGAATACAGATAATGTAACCTGCGTTGTGACCGCTACATGTGAAAGGGTATTGTTGCGTCTGTCCGTTACGCTAGGCCAGTGTGTGTGGTAGCAAATATTGGACGTGTGAAATGTATACAATTTAACAGTGAACAGTTATGACGAAATTAATTATATGAAAGTCACGTCACTTTATTTATGACAAGTTTGCAACTTTGCCCTAGATGTGCGAAACACAATTGTTTAACGTGTTTCTGTTTTTGCGATTTGAATGTTTGCCAGAATCCCAAAGAATTACTAAGCCCAGCCAGAAAATTTTGCATATACGTTTTAATTTACCAAGTAAAAACTAAGCACATATGGAAAGAATAAGGAGCAGAATAAAAGTTATGGTACAACTATTTCTATGCATGTTAACCATTATCTTTTAGGTTGTTTTGCTGCTACGTAAAACAAATAAGTGACAGGTGTTAAGTAATTAATTTACTGTCTTTTTCGTTGAACAATTTGCTACTTCATTTTAAAATTTATGCCAACTGAGGCCGTCCTTTAATTTTAAATAACCCAAACCATACAGATAACAAGAGTTTAAAAACCATAGTTGTTTCCCCCACAATTTTAGCAGAGTTAAACGCAGCCGCGGAAGAATATTAACGTGCATTACATGTAATGTGCTATGGCGTATATAACAAATATGTTAACAATGTAAACTAATAACTGTTAGGACTATCCTCAATACAGACATTGTTAAATGTCATAAAGGATGACCTATATATGGCTGTAGGCCTAAATTGTGAACATTCGTAAGGATTCTTTTTTGAAATATGACAATTATTTGAACAGCTGAAAACAGTAAACAAAGTATTCGACAGTTAAAACGTAGAAGTCGGATGGCAATTTTTATGTCTACATGTAGCGGAACGCTACGTTTTCGATAACCAAAAATAGTTCTTCACAGGTCTTCAGAAAAGTGTGAAGTAACCCTGAAAGGCCTTTATAAGGTGATTGTTCACTTACAAGAAAATCACTATTTTGGGCAGTGAATGCATGTCGTCGCTAGAAAAATTCGCTAAGTGGACAACCACTTTAAGGTGGTTGCTGTTAGGCTAACATTCTTCGTCTAGCGGTCAGTGACAAGGGAAGGATTTATAATAACTGCTTTAAAAGGATCCCATTATTTTATTCACCAGTAACATTTAAATGGATTGCGAATAAATGTTGCGAAAATTAAACAAATTCGTCGAGACGAAACGGGGAAGAAGTCGATAGCGTTTGCTATTTTCTTGGTAATTTTCTTTTTCATAGTTGCTCATTTTAGTTCAGAACTTAATAGAATAGTAAGTTCGCAACATATTTTGTGTACTAATAAAATAGCAGCAATTGTAGGCATGAAGCCCCCACAATGTTAATATTATAATACTACTCAAATATACTTACTGCATAACCTGTAGGAAATCCGCCATAAACATTTGTCTGGAGACACTCCGGCGTCAGGTTTCTACATCTTCAGGAAGGAAACTTGGTCTTTCTAGTTTCGGTTATGTTCCCTTCAATTGACTATTTTAATGTGAGCTATTTTTAATGTTTTAAAACAGTCCGCCTATACTAATGAAAATTATTTAAATACGCATTAGAAATAATAAAAGGCTAATATACCTGCTAACTTGTATTGCTTTGAAATGCGGTCTTAGGCCGGTATTATGGTGACTTCACGTTTAACGTAGGTAATACTCGTACATGACAAACAACACGTTCACGTAAGCCGGCTACAACTCGACTAATGTGTTCCAAGGATACCTGATACGATAATTTCACATAACGTTTACGTAATGGAAAAGATTGCCAAATTTCTACCTTTTGCGTGACGTCTACCACGTGGTCGTGCTGGCCAATCACAATAGGGACGATGTTGTGTATATTTGCTTTCAATGGGTGGTTTGTTTTTATTTACGCGGTGTCGTCCATGCTCCAGTTTTTAATTCGTGTACAACACACACATTTACCGCGGGAAGGAGGACGAAAATTTAAAAGAATTGGTAAGCTAACATTACTAGGCCCCACATTCGTAATAACTTTTAATCTTTAAATTGCTGCAGTTTCGTATTTATGTGTCTCAGGGGAGTAAAAACTCATGCATGAAATACAGCATGTTCACGTTAAGTATGAAAATTCTAGTAGCCTTATTTCATTAAATAAAATTTAAATTTTCTCTGCATATCAAAGCTCATAACATACAAATTATTCTATTTATATGAAATACGTGTCTACATTTCCTAGAGACATTTAATTTTTTGAGAATTTGACGATGTCCTAGTTGTTTTCAAAGGTTTATAAATCACGAACCCAATAATGTTGTATCCTGTTCTTGCCTCATCAATATAAAAAAAAAACAAGTACATCTGTGTAACAATAATTTTTAGAGTTTTAAATCTGAAAAGCAACAAAACTTATCGCCGACATTATTATTCAGTGCACATAAGTTCCGTGCATACGTGAAGCATTATAACATCCCGGCCAATAAGACCGGGTTCTACGTACATGTGAACGTGAAGCATTATAACATACCGGCCAATAAGACCGGGTTCTACGTACATGTGAACGTGAAGCATTATAACATCCCGGCCAATAAGACCGGGTTCTACGTACATGTGAACGTGAAGCATTATAACATACCGGCCAATAAGACCGGGTTCTACGTACATGTGAACGTGAAGCATTATAACATCCCGGCCAATAAGACCGGGTTCTACGTACATGTGAACGTGAAGCATTATAACATCCCGGCCAATAAGACCGGGTTCTAGGTACATGTGAACGTGAAGCATTATAACATACCGGCCAATAAGACCGGGTTCTACGTACATGTGAACGTGAAGCATTATAACATACCGGCCAATAAGACCGGGTTCTACGTACATGTGAACGTGAAGCATTATAACATCCCGGCCAATAAGACCGGGTTCTACGTACATGTGAACGTGAAGCATTATAACATACCGGCCAATAAGACCGGGTTCTACGTACATGTGAACGTGAAGCATTATAACATACCGGCCAATAAGACCGGGTTCTACGTACATGTGAACGTGAAATGTGAGGGATGCGACGTGAAGACAGTCATCTCGGCCTTTATTGCCATTGATTATTACTCGCGAAGTAAAATGAATTAACATTGTTAACTGTACTATTATCTAACAAATGCTACATAATGTCAATAGAGGAAGACATTGCATTAAATGTTACGCTCTTCAAATTCGTGGAATTATTGCCGTGTACCTTGTTTAGAGTTATTGGAAAGCATTCTAAACGAACATTGGGAAAAAAAATAGCCTGTTTGAGACTGCATATGATTTGACTACCGTATTTCCAGTGAAGTTTTCAGCGTATTGGGAATATAGGATTGATATGTTTTGGTATATTTTGGAAAACGGCGGTGGCTCTGTGAGAACAAGCAAACAAAAACTTTGATTTAATTAGTTCCACTTTGTCGACGACTTTGTATTTCATTTTACACATGATGAGTTAATACAGAACGGAATGAAATATAGCAGATTTGGCAGACTGCTTGAAATTCCGACATTCGCTCTGTTTTTCTAGTGCGGGGGGGGGGGGGGGGGGGCTGATAAGCAGTTTTTGGTGTCTGGCACCTAAATCTTCAGTAGACGGAAACATAGTACCAAGCAGCAGCCACCGTACCCAACGCAGATCCGAACTTGGGCGGGAAAAAGGCAAAAAAAAAATTATAACTAGGATTAAGACAGGGAGTGACGGAAGCAGCACACTGCCAGTTACAAACAAAACACATTACATCATCACTATTCTAAGAACGAGAAACATTTTTCCTCAAGTGGGACACGTGAGACTTCCTATACTCACGTGTTACACCGGGATGAGACAATAACACAGTATTATTAACCAAAAACTTAGTAATAACGAAAGGCCCTGTAAACTTTGGCAAGAACTTATATACGACGGTCCTCTCATTAGAGGCTAACACAAAACTCTAATACAACACTGAATCACCCACAGCCAAGAGAATCACCCACAGCCAAGAGAATCACCCACAGCCAAGAGAATCACCCACAGCCAAGAGAATCACCCACAGCCAAGAGAATCGCCCACAGCCAAAGAATCACCCACAGCCAAGAGAATCACCCACAGCCAAGAGAATCACCCACAGCCAAGAGAATCACCCACAGCCAAGAGAATCAGAATTCTAGATTTGTGAGTATGGGCGGCGACTTCCTATTTGGTCGCCTCTAAACGACGGGCAACATCGTCCAGGAGACAGTCACGCTGAGCAACATCCAGGTTATCAGGAAGGTAATATACCATATTTTTAACAAAGGAAGCTGTAAATGATGGCCTAGGGAGGGTAAGTATGGCGGATGACCAGTGGAATAGCGAACAACACTATTGAAACAAATACTGATAAAATTAGGGTCCTTGTCTCATAAGGTATGGTCGGAATTATTGGAAATTGTGCGAGTAGCCTTAATATTATTGTTGAAGCGTTCAACCCGATTTCCTTTGGGAAAGTAAGCATTTGAAGACTAATAATTCATCGACCAGTGGAAGAAAATTTCTTTCACATGTGTTTCCGGTGAAAATAACGGGCATTGTCAGTAACGATCTCAACAGGGGCCTCAATAATTTTCCAAACTTGATAACTTAGAGTCCGGACACGGTACGAGCTTTCAGATTGCGAAGAGGAAAAAGAATTACAAACATAGCAAATGTATGTAAACAATCAAAATACACACATTACCCTTACGGGAGCACACGAGAAGACCAAAAATATCCAAGTAAACTCTATGCCAAGGACCAACCGGAATATAAATTTATGAAATACTGAAATCACTTTGAGCCACCTGCTTTGAACGCTGACAATCGGGACAAGAAGGGACATATTCTGCGACCACAGACTTCACCGAGAACCACGCAAACTGAGCAGTAATCTTAGACAAGGATTTCTGAATACCCAAGTGTCCTCCAAACAAATAATCATAAAAATAACGTAGCAAAAAGGAACGCACTTTTTCGGAGACTACCAAATTCTGTGCAAGACTTCACTTACCTGTGAAATACAGCAATTCATCCCGAACAATATGTGGACATTGAATACCTGCAGAAATACTAGTTTTAATTTGCGTATCAATTAGTTGGACAAAAAATCTGAAAATCCCTAAATTAAATTCTCGCTAGAAGGAGAGTCGACCTGAAAGGGTTCGAAATCAGTGGTGTCAAACATCCCAGAAATGGCGACCGCAACAGTGGTGTCAAACATCCCAGACATGGCGCCCGCAACAGTGGTGTCAAACATACCAGACATGGCGACCGCAACAGCGGTGTCAAATAACCCATACTTGGCGACCGCAACAGAGGTGTCAAACAACCCGGGCATTGCGCCCGCAACAGTGGTGTCAAACATCCCAGATATGGCGACTGCAACAGTGGTGTCAAACATCGCAGACATGGCGTCCGCAACAGAGGTGTCAAACATCCCAGACATGGCGTCCGCAACAGCGGTGTCAAACATCCCAGACATGGCGCCAACAACAGTGGTGTCAAACAACCCAAACATGGCGCCCGCAACAGTGGTGCCAAACATCCCAGACATGGCACCTGCAACGGTGGTGTCAAACATCCCAGATATGGCGACCACAACAACGGTGTCAAACATCCAAGACATGGCGCCCGCAACGGTGGTGACAAACATCCCAGACATGGCGACCACAACAGCGGTGTCAAATAACCCATACTTGGCGACCGCAACAGTGGTGTCAAGCATCCCATACATGGCGTCCTGCAACTGTGGTTTCAAACATCCCAGATATGGCAGCTGCAACAGCGGTGTCAAACATCCCAGACATGGCGCCAACAACAGTGGTGTCAAACAACCCGGACATGGCGCCTGCAATAGTGGTGTCAAACATCCCAGACATGGCGCTCGCAACAGTGGTGTTAAACATCCCAGACATGTCGACCGCAACAGCGGTTTCAAATAACCCATACATGACGACCGCAACAGCGGTGCCAAACACCCAACTCAGTGGCTGATTACCAGTAAAGAGACCCAATTCGTGGGATAATTCAAATATGTTATTATGTACATTTCTATCTTATACATATTTATGTATAAAATATATTTGTTTTTACCTTTTATAAAAATATATATATCTATACATAATTTTGTATAAATATAATTGAAAGTAATTTTATGTTTATGTACTTATATAAATATATAATGAATAAAATAAAACTGAAAATAATGTTTATTTCAATACTTATATACATATACCAATACATAATTATATATAACACAAATTAAAAACATCTTTTTCATTTACGTTTTTATATGCATATACCTATATATTATTATGTATAAGATAAATTGAAAATAATGTAATATTTACATTATACATATACCTATACATAATTTGTATAAAAAAATTAAAAATTTTATATTTACGTACTTATATACATATCTATAACTAATTATGTACAAGAAAAATTGGAAATAACTTTATATAGTCATATTTATATGCCGATAAATATACATAATTACCTGCATGCTTTCTTCTGATGCGAATGAGTATTTTAATTTTCTCAGAGTGCTCCCATACCGCAAAGATTAATTGCGAATACGAAGACCTGCGTTTTGAACTCGATGGCCACAGAGCCCCGACCTGCATTATCGATAACTCGTGGCCAGTGTCGATTCTATGATCTAGTTTTCACCTATGTCGCAGTTGTACGTTTGTATGAGAGGGTGGTCTGTTCAAAGACCTGCTGAATAAAAACTTAGAGAATGTCGTTTCAGCGCGATTTCTGTCAGAGGCAGTTTGCATGGAGTGATATTTTGAAGAGACATTCTAAAACTTGTAGCAATGGTTATCTGCAACTACAATCAACTCCACATCCGTCTCCGCCTCTACTTCTGCTTCCACAATCAGAGTTTTTTTTTAGGATCATTACAGATCAGCACTGCAATCAGCACCGAAATCAGGGATCATTATGGGTCAACCTTGTGAGGGGTTGGTCTGAAAATAAGAGTCAGTTGTCTACTTTCAGTTTGACCGTGATAGGTGAGCGAAGAACTTGTCTAGAAGAAAATGTTGAACATATAACTGCATAGTAATGTGATCAAGGAACTAGCATCTAAAGCCTGCCTACCTGCCTGTGTGTGATGTCTCAATGCCTGCATGTGATTGGTCTGCTGAAATCATGTGGTAACTCGATGATTGGCTGGTTGGTGTCCGAAAATTGCATTAATGGTGCATCACGATTGGTTCAAATTCAATATGACGTAATAAAGCTTGCATACACGTATATTATAAGCAGTAGGTAGGTCATCTGAGAGGCTTAATTTGGCAACAACTGTTGTGAAATATGCATCGCCTCGGCTTCTGCATATTCGTATCTAAGTCTTATTCTGCATCTGCGATGTTTTATGGATGTTGAAGAACTAATGGTAGCTACATCAAGGTCATCGAATTCTTAGGGAATGGTACCTGAAACATCATTGCTGCCATTATCTGCTTCTTTAGCTCCAGCTCCTACATCTCTAACAAGCCTGTATTGTAATATGCTTCCTGACTACAATGGATTTCTTCTAGAGTTATTTTGAAGGTCGTTAAAGGTCATGGCGTCAAGGTCAAAGTAGTCTGCATCCAGCATGGTGGTAGTAGTGTTTAATATGTTATAATTGCCAACGTTTATGTCTCTTTTCTCGAGTTTTGTTTTCAAGGTCATTAAAGTTCACTTGCTCAAGGTCAAGGTAGTATGCATCTAATATGGTGGTAATAGTCTGTAATGTCTTATGCTTGCCAACTGTTACGTTTTTTTTTCTGAGTTTTGGTTTTCAAGATCATTCAATTTCATGGGGTCGAGGCCAATGTAGTCTGCATCAAATATGGTGTTGGTATTCTGCAATAACATATTCTTGCTGACATTTATGTATTTTTTTAAGTTTTTGTTTTCAAGGTAATTCAAGGTCATGGCGTCACGGTTGAGGTCACCTGAATCTAATATCGTTGTGATAGTCTGTAATGTATTATGCTTTCTGACTTGTGTGTATTTCTCCTAGCTTTTTGTTTTCAACGTAATACAAGGTCATGGGGTAAAGGTCAAAGTTAAATTATTAATGGGAACTGGCTACCAAAATGGTGGACAGGTGATGTCTATCAAGATGGCAATCGCCTACCAAGATGGCTGATTGGGTATGGGCGAGGGGTTGGAGGCCTGCTGACTAATTGGTTAGTGGAGGGAGGTCGGGGAATGTCGGAAAATTGAAGGTTTTAAAATCATTTTTAATAATAAATTATATATTTTTGATAATATATTATAAATATGTTTAATAATCAATTTTTAGTAACTTTTTAATTATTTTTAACAATCTATTTTTCAATTTTTTTTTTAGATATTTTTCAAATTTTTTTGGATATTGTGGGATTTTTCAGGTCAAAGTTCTATGTCAAGATTAAAGGTCGTGGGTCACACTCTTCTGGCTCAGAGTCACTGATCCCTGGCTGGGAGTCTAATACCTCTCTCCTGCTCTGGGAGTTTTTGGAAATATCTGGGGATCCTTTTTTAATAATTTTAAATACGTTTTATTTATTTTTAATAATACGCTTGTTTGTAAATTCTTTTTTACAATTTTTCAGATTTTTTTTTTTAATTTTCTGAGGATTTGTTGGAATTTTTTTTTTTTTTTTTGCTGTTTTTGGAGTTCAAAAGTCCAGATCAAAGCTCAAGGTCTACTACGGTCATGGGTCAAGTGTAAAAGATCAATAACATCCAAGTTGGCGGTCGGGTCATATCACAACATAGCGGCGGCCGGATTTTACCATCCTATGCCAGACGCCAATGGAGGTCAATACCTATTTCCCTACTACCGTATGGTAATGGTGATATGTTTTGGAATTGAGTCTGAACTGTAAGGAATTTTATATTTCTGATCAAATTTGCACACATTTTAGCTAAATATGAGTGGATGTATAATGTGGGTACCACCTCACACCATTTTTTCATCCAAAATCAAGCTTTTTTACTAGAAATAGATTTTAAGCCACCTTTTCTTTTTTTATAGAAGCTCTATTTGTCTTAAATTTTAATCACAAACAAGCAATTTTCAACAAAAAAACCATGGATTTCAACCCAAAAAATTAAGTAATTTCATCGTTTTCAAGCTACTTTTTCTACCTTCTAGAAACCTCATTTGGTCTTAATTAACTCTCAAATACAAGCAAAATTAAGCAAAAATTCAAGGCAATTAAAGTCAAAAACCAAAAAAATTTAAGCGAAAAATCAAGTAATTTCATTGTTTTTAAGCTACTTTTTTTACTTTCTAGAAACCTCATTTGACCCCATTTTTCATCAAAATCAAGCATTTTTACCCCAAAATCAAACAAATATACCACTTTTTTTTAAAACAACAAATATGAGCCAAAATTAAGTAAATTTAAGGTAACATTAAATGAAATATGAAACAGGATATTTTATAGATTCAAATTAAAATCAGCAAATTTAAGATAAAATCAGGTAAATTTAAGCTAAAATCAAGTAAATTCAAGCTAAAATCAAGCAAAATCAATCAAAAACCAAGCAAATTTTCAATTTGGGAAAAAAACAGTAATGCAAGATTAGTGTCAATTTAAAAACAGCAAATTTAAGCCAAAATCATGCAAATTTAAGTTGAATCAATAGAATTTATATTATTTATTCAACAAAAGTAAAACACCAATAACATTTTTTAGTCAAAAAATAAAGAAAAATCTGAAGCGTAACCATTACAGATTCCATAATCCTAACCATCACAGCAATCCAAATCATAAAGATTTTCTTTAAATTTATAAAATTTATCTGATCTTAAATTATTTTTATTGATTTTTAAGACAATTTTGAAATAAACAATGTCCAATTCTTTATCAATGGAAGTTGCTGTTTCTATAATTTCATATCCCATATCCCAAAGTTCTAAAAGTTTTATAATTTGATCAATTTATAATATTTAAAAATTTACATGTTTTATAAAAAATGATACATTTTTAATTATATTCATGAAAAGGATTTTTTATTCGAGAAAACAACTTAACAACACATCTAAAAACCTGTATTAAAATATCGAAACATATTGTTGGTTCTCCATTTATTAATTAAATTTTTTTACAAATCTTCAATAATTCTTTCTTTCAAAAAATCATACGTAAAATTTCTTTTACTAATTAAAATTACATTACAAATGGCACCTGCTTCAACAGCTTTATTAAAATGAACGCTTCTGTTTTATGTTCGTTTTTTTAAACTATAGTAGTTTTTCTATTTAAACAGTCTATAACATATAATGGTATTCGCTCCCAAAATGAGTATTAATTGATGTCAGCATCAAAGTTTACAGATAGTTTATAATAAAGTTCATTATTACTATAGTCCGTATCTAGTTTGGTTTTTGAATTTGTAAAATTATTATAAGCAAGAAATTGTTTAAGACAATGACCATTTTCAATGTTTAGATTACAGTTTTCTTTAGAAAAAATTTCATTTCTACCATTTTTAACATAAATATTTCTTACATTACAATGATTAACCAGCGTGCTTATGATGTTCATCACGATTTATTCTATTAAGTTGAAAACCTACGATTACAAGATCGGGCATATCAAATTGTAAATTATTAAACTGATATTTTATATCAAAGTTAAAAACAGTTGATCCGGAAGGAACTTCTTTTCCTAAAAATTGCCAATAATCAAAACTAATAGGTATTTTTGGATCTTTGTATATTTTTTCTTAAATTTCAATGACTGTGTTAGATTAAAATTCAAGAATAGGATACATAATTTCTAATTTTTGAATAACAACTTTACCAGCGTCAGGACGATGTTTTGTAACATTACCTTCATTATCTAAAATTTCATAAAGAAATAAATAGTCGTTATCAGAAAATTACCAAAAAAAGCGATTTTATAACCACCTTTCCAATAAATCTGATTGTTGTCATGAACAAAACCAAACAAATATCTCAGTGGATACATTATTTCATTTGTTTTATCACTAGAAACAGTTTTAACTTCATCTGTTATATTACTAGAAACTGATTTATCTCGATATAGATTATCAACACCAGTAAATTATAAATAATTTTATTCACTTGATGATCGTTGTTGATGTTATACCTGGATTATCAACAGCTTCAATAATATTTCCAGCTTTTGAAATTTCTACCCTAGAAAACTGAAAAGGAAGAAAGTTCGAACCAACACCAACATTATCTAATTTAACATATTTTGCATCATCTCCAACTTTATCTCTCTTAAGTAAACTAAATTGCTCATAAACATAAGCATCATTTGGAAAAGAAAAACCCGCCTCCTCTAGGAATATCGAAATCTATTCCATTATTGTAAACATTTAAATTACCCCTAGTTTGATTAATTCGGGGAAAGGTTGTATGTCAAAACTCTCAATACTTTTATAACTAATTTATAAGAAAAAAATTAATATATTTGTAAAAAAAAGATATCTAAATGACGGAATCAAAGGGGGTTTCTCGGGTTAAATTACTCATCGAAAGATATAAAAAATATATAAAGTGCCATAAAAAGTATATGAAAATAATAAGAAGAAGGAAATATCAATAATTGATGAATTACATAATATTGGTAAAAAAGTGGAAAAAGAATGCGTAGAAAATAAAAATGTAATAACAGCACTAGTTCCTGTTGCAGCAAAAAACTTAGATTATCCACGAACGCCAAAAGATACACCACTTGAAAGAGAATTATTCTCAAAATCTCCTAATTTGGAAGAGCAAATGGGAATCATACCATTGGAAAATTTGGCACATCCTGATTCTACTATAAATGTTGGAAAAGAAATTGAAAAAGAATAAATATTATTGATACTCAAATTTGTACTACACGCAGAAGGAAAACATTCTTACATAGGTAATACACAAGTAATAATGGATGTTAGTAAAATAACCGATAAAAATATAGAATATGAATCAACGGAAGGACTTTCTAATTTGTTAACAAAAGAAAAAGGACAGAATCACGAGGATAATTTCACCGATACTGGCTATGAAAACTACACGAAAATTGTTTTAAATACCAATGCTGCATTCCAAGAATATAATCCAAGAGAGAAAATAAACTGGAATAGAAGTTAGAAATACAAAAAAATAATTAAACCAATTTATGATAACTATATATATATATATATATATATATATATATATATATATATATATATATATATATATATATATATATATATATGAATCACATTCAAGAACAGCACCAACCACACCATAAAGAATTATTTCTCCAAGAACTCCCAGATCTGGAGAATGTACAAAAGAATAAAAATAACTTACCAAAAGAATATGTTTTGGGGGATGATGTTAGACAATTACTTGATAGATTTTTAGTTATTCAAGGTTAATAAAATGCTAGAAATAAAAATTATTACAATGAAAAAGTAAACATAATGAATATGCAAAACAATAAATTTTCTGATTTTGTTATTATTAAATTTCATATGTAATAGAGTTTTAAATGCAATTCCACAATAATTTTCTAACTCTGAACATCATAGCAAAGGAATAATAAGCTGGATGTTAAACAATTAAAATTTACCCGAAATGCATTTGCAGGTTATAATTATTGTGGACTATTTACAAACTTAAACGAAAGACTAGAAAGAGGAGGCACAGAAATAAATAAATAAAACGAAGCTTGTAAATTACATGATATTGCATTTAGACACCACAAAGATTTTGAATGTAGGTATGAAGCTGATAAAATTTAATAAAAAGAAGCAAAATAAATTATGTTAGTAAAAAATACTCTAGTTGTCGAAACAATTTCTTCTGCCGCTATTGCTTCGACTACGTTTACAAAAAGCAAATTAGGATTGGGAATTAAAATGTTTTATTAAATAAATAAATATATTTTTTACATATAAATTAATATAAAAAGCTTAACTTTCGATATACCCTTTGATAAATTAAGAGATATGGTTATAGATAATTTTTTAAGAAAATATCAACTGGAGAAAAAAAAAAAAAAACAAAAAATAAATAAAAAGAAAGTAAAGGTTTATTTTTAACCTTCACACTTCCAACACTAAAAAAATATATAAAAAGAAAACAACAGGAATAGGATTACATCATGGAGGAATTATGCCACTTATATATGAATTTTAGATGCATTTGGTGCTTTAGCAGGAGGAGCTACTGCAATTTATAACTCTATTGAACTATCTAGAAAAAATCATAAAGAATTATAAGAACAACAGAGACACAATTAAGCAATGGAAAATAAAGTAGGAAGTGGTGTAGTTGCAAAAAACAAGGGAAGACCAAAATAAAAAAAAAAATAGAATATATACCCTCTGTCTAGTATCGATATTGCATAATATGTAAAAATATTAATTATAAAATATTTCTGTAATATTTATATGATTGATGAATTACCTAAAAGTATGCACAAAAATGAATGTGCTGAGGTTAATTTCGACATTTCATCAATACCTGGAACTCATTGGGTTTGCTATTTTAAAGAAAATAACTATGTTTACTATTTCGATTCACTTGGAGGAAATATTTCTACTAATTTAACTAATTACTTCAAAAAGAGAAATGTGTATTGCAATGATATTTTAATTCAGTTATATGTTGACATTTATATTTAATTATATTACATCTTTTTTCGTAAGATTTTGGGCTTAACGATATAATTGCTTTATTATTAAATGACAGATATATTTGGAAAACTCTTAATCAAATCTTTTTAAAAAAATTTTGACACTAATGCTTTTGCTTTAAAATCATATGTCGATTCACAATGCAATTAGAGTGTTTCTGAGTTACAGAGAAAACTACCCAAATTATTTGATTGTACAAAATGTTATACTTCTTTTCTAGGACGAAGAATTGTTAGTATAGATGCTCCTATATATATATATATATATATATATATATATATATATATATATATATATATATATATATATATATATATAATTATTACGCTGTCAATAAAAATATTTTTTGATATACATATAGCAGATTACACATTAAAAAAAGTATCTAGATTAGAAATAAAATAATATTGTTTCTGATTTAAAAACATAATTAGGTTCACAATGTAATTCGAGTGTTTCTATTTTACAAAGCAAACTAAGCGCTTTAAGTGACTTTTTTAGGACATAGAATTGTTCATGTAGGCGATCCCATCGATGGAAAAGATGGGGTCAATAAAAGATGTTTCGATAAAGAATTAGATGATAAATTATAAAATTCAAATCAAGCTTTTTGCGATATTTGTAACAAACTTACTGACTTGAAAGTTGAAAAAAGAAAAAAAAAAGACTCTGATAAAGAATTAGATGTTAAATTAAATAATTTTTAACCAGCCAGTTGGAATTACTGTGATACACTTATTAACTCGAAAGTTGAAGAAAAATCATACATCTTTTATTTTTCTGAAAAGTGGCTGAAAATAATAATATTTTTCCCATAGATAATAATATGCCTTTCTTTACTTTTTTGATGGATTGTACTGTTTATAAATTAACTACTTTACATCATAATTTTTTACCTGATGGTACTAAGGAGTTAACAAACTAGATTAAAGCAAGCCTTGTAATTTAACTATAAAAATAAAAATTAAATGTCTGAATATGTTAATGCTGTGAATACAGTGACAGGAATATATGTGAAATATAAACATTAAATATATATATATATATTTACAATTAAATGGAAAATACTTAGTGTTTGAAGTGTAAGAAAGTCACCAAAATAATAATGTAGAAATTTAAAATACTAAACATGGACAATTAATTCAGAAAATTATATGCTCGATATGTAATTCTAAAAATCAATATAAAAATTTTGTCTAATGTTAGAGAAGGAATAATTAATGAATCATATAAGACAGCAAGAATAAATTTTTCATGAATAAAAGTACTTTCGTATGGTATTGATGATTTATGGTAAATTGATCTTGTAATGATGGACACTGGCAATTTGAAATAAATAACACACACATACACACACACACACACATATATATATATATATATATATATATACATATAAAAGAAGTTCTCTCAAAATATGCATTAGCTATTCCAATTAAAGATAAAACAGCAAAAAATGTATTAAATGGTCTATAATATATTTTAATTAAAAGCAAACAAAATTATTTACAAAGCGATATGGATAAGAATTTTATACTAAAACATTTAAAGAACTTATGAAAAAATATAACATGTATCATTATTCTTCATTTTCTGAATTAAAATCTAGTATTGTAGAAATATTACGAGCAGAGAATATTAAGCGTGGTAAGCATATTAAGAGGTATATTATTCAACACATTACTAAGCAAGAGCTAGCCAAAGTAAACGAAACAATAATATCACATTTTTTCTAAGACATATTTTACATATATAAATAATAGTAAATAATTATACGGCATACCAGTATTGACATATTCCATCAGAATACTGACATATTGCAATTCTTCTTTGTTACAAGTCATATAAATTACATGTTACATAATTTTTTTGGTCTCCCTTACATGGGCTATTTCATGCAATACATGGTACACTCTACTTATAGCCTCCAAATAAGCTGGGACTAATTCGCAAACTAAAGAAACTTTATCAATTATAGAGGATTTGACAGAGGGCAGCTATATTTATTAAAGATGAAATTCAGTAAGCTTGCTAGCGTTTCACAAGCTCCTGCAGAGATTAATTTTCCGAGAAGAAAGTTTATTACTCTTACTTTGAATGACCTTTTTTGAAGAAACTTGTGTGATATAACTTTAATTTCTAAACAAAATAGAGGATACAACTATTTAGTAACAGTAATAGACTCATGTGTGGGCGGTTCCAGTGAAGAAGAGAAAAGGGTAACATGTTGCCAATGTTTTAATAGAAAGGGTGCCTCATCAGCTACACATGGGTGAAGGAACAGAATTATTTGAATCACAATTCAAAAAGTTAATGACAGAGTATGGAATAAACCATTACCTCACTTATTCTCGAATAAAATGTGGTGTTATGAGAGATTTAACAAAAGTATAAAACAGTCTATACACAAGTAGTTCACTTTTCGTGGTACTCTCAAATGGATGGGTATTTTGCCTTAAATGGTAAAATTTTGCAACGCTCATTATCACATAACAATCAGATGGTGAATTAGAATGCGAAGAATAATAATTTATTAAAGACAGTATATTATAGTTCTAAAGTGTATGATACAAAGAAACCACAGTTTAAGATTGGTCAATATGTACATATTACTAAAGTTAAGTTGTCTATAATTTTTTTCTCAATTGTTTCAGATTTAAAATTTACCCAGTGTGTTGGTTGTTGCTATTGGTGAGAAGAGAAACTTTTAGGATGTCAGGGACCCCCACAGCAAAGCACATGCACATTAATACGGAATTCTATTCGTCATAACCATATTCATATTCAGATTCTGATTGGTCGTTAAACCTTCCTTTGTCCCAAGACTTACCATGCATCCTTTTCGATACAGTATTAAGGTGTAAAATGATGGACTTGCGAATGTGTAATAAGAAATTGGAGACATACACAGGTAGTGTTTTGTTCTTTTAAAGATTCCAAGCATCGGTATAGGCTATTAGTAATGAGGCACCCTGGCCTTTCAGAATTTATTTGTCTGTAATGGTCAAGTTTTTCAAAATACAGCAGCTGAGAAAAATGCTACAGAGACAATTTACTTGGTCAGTAAAGTCAAGCCCATCCTTTATTCATCTGATGTTGGGGAAGTTTACAATGAAAATATCGTCCATTGTCTCACTGCAAATATTAGTGAGTTTTGTGCGAAGGTAGTGGCTAGGGAATGAAACTGATTTTGCACATGGATGTTAACATTTCGCAATACAGGCCATTCGAAATAGGTGCATCTCATACAAAGCTACCTAAATTCATTGTCGCTAGGAAAGCTTGCATTATTGTGCAGTGCACAGAAGACGAGTAATTCCAGTACACTGTTCTAGCATCTTTAATTCTAGCATGTCAGTCAAACCGGTTGGTATCCAAACCCTCACTGTGTTCTGAATATGAAGGAATTTTTTACTCCTATAGTTTTACATAAGATCAAACAATTCGTGAAGTTCAATAATATTTCTATTAATGATTCCTCTTTGGTAGCTAAATGTATGGATGTAGTTGACAAATAATTTGTCAATACTAAGGAAGGGGTTGTCGTACCCATCCACATTTCTCTGTTGCAACATGAGCGCCATGTAAACATGTTGGCCATTTGTGCTAGTGGTAGTACCACTCACTTGCATTTTGCAATAGTCAAAAGTTTGTCAGGAGTGATTCACAGTCAGTTAAGACAGGAAAACCACAAAATCAGGTTTGTGATAGTTGCCTCCAATTATTCAGAACTGAGGAGAAGCTCGCAATTCATAACGATTTATGCAAACAACACGATATTGTGAAGTGTACTTTCCCAACTGAGGATATAAAGTACCTTGAATTTAAGCATGTTTCCAAACAGCAAATATTGGGTTTTGTTGCACACTGCGATACTGAAGCTTATCCGCAACCCGTGTCCACTTGCTTTCCACACAATGACAGAAGCAGCACAACAACAATCAATAAACATGGTCCATATGCTTGTAAAATTCTGCTTTTGTTCTTATGATTCAAGTTTATCATAATGCACGGTATTCTGGGTAAAGATTGTATGAATAGAATGGTTGATAAATTAGTTGCATTGCAAAGTGTTTTGCAGATACTTACATAGCAACTATTTCAATGAATCTATTGACAATAGCTGAGAGAGCTAGGCTAATGGCTCAAACAAGGTGCCATATTTTTAATAAGCCACTAAGCAAAATTTTTGTGTTTGACCATGATCATTTGTTGGATGCAGTCAGAGACCATGCACATAGTCAATGTGATCTATTGTTCAGGCAGAAAATGAACTAACTTGTAGCTGTACTTATTCTATAATATGCCGAATTATGATGCCCACTCTCTTATGAAGTCCTCTGCTTCGATCACACAACCCGACGGAATCATGGTAACCGAAAACCCAAGTGATATCCGGGTTCTTGGAATGATCTTGGAAAACTACAAATGTATTACCAAGCACATTCACCATGGGGAAATTTGCAACGAGGTATTCAATTGTGCAAATGCACTTCATTAACTCTTAATTTCATGAGTGCATCTATCGAGACGTTGGCAGGACATTTGCCATCTGCCTAGTTGAGTATCACCCACTCACAGTTTCCAGACAACACACAGTTCGATTTGGTTCAAAAATAGGGAGTATATCCTTATGACTTTGTTAAGTCCATGGAGAGTCTTAACTTTACCTCACTCCCACTTACTATAATGAAAGGTGAGGACATCCGATATGCAAATTCAGGTAATGCACAATCTGCAAGGAATGCATTCAATAGTCAAAATTTTCTAGAATATGCAATAAGTACTTACGTGTGTACACATGTTTGTTGGCTTATATTTTTGAAAATTTCAGAACCATAAGTTTGGCAGAATTCTGTCTTGACCCTGCAATTTATGCGACAGCTGCCTCTCTCTCATTGGATCCTCATTTGACCAAAACAGATGTGCGGTCGGAGCTGATCAAGGATGCAGACATGCATATTTTCATAGATGGTGGGGTATGGTGTTATTATCCAGTTTTACAAAAGGCACGCAGAAGTCAAAACATTTACATGGGCGAAAAGTAGGACCCCTGTATGGCTCGCAAATACATTTGGTAATTCGATGCTGATGATCTGTACAGTCACACAATGTAGTGCAAGCTGCCTATTAGGAATTTTGAGTGGGTTGAGTTGGACACGTGTTTTCGACTTGGTATTTTGCCAACATGGACAATGCGTGACACATGTTTTTTTGCGAAAGTGGATTTTACTTTTTCGAATGTATGTTATGATACCCTAGGTCATTTGCTTTTTTCCCCAGTATCTTGCATATCTCCGAATGGTAAAACTGAAAAATGGTTGCAAACTCTTGAGCCGGGGAAGAATTATGTTATACATGGTGAAATACTGAAGCACTACTTGAAGTATAGAGCCAAATTTGATACTGTTCATTGCATACTGTGCTTTCAGCAGGAGGCGTGGGTGGATCTGTACATCAAATTCAATATTTAGAAATGTGCTCAAGCTGTGAATGCTTTCGAAAAGTCGTTTTTTATATTGTGGAACAGCTCAGTATAATGAAAGAGTATATAGAATGTCCACCAGAAAAGGGGCATCAGAGTCTATTGTAGTATGACACTATGTACTGGGCGGCAGAATTGATTAGGCGACCTACTTTCAAGTCTAGGAAAATTATGGAAGAAAATATAGTCCTGATCGAAACGGAAAGGGTCTCTATTAAGTTTAAAATACCTTTCTACACGGGTTTTGCCATTTTAGATTTGTCAATATTGTACTTCTATGATTTCCAAAATATCTTTATGAAAGAGAAATTTCCTCAGCAGGCCTTGCATCTCGTATTTTGTGATACCAATACTTCGATCAATTAAATTCTTGGTCACGATGTGTACGAGCATATTTCCTCTGATTTGGCTGCACAATTTGATACTTCTAACTATGCGCCAAATATTCCACAAAAATCCCATTGAGCAAAGGTGTTACAGGAGTTATGAGGGATGAATATGCTGGTCGTATCATCACATTATTTGTAGGCCTATGCTGTAAACTTCACTCATACATTGTTTTGAATGAATATTGTGTGCACAAAGCGAAGGGGGTAAAACCTAATGTGTTGCAGTATCTCCTGTACAGGGATTATCTGGAATGCCCTATGCTAAATTCAAGTGTTATGGGGTCCAATTTCTTTTCCGTTCGCATGGTCATAATGTCTACACCGAACGAGTAACAAAATTCGCCTTGTAAAATAATGATTACAAACAGTATGTTGAAATGGACAATGTGTCGACATTGCCATCTCACAAAAAATTTTCCTACGTGCCAATATCAGCCAGCCACACCATCTGCCACCCCAACAGCTACCAGAACTGACAACCATCCCAAAATCTACCATCCGCTGCAAGGGTCTATATCAACCATCTCAAGATCTACCATCTGCTGCGAGGGCTTATAAAAAAACTAACTTCATCACCATCTCACAGTTGTAAGACTATCGACTTCGTCACCATCTGAGTGCGAGATCAACTATATGTCATTTGTCATCAACACCACTCAGGTGTTAGACCATCGACTTCGTCACCATCTGAGTGCGAGATCAACTATATGTCATTTGTCATCAACACCACTCAGGTGTTAGACCATCGAATTCGTCACCTTCCCCTAGGTGTGAGAACAGCTACGCCCTCCGCCGTATTCGAAAGGGAGACCATGTTACTGTGAAACCAACTATATTTCAATCATCAATTTTCCTGGTTTACCACAACACCATCATTGAGAACAGTGTTACTGCAGAACCAGCTTAAATCCATAGCATCATTCAAAAGTAAGGTAAATGACTCGTCTCTCATGAATATTTACACTTGTGAGGGTAGGTTCTCCACCGTTGAATGAGTATAACCCGATTGTGACCTAAGAGACTCCAAAGAATGTGCTCCTGTACATAGAAGAAGTGAAATTATAATAACTATAATGTTTATTAATATAAGTGAAAAGCTGTCATCTTTCATATAAATTGTTGTACATGTCATAAAGAAGATTTCTTTTTTATACATAAATGAGACCAAAGAACTGGGATCTAGAATTATTATGTAAGAAGATGTAATAATTGTGTTAAGAAGAATGATTGTCTGTATAAATGTTGACAAATAACACTGATCCAGAAACGTGTTGTATATAAATGAATATGTGTGTGTAAATATTGTTTTTCTTTTTTTTTTTTTTGTGTTTTTGGGTAGCAAAAAGTATTTCGAACTAAATGTTTGTTTTATTTATTACTTACCTAACCTTAAAACGCAATAGGGTGGGTACACATAGCTTATAATTCAGTCACTCGAGAAAATAGAGAATGAGTCAATGTTGAGGTTAATATTAAATACTACAAAACCCTTTTAAGATAAGCAAAATTGAAACATTAAAAAAATTAAACTCGAGAATGATGTATTTAACAGGGGATTTACAGTAATTAATATGGCAAAAACTATAGGGGTGAAGTTTTCATCACTGAATAACATTATTATCACAGGGAGTATAATCTTAATTAATTACAGGTATGAAGTTTGGGGGATGAGATGGCGAATGAGGAAACCAGCTGCAGTTGTGTGTGGGCAGGATTATGATCCAATATAAAGGTGGGCAGTACAAGCCATTTATAGTGATAAATAGAGATCACTTGAGAGCTGGCTGCAATGGTGAGAAGATGTTTAAATATATATCTTACTATTCTGGCACATAGAAGTGCATGCAATTGCATGATTAAATTTTATTTCATTTAACTAATCGAATTTTTTATTCATTGCTGCATAAGCACTAGCTCTCACTCTCTGCAAATACAAATGCACTTAATAGGTTTTGGCACAATTAAAATTATATAATTAATTTTACCTTATTATTTATTCAATGCACTATTCAATAAGGTATTAACACATCCTAGCCATATGCAACTACAGTCGCCCACCCCTCCCTCACCACTCCACACCTAAATGCATTTCCTCCTCCAAGTTTCGCAGCTGCCTCCAGCTCCCGAACAGACAACACATAACCACCCCCTCCATCCTTTCCACTCTGCATCCAGTCCAGACCAGACAACATGTGTACTTACTCTCGTTGTGCAAGGGCATAAATAACATATATAAGTACCCCCAACAAGGTTCGAACCAAGCACCAGTCTCTGCAAGTCCAGTCTGGCGGCCACCGACCCCACGACGGCCCACCAAAACACCCCTACAAATCTCCGGCGCTCACACAGGGGTTTGGTGTGCGGGGAGAGCGAAAGATATGCGCAATTGCAATTGAAATTTTAATTACATTTAGACATGCAAATGCATCAGCAAATTGATCGTGCACATACAACTGCATGTTCAAGTGCACTGGGGGAGGGGAAATGCAACTGCATCGCCACCATTTAGAATAAATTGTATCTAAAACTGCGGAGCTCTCCCTACTGTCGGGAGTGTGTTTGGGTAGGGCTGGGAATCAAGTGACACAATACCATTTTGAGGGGGGGGGGGGTGTGCCGTCGCCAGGCCCTGTCATCAGGTTGGAGGGAGAGTGGTGGGGAAATTGCAAAATGCACACGCCGCCATTTTTAATAAATAATGTCCAGTATTATTTTGTAACCCCCATTACTATGCTCTGTTCTAAATTTCCCTAGAATCACCACTAGAGATTACCTGAAGTAATGCTCTATAGCTTCTCACACCATGGTGCCAAGGGTAAAGACAGCGTGTCTCTCCAGAATCACCACTAGAGATTACCTGAAGTAATGCTCTATAGCTTCTCACACCATGGTGCCAAGGGTAAAGACAGCGTGTCTCTCCACATTGGCACGATGTGTCGCTACATGTATGAGTGCTATCACATATCCAGTGGTTTCACAGCGAGGACACTGTGGCATTGCCATCTCCCACGTTGCTGGAAATTGCACAATTCGTACACCCGGTATTATACATACTTAAAGCGCGGGCCTCATGAAACTCCGCCATGTGTTAACCAATTGTTCAACTAGATATTATAGAATAAAATCCACTGTTACTTATTTTAAAAATTGATAACGGACAACCTATGGTAATAAATTCAATTTACTTCCTTTATGCTTATCAATATTTCTTATGATACCATGCACAAAAAGAAATATATTATTTACTCTGTATTATACATTTAAGGGTACCATACTTCTCCCCATAACCCCTTCTCAACCAACTAAATAAAGAATATTCTTAGAGTGTTCGTGTACTGGCTACATATGTTTTGCTTAGCATTAATAGTTCAAGCATATGAAATAGTTAAATACAAAACATATCTATCAAAAATTAAACAGTAACAATTTTGGGAAAGAAATATTTTGTTTGATAAAGTATACTTTATTTTCCATTACACGTTGCAATGCCAATTTTGATTTAAAAAAATCTTTTAGATACAGTTGCTGAAGTCTAGATTGAAACAAAATATTATTTTTCTATAATCTAAAAGACTGAGGTGGAATAGAAGAATAACTTATTTTTTATAATTTGCTTTCTCTTGCTACTACTACTATGTGAATGGTTTGGATTTATTTGTTTAATTTTTCCAGGTATACAAAACGTACGAAGATAATTTTATGACATCGCCAGTCTATGCATTCTGTAGTAGGACTTGAGCACAAACATTTATTAAAGTCGACTGAGAAACTCCTGACAAGTGCCTGTATCACTAAAAATATTAAAATATTATATGAATGATGCGATATAAAATAAACTTACTTGTTCCTGTAATATATTGTCAGAATTATTATTTCTTTATCGATGAAATACTCCATAAATTATTTGGGGGAAATCGTTATACTTCATATCGCACACCATTATGTTTGATTTCGTAACGTTTAGTAATTTAAAAAATCAACTAAAACTTTATTGTGTATTATGAAAATGATATATTTAAATTTTTTTAAAACAAAAAAAAAAGTAAACAGTACACAATAAAAACGGTTAAAAGTAAATTCTCTCATTTACAAAAAAAAATCCAACTGTTTACTAAAATCCATTTTATATGCTGCAGATAAGAACTTTGCTTTATACGACTACTAGAAAATACCCAAACAACTATTTGTAACGAAATACTTTGTTAAATTTTAGAGCATGTGATCATATACCCTGTTTGGAGAGATATATATAATAATGATTGTTGTACACAGATGAGTGATAATAAAGGAATAGAGTAAAAAGGAAACAGAAACGTTACACTTATATGGTCGTGTTCCAGGAAGCGGTGCTACAGAGGAGTCACCAGCTCTCACTAAGGACGACATCAGCAAGATTCTTGGAAAGCGAGTCGCCGATGCTGAAGTGAGGAGCCTGACCGCAGCTGGCGAGAACTACGGTAGCTACATGATCTCCGTGGATGTGACTCTGGAGTCGGGAGAGAAGTTGCCTCTAGTGGCCAAGATGTTCCCGAGGAACGAGTTCGCACAGAAGATGTTCCAGAGCCCGCTGTCCATGCGCAAGGAGATAGACATGTACGTGGCCGTGAGTCCGGAGATGGACAAGATCCAGGAGGAGGCCTGCATCCCTCTAGACGAGAGACTACATGCCCTGTGCGCATGTCCTGGCGCGCGGCTGAGCCTGCAGGACGGCGAGCAGGTCCAGCTGGCAGACAAGGACTCGGTCCTGCTGCTGGAGAACTTGAAGGTACAAGGATACATAACTGGAGACCGCGCCTCGGGTCTCGACCTGACGCACACAGAGTTCGCGCTCAAGAATCTTGCTCGGTTCCACGCCACGGCGGTCGCCATCAAGCTGAAGAAGCCCCAGGTCTTCAAGGACACCGTGCTCCGAGCTTGCACCCCTTTCAAGATCACTCCCAAGACGAGAGAAGAGGAGGAAGAAAGCCACAGAATTTTCCTGGAGAAACTGCGCAAGATTCCCGTTTGCGAAAGGCACATAGACTCGATACAGAAGTTATTCGAGAAAGACACAGATTATAAATATAGTGACCATTTTACAACACCTCTGGAACCTTTCGCCACTATATCGCATCAAGACTTCTGGACAAACAACATGATGTTCAAGTACAGTGACGAGACAGGCGATGAACCTGTTGATTTCAAAATCGTCGACTTTCAGACTAGTATGTACGAATCTCCAGTGAATGACATAATGCTTTTCTTATTCACGAGCACACAAGAAGGTATTATCGAGGATAAGTTAGACCACCTGTTACGATTTTATCATGAATGTTTTTCTGTGTGGTTAGACAAGTTGCACTGTGATACAAAGGACTTTTCTTTCGACAGCTTTCTCACCGAAGTTAGTAAGAGAGCGACTGACTCTCTTCCTTTCATAATGTTCATGTTAAAACCGATAACATTGACTAAGGAAGAAACGAAACAATTCACAGGAAGTCCTAATTTTGATCAACTAGATTTAAATGTGAACTATGTCAGAAGGGTATCTACTGTTGTAGATATTTATGCTCAAAAAGGTTGGTTGCAGTGACATCTGGGACAAAAAATTATATCATAAATATGAGTTGGTTTTGATATATCAGTTTAAGAAATTGCAACAATACAAACAAATTTAATTTTGTATTCATTGTAATTATACTTTTACTTTTGAGAAATAAAATGGTTATTTTTCTCTAAAATGTATGGCACCTGTAGATCAAGGGTGTACTTAACTCGTAAATAGGTTCTTCAGTTACAAATGCATAACCAGGAAACATAGTCTAATTATTTTTACGGTCATAAACACAAATAAACCTATCCATATTTTGTGCTGTGTAACAAAATATTATGTTTGCTATTATCCAACATTACAAAGAACTAATGTTGGGCGAGCAGTTATATTTGCAGTGCAGAACAAAAATAAATCATACAGGATTATACGTTTATACGATCAAAAATATTTTTTAATTAGCTGCGATATTTATGTTTTTTCAACACTAGTGGTATATCCGAAAGGCTATCATTATATTAAGGACAGAAATAAATAACTTTCAACGAACACACATCTTTCACACTTAACAATATTACTTAATTTTGTCAAGCATAATATTTGTTAAGAAAATTTTCAGCACTTTTTTAATAAAATGCTTTTTTTTATTATTACTTATAATGTTCAATATGTTTCTTTGAAAACATATATTTATCTCATTGTTACCTTCATGGTGTGTTTGCTGTTAAAACGCTCTGAAGTATTAAAATAACAAACTGCTAACGGAAAACGGTAATCCGAATTTCTAATAATTCATCTCAAATTGACATATAATGGGGAAAAAGTGTAATTAACTTACGAGGTGAATAATCTTGGCGCGTAATAAGAAAATATCATTAACTAAAGTTTGGTTAACAGATCAAAATCACTAACGTAAAATGGTTAGGTGAATCACTCTCTTGTAAGAGCGGACAAAAACCACAAAACTGATTGCATATAGCATAAGTATGAGCATCGAGCAATGTGTTAGATTGAAAAATGCATTTATTTGTATGACGAATGCTAACTTTACAAACTCTATCATTTTTAAGAGAAGCATCTACAACTTTCCTCACATTTGACAGATGAACTATAGATCTGGAAATAGGTTGACGTTGTCGAAAGTGGTCTGAACAATTTAGTCATTAAAATATTCTTAATATGGCCAATTGAAGATGTACTCCACTTGTTATCTGGCCTGATTGTATTTCTTCCATATGAAAATCTGACGGTTTATTAATATAAATTTTAGCTTGTGAAATCAACATAAACAGTCGTAATTCACTGACTAGTAAACGGGCGCTTCCTTGAGTGAAGTACTCAGCAGCCTCACTAAGTAACAATCGTCGGTATTGGCGAATACTAACTTTGTTGCTTCCGTTCTTTTCAATAAATCATTCCTTTTCATTTCGCCGTCTCGTTCCCAAACTAACTTTCTTCTGTAACTTACTGGAACCGAAAATTTATTCTTAATATATAGCGTAAACTATCGTCTCCAGAATTTGAGGTAAATTGAAAGAAACTGTTTTCAAGATTTCTTAATTACACACACACACATCTATATATATATATATATATAACGATAAATTTACTTGAAGCTATTAAATTGAAAGAAAATAAAATATTTTATATACTACATTACAAATATTACGGATGAATTTATTCTAGATTGTACAGCATATTCAATGATGCATATCAGTTTATGCAGTCTGATGCAATAGAAAGAATATATTTTAAAGCATTTTACAACTTCTAAATTATTGACTTCTCGACACTTACACATTTAATCGGTTTGTGTATGTGCACAATTTTGTAAAATTAAACTACTTTTGTTTTAAAGACCAATTATTTCTAGTGGACATTTATAATGCAAAAGAGTGCTTAGTTTATAATAACAACATTAGTTCCTCTCAAAACGTCCATTTTAAATGTTTCAAAACAGAATGTACCGTGCACTGTGTTTAGTATTTTTATTAAGTTTTATTTTCTCTCTAGGGTTTGGTCAAAGTTATAACAAGAAATAATTTATGTCGTGTTTCTAAATTAAAGAAATAAATACTTTCCTTTCAAAAACAGGCAGCATGAAAAAACGATGTTTGTAAGATTGTAGGTTAATTTGATGTTCTTTCCTGTAAAGTTCTAAGGACACAGTTAAGAAAAATTTTGTAGGAATATTATAAATTTTCTAAATTGGCTTTCCTTGCGAGTTTTACATTTTGGATGGTAGCTTACAACTAATTATATTTATTACTCAAATTTTTTATTAAATTGGTATTCCAAGATTCTTGCTAGTTTAAGATTTTCCACCTTTCGTTCACATTGTGGGAAAAGTACACGAAATTGTAATATTTTTTGACATTAGTTGGTAATGTCAAATAATGTAATTGTTTATACACGTACTTTAAAAATGCTGTTTGAATAAAAGGAACGAACAGGACAACAAAAGCAGAGCGAAGGCAAGTTGCCTTCTGAACCTGACAATGGCTGCACTACATGGACTTATTAAACATTCATCGTGTAAATTACAAATAAAAATAAAAAATTATAAATTTTGTAAAAAATTGCTGAAAATATAAGGGATACGTTAGTAAAATTCGATTTTTTTGAAAAGCTAAATATTAGTGGTTAAATTCAGTAATGCGATCCATAGCATCACAAAGCTGTTTCATAAGCCCTGGAAATATTCAGAAAAATATAAAGCATTAAGACTTGCCAAGAAAATTTATAACATTTCAATATAAACTGTTTTAAACTTCACACTGAGAGTAAAGATAAACTGATAAGGTTTGGAATGCATGTATTACATAATTTTATAACTACTGCAGAATACACCCGTTTTGAGGCGCTACAAGGTGAATGAATTCTAGGTCAACGGAAACGTTTGCATAGTTCAGCCGCGATTTCGGCAAGTATACGCACAGTGTATACTTGCCGAAATATCTGATGGACATTGCTGTTTTCTACGCTCAATAACTACTTTAATTGCACGTCTATTACACTCTTTTAACAATATGCAGATATTTCTGGCAGTATGCACCAAAATGAGATTCATTCAAGTATTATTTCCTCCTGCTACAGTAGTTTTCCGACAGTCAAAATCTAATGATAATTATTTGGTTTTGTTCGACGAAAGAAAATTCGGATTGTTTCATGACACTATGTTCAATTCGTTAGGCGCGCAGTTATCACACGTTTCATATGATGTGACCGTACCTAATATCCAAAAAAAATTGCACCTGTTCTTTAACTGAGTGTTGTAAACAAACGTGCCAGATTGCATTGCGTTGTCGTTCATTGCTATATGTTTGTAATATTCTCTTTTTCATTTGGTGTTTGTTGTTGTCAAATAGGTTCGATTCTAAAAAAACGACGCCATGTCACTGGTTGCAAATTACGTGCTTCTACAACGAACATATTCTATGAGTGAAATATACTCTGCAGATATTAACGAAACACCGATACGGTGATAATGCAAGAGGATGGGAAGTTATATTCCATATTTTTACTAGTCGGTTTGCATTACGGTTTGTTCATCACTAAAAATGAGGTAAAAGTTATTAGCTGAGATACATGTTTTAAAACTATTTTATATTTAATTTTAGCTAGAGATACATGGCGAAAATTTCGAGATTACCCAAGACTCAAATTCAAGAGAAGAAACAGAGATATGGCTTACTTCCGGAAAGAATGTCTGCCAGAAATCTATGCTCCTACCGTCTTACAACTTTTAACCCAGCAAAACGAATTTCACAAAATTTGGTAAACGTGTAGCATTTTTAAAGTAGATCTGACTGTTATCGTTTGCAATAAATCGTTATGCTTATTTTGAAAATGGCGGAAACTTTCACATTTAGGCCACATGTTATCTCTCGGGAAGCGTTTAACCGATTTAAAGCAAATTTGCTACATTGACAGTGAGTGAAGTAAAAATTAAATTTAGAATGTTATGATATTGGTCCACCATTTTACAAAATAGTGCAACTTGAAAAAAATGGGTTAAATTACATCTCGGGGGAAACACGCAGCCGATTAATTCCAAATTTTGCACGTAAGTAAAACTTATGTAAACATTATAATACATGCAATTTCAGATAGTCAGGCTGCACTGACTGTAGTGCAATTGTGAGATACAAAACAGAGAAAACATACAAAATGCAATGAATATACCAACATTTCATTTTTTCCAATAAAAATCATTTGAAATGACAGGTGACAAAATAACATTAAAACAATTAAAAAGGAGGTTGACAGAAAATAAATATTTATAATGTTTTAATTACTAAAAAAAAATACTAAAATATGTAATACTGATAATTTTCACCTCTCTGTTTACAATGACACAAACTATCAAACACCGTCAACAGGTGTGTTAACAAATAGTTTTCAACAAGGACACATTAAATGTGTTGTATAATATTATAGCGGCAAACTCCGTTAATTACACTCTTAATGATTAAAATGCAACCAGGGCGTATTTATATTTGCCATACACGCCGTTAATCAGTTGCCAAATATGTCACCATCGGTGAAGTTATTAAAAATTACAACGTTCACTAATTGCCTTCAAAAGCACGGAAACCATTCAGGAAAATTACATATTGTTGAAACGATTAATTATCATTAGAGCGTCGAAGAACCTTTCTACTGCGCAATTCTTTGAGCATACTACAAGTAACTTTAAAATAGACGTGTACAAAAACTAACATTTAAAAAGGTTCACCATACGAGTGCATGGCGACCGAAGGGGTCCAATTAAACTGCTCAACTCTAAAAGAAACAATTTCAAATTTACTTTAAAAACCGTCACTAAAACTGATAAGTATAATTGAAGCGGCACCCGGTAAAAAGCAGACGGGCCATCAAAGCGCCTGAATATAAAATATTATCAAGACGAATACGATTAAAATAAAGTTACCAAGTTACCTTCCTCAACATAGGCATGAGCTGTGAACGAACTAAATAACAAACAAGACGGTCGGGTCAGCCGAGTGGGGCAGCGATTCAAATACTGCACTAAGCAGTCGTAAACACTCAAGTACGCATAGCAACAATATTAAATAAAGGCTAATCTACTACCAATATATTAATATGCAAAGGGAGAACATACATCGTGCACCCAGCTACAACTAAGCACTACTCACGTGCCAAATACTGGCCCAATTAACAAGCGCTATCCACAACTCGCCGGTACTTCCCATCGTGGCTCCTAAACCCTATCAAGCATTGCTTAAATTGCACCACAATTTAGTTAAAAACCAATCATTGCTCCGGCATTACAATTGGAATAATTATGTTGTCGCACCCCATGGCGGTTTCGGACTAGCAGAACATAGGCAGGAGACGAGGTGCTTCTTGTAGTCGCTGAGGGTAGAGTGATGAAGGAGGGGTAGCAGCTAGCACCCAGCTGACCATAGCACCCCTTCTGACACCCCTCACGTGAGACACCGGGAGGGGAGGAGGCTGTGTGGGGAGAGGCGCAGAGGCAGGAGACGAGGTGCTTCTTGTAGTCGCTGACGGTAGAGTGATGAAGGAGGGGTAGCAGCTAGCACCCAGCTGACCATAGCACCCCTTCTGACACTCCTCACGTGAGACACCGGGAGGGGAGGAGGCTGAGTGGGGAGAGGCGCAGAGGCAGGAGACGAGGTGCTTCTTGTAGTCGCTGACGGTAGAGTGATGAAGGAGGGGTAGCAGCTAGCACCCAGCTGACCATAGCACCCCTTCTGACACTCCTCACGTGAGACACCGGGAGGGGAGGAGGCTGAGTGGGGAGAGGCGCAGAGTAGGGAGCGGACCTGAGCGGCGAGAAGCGGAATCAATTCTGCGCTGAGCGTGGTAAATATCGGAACTAAACGCGACGGCGTGGCAGCGCCGTCGCAAGGCACTTATTTTTAAAATGGCAGCCATATAAATGCCTTTTAGGTTAATTGGCTCCATATTCTATACTGTTTGAACAATAGGAATTAAACTGTTTATGCTGAGAGAGTCTATTACAGCCATCAAATGTGTCAACACATATCCTCTTTTATCCGCCATTTTATAAGATATCAACACATAACAAATTAGTACTCTATGTTATGCCATATCTTGGGAAAAATTCAACCAATTCCTAACAAAATTGGCGTTCAAGTAGTACTACAGTAGGTAACCGAAACTGACATGCTTTAGTGTCAGAGATTTCTTTTAAATTGGCAGCAATATACACATTTTCGATGACTGTGCTATATCTACATGGCCATGCCACACATTGCAAAGTAACTTTGTATACTGGCAACATATGTTACAATTATCAAATGCACATACTTAAGGACTGTTTTGTCTACCATTTTGTAAAATAGTACCTCACGAATACATAAAGGTTTATCATATCTCGGGGAAAAAACCAACTATATCCTACGAAATTTGGCAAAAGAGCAGCACTACAGTAAGCCATGTAAATTGACATATTTAAAGTATGGCAAACACTTGCTTTGAAATGGAAATGGTGACGATATAAATATGTTATTTAATTATGCTATATTCACGGAACAAGAAAACCAATATCTGCATAAGTTAGTTTAATAAATTATTTATTAAAACAATCAAATTTGTATACTCAGGGTCTCTTTTGATCGCCATTCAGTTTAGTTTGGCTATATCTTGGAAAACATTCAACCGGTTACTACCTAAGCTGGCACTCACTTGGATTTGGTATGCAGTGAAAATTTATACGTTATTTGTTTTGAGAGGGCTAGACACTTATTTTCAAAACAGTGATAATTTAATGATTTTAGATTAGTATACTATATCTATGAAACAATGTAAACTTATCCCCACATAAATTCGAATGCTGGCACTATCTATACAAACATAGGATGGGCTTGGCCTAATAAATAAAACCATCTGCCTTTCATTTTGGAAGATAGCACCAGATACATATCTAAACATTTGTGTCCTATTCCTGTTAAAAAATAAACTGAGACGCATGTAATTCAGGCAACAAATTATACTTTTGTATTTTATTAAAAAATAATATGACTTAAGGACCTAGTACACAGTTTATAAATAACACCTATGAAAATATTTTTATTTAATGGCCATACATATGTCCCAAAGAATTTCAAACAAACATAATATGAAGAAGTAGCTACGAAAAGGATAGAATGTGCCAATACGCAATCGTTTTAATTTATAATGAAGACAGTACCAAATGAGATAATAGAGCTTTATACTGTATGCAGGGCACTAATGAACCGATGATCGCAGTCTTGCACACTATTAGTGCAAATGTATATACCTACATGCTTTAAGTGTGTCCAGCAATTTCTACAGCATGATTGCCAAATAAATAATTTAGATCAGTTTATAATATTATTAAATAAACTTTGCGTTATTAAATAAACTTTGTATGGTGCAAGTATCCAATATATAATTAAAAAAATACTTCTTTTCCCCACCTTCATTTGAGATGTCAGTTTACCAAATGTAACATTTATGCCATATCTCGGGAATAAATGATCAAATTTCACAACATTTTCAACAGAATTACAGGACATGTAAATTTATGTGAGTTAAGTCGTTAAAGTATTTTTAATGGTTGATATATATATATATACACATACATACATATATATATACACATACACACATATATATATATATATATATATATATATATATATATATATATATATACACACATATATATATATATATATATATATATATATATATATATATATATATATATATATATATATATATATATATATATATATATATATATATATATATATATATGTGTGTGTGTGTGTGTGTGTGTGTGTGTGTGTGTGTGTGTGATTTGGATATCTTTGTCTTACCTGTAAAATAAATTTTCAAATTTCAACCAACATTTTATGTTGACAGTATGCATTACAAGCACCAGATTTGTCTATAAATATCTGGTTTAGGCATTTTTTTTTTTTTTTAGAATATCGCAAATGAGAAAACAAAGCTTTTATGACATATCTCAGGAAAGAGTCAACATATATTCACCAAATTCTGCACACAAATATTGCTTTGGTAGACCATATAAACTTGCATGATGTAAATGACTTATGCATTTGTTCTAAATATGATAGCATAGTATAAACGTAAAACTGGTAAACTCAGTCTACTAAAATTTTGATTGATTACTACTGAAGCTGATTCTCAGAATACTACCTCCGTTAAGCAATTGGTTGCACTTCAACTTACGATAAAAAGCATTTTGGGTGTCAGTCCTTGGTGAAGCCTTTTTGTAATTTCGATAGTCTCACTATTTATGTATTTTGTTTCTGGTTCCCTCTCAAATGATATCGCTGCCAACGGTAGGTCAATACCTACATACAATCTAATCTTTTTCAGAAATTCATCCACATTTTTTTAACCATTAAGAAGAATGTATGCTCTTTAGTTATAATGGTAAATTACTGTTTTATATACTTGCGTCTCATCGAGAATATGAAACTATATCTGTCAAGTATTTTTTGTATAGTTTATAATTCATGAGGAAGAAATCGGGATTTTATCTAAAATATAGAGTGAGTTATTCGAAATAAATTTTGTGATAGTGAATGTTCTGTTAGGATACATATACATATATGTTTATAAATATCGTTCGTTTTTTATTATTACTATTTGTCCTGTTTCCAAAATTATTATATAGATTACGCTAGTTGCTTAGAAGTAATAATAAATACTGTTGAATAATATATATGGTTTTTACCAGTAGATAGAAATAGTAGGTTTGAGCACAAGCGATTAGAGCTGTGGCACCGTGGCTCCGGCCACCATTTTGGATACGCCATTTAGTTTCCATTCGCCATCTTATTTCTATTCGCCATCTTGTTTCTGGCAACCATCTCGTTTCTATCCGCAGTATTTTTATCCGCATATAATCTTGTTTCCGAATTATGCCTGATTCACATGTAAGCCGATCACTCCGACACAGAGAATGCGAATAATTACAACAGCCAATCAGAAGCCAACATTGGTTAAGCATTGTTGGGATTGTTTTGTTCTCAAATTATATCGTTACTTGAAAAATTTGGGCAGTAATTTTTGCAATAATTGGAAGGGAATGAGCTCTAAGTTTATTATGGCTTTACTAATTTTGCTTTATCACAACTGTGTTCTCCATTCTCAGTAAAAGATTGACTATATCTTGCCAGTTATTGGTTATGTATCTGGAAATAGTATGTTTTATTTCAGTTTTTTTTCTCTGGGTTTTGGTACAAGCTTTCTGCTAGTGCCCTATGTAAACGTTTACAATCACTCATTTCTGTTGTAATTCTATAAATAATGTTATTAACTTAAGGAGTATTTAACAGTGCTTTACCTACAATTGGTATTCTGCTCATTGCACCTGCGAGTGTGATTTTCTTTCTTTATACAATTTTTGTTTGAAAAACATACTCGACCAATGCAATTACCTTTTTTTTTGTATTCTGATTTTGAGTTCAGCCATCCTTTTCAAATACCTGAGACTTGTGTTATCTGTTTTTATAGAAAATCACGTTTTATACTAATTCTGTCTAAAATTGTTACAAAAGCATTTTATCGGACCTAGTTCTCTGCCCATTGTAGATCACTTTGTTTCATTTATTGATAACTCTTCAGAAGAAAAATCTATAAAGTTCCTTTGCTTGCTGTTATCTTGTTGTTGAATCAGTACTGCCCGTATTGCAGTATGTGATGTATCGCATGCAATAATTGTGGACTTATTTTATTCCAAACGTATTATTGGAGCATTTTATGGTATTCTTTAACTCTAGATAAGCCTTCTGTTTTATCTCCCTGCTTGTATTGTGTACTGTTTTTCGTGAGTTCCACAAGTGGTTCTGCTTTTGTGGCATGATTAGGTATGTACCTACACAAATAGGATGTCATGCCTAGAAATTCCATAAGTTCCTTTATGTTCCCTGGTGGCGCCATTTGTTGTATTCTTTTAATTTTTTTCCGGGTCGGCAACAATTCTTTGGGGCGTGATATACTGAACCTAAAATTTTTATCTCTTCTTAAGTGAATGAACATTAATTGAATTTATTTTAACATTAAATTCTTGTAATATCTTTAATACTTTCCATATATTAGCTATATATTCTTTAATTCAGTTACCTATTATAAATATACCATCTATATATGTCATCACAATGTTCCATCTCAGTGGTCCTAATGAAATATCAATAAATTGTTGGAAATATCGTGGCGATATACTTTACTCCATTGACATTCTTTTTTATTGATAGAGGCCTCTTCCGTCTATCTTAAATGCGAGTTTGTATCTATCTTGTTTCCTAACTGGGATGGCCTAGGACCCTGAAAATAGATATAATTATGTAATGCACTTTGTGTTCTGTAATGTCTTAACTTATGTTGCCACAGGTGATTGAATGTTTTTATAACTATTTTGGCTCTGTGCACTTGTGTTTTATTGAATATCTGAGGTGTTTATTTCGTTGTAGATTTCTTGTGTCTATGTATGTTTTATTTGGAACTAGTCCTTTATTGGAAATTTTTCAACTGAACACCTTACTATCCGTGTTGATCTTGTATCTAGTTCTGAAAAAAGGCCTGGATTTCCTTGTATTAATTTCTCTGTTTTTTATATTATTGAGTTAAACTTGACTGCAGTGTCAGACTCCACATGCTATATATCTTGCCTAGCTTCTGAAAAGTCTATGATAGTAGTTTTAAATAGTTTTTTTGGCAGATAACAAGAAAAGTTTTTCTTTGGCACTCATATAATTTATATTTGTCAACTACAGTGAAGTGCAGCTTATATTTAACTTATTGTGTGGTGTTGTTATGTGTAGTGTACTTGTATGAACCAGGTCTTCTTGTTTAACATTTACTGTGTTTGGTGAAACATTCTTATATACTATTGCACTACTCACTACTAACACTGATATCTGCAAAATACATGCATTATCACTCACACACAAAGCTTCCTACTGGGCATGTGGTAGACATCATTTGCAACAAAATTTTGGAAATGTAAAGCATTTCCAGCAATATAGCATGCACTAATTTTTTTCGTGCTTGAAGCACTCTAGCAAGTCACGTACATTCTACCCTGAATCGCGAGAGGCCACACGTAAAATGCACTACTACAATATGGTAAGTCTATGGGTAAACAATATTGTTTGGTTGTAATACACTGACATCTGCTCGCCTTTTCAACTCCGCTTTAATTCTCTTGTGCATACTATATGACTTTAAATGATCTAAATATCTGTTATTTTTTTCATTAATTTATTCTGCAATTAACAGCATAGATCACTGTATTTTTACTTTACAGAAGGGATTATATAATATGATGCCTACACAATTTTAATAATTTAAAATAAATCTGTCCTTTAACTTGCATACAAGAGTTTGAATTATGCCATCGCTTTAAATAATGCTGTTTTTTACTTTAGAGTGAGCGACTGAATCGAACTGGCGCCTCCACCAATGTTATAAATTTAACATAGGAATATGAAAACCTGAAGGTTAGCTAAATGAGCATCTAATTCAAGGCCACAAGAAGATGGGTACAGACTGGTTGGTGCATCCACCAATGTTCCCATGTTACCTCTTCTTGGTTCTAATAACCATAGGGGGCAGAACCTGATTACCTTTAAAAGAATGTAGAAATGTTACTCAGTAATAAGCCAACAATTAAATATAACATACCCTTTACTTCTCATTCAACTATATAAAATACACAATTTACTTTTTATTTAACATTAGTGCTGTATGCAAATTATATGATTATAGTGTGATAATCAAAGTAATAAAAAAATTCTGATTAATGCCAGTAATTAAACCAGATATTTAGTTATTGTAACTCCATATTGTACACGCAAGAGAATTACAGTTGCGTGGAAAAGGTGAGTACCTGCCAATGTGTCACCAGCAAACCACCTTCCTTGCCCAACAGCACTGCAATTTTGCATTAGTGCATTTTGTGTATGGGCTCTTGTGGTTCAAGGTACAATACGTTATGCTTACTAGAATGCTTTGAACTTGTAATATAGCAGAGCATGCTAATTATTGCAAGCACTTTTAGTTTCCCAACTTTGTAGCAAAATGTGTCTACCACTTACTCTGTAGAAAGCTATACTGTGTGAGTGATAATGCATGTAATGGGGAGACATCAGCTTAAGTAGTGAGTAGTGTAATAATACATAAGAAATTGTCACCAAACACAGTGCACTGTAAACTACAAGACACGTTTTACTCAAGGCAAATGCATGTGACAATACTACACATTAATTAAAACAAACTACACTACACAAGTTTATTTTACTACAATAGAGTAAATACAATAGGAAACAGTACTAAAAACTACATATTAACGGATAACAGAAATAAGTCAGCCCTATCCACAACTAAGGAACTATAAATGCGGTCCTTATAGACTTGTCAAATGTCAGGTGCGTGATAGAGCTCAAAGAAAAAGAAGCACAGTCGAAGACAGTTGATGCGACACAAAATTATGTGGCAAATATGTCAGTGATAGACACAAGCAGTTAAGTCACGCAGTAAAGTGTGGCAATTGGCAACAGGGTGAGGTTTTGGCTTACACACTCTCCACATATGCTAGCTGCATTGGGTTCCTACCTTGATACTCTTCAGTACTTGTGTCCCAAATACACGATCATTTCTCGATCTCCATTAAAAACCACTCAGCGTCCACTTTCTCTAGATCCATATTATCACCCATTTTCACTCACAGTTTCTTAGTTCACAAACAAAACTTGAACGAACCGTGCTAACTTGGTGTGTCCGAGTGTTAACTCGCCGCACACCTGCCGCTTCCGCCCGTGTGGATGACGCAATACGACTGATGGTGAATACCAGCTGTGCACGGGCCGTTCCGCTATGGGCGATGCGGCTGGCAAGCGGAGACTTCCCTGCCGCACCCCTGCCGCCCTGTGTGAACGATTACATTGACACTAGTCAGCCCCAACATTACATTGACACTAGTCAGCCCCAACATTACTTGCGGCTGCCTTTCCGCTGACATTCTGCTCGTGTGGCCTGGGCCTTGGAGTTGACAGTTGGGAGGATTGTGCGAGCGTAAGCAACAGGTGTGCGAAGACCAGCGAAACGATGAGCCAGCAGAATATTAAGTTGCGGTGAGAAAGAGAGAGAGAGAGAGAGAGAGGGAGAGGGAGAGGGAGAGAGAGTAAAGTCTGCAGGCTGCGAGCATCAGTGCAGTGTTAAGTCAGTCATTTATAAATAATATTTTAATTAAGTAAGTGACTACAAACAATATAGAAATATACAGAAGATTTAATTTACAATTGAGATACACATCAAAATTGTACAAGTAGTAGGGAAACTGGCATTCAGGCACAAAGGATATGGGGCAGAGGAGCCAGGCACCAGAGGTCCACTATGTTGTAACGTCACCCGTCGGCCATCTTTTTCCCTTTTTCCCTTTCTTCCCTAAAAATTTACCCTTTTCCCTTAAAATCGAATACATTTCCCTAAAAGTTTCCTTCTACCGTAAATATTTCCAAAAAAAAGTTTGTTTTACCCATCTGCAAAAAAGACTCCCCAAAAATTTCCCATTTTTCCTAGAGCAGGTGACCGGGATTAGAAATCCAGGCGACCTTGGCTCAGGCCAAGCCAGGCACAAGAATGGTGACCCTTGATCCCAAAAATCGAAAAAAATTCCAAAAAATGATTTAAAACAGTGTTAAAAAAAAATAAATTTCCTGAGGTTTCCTCTCACTCTCTCTAAGAAGAAATGAGTCCACAGTCACACATTCGCCCATACCCAGTCAGCCATATTTGTGTGGTCAACCATCGTAGCACACATATTGGTTGTAGCTAACCTCGACCTTGACCCCATGACCTTTAATGACCTTGAAAATAAAACTTTAGACAAGTCTATAAAAGTCAGCAATATGTTACTCAATACTACCACCATATTGGGTGCAGATAACCTTGATCTTGAACCTGTGACCTCGAAATACCTTTAAAACAATAACTCGAGAATAAAATTCATTAAAGTCAATAAGCATATAATGTTACTCACTACTGCCATATTGGATGCAGGTAACTTAACCTTGACCTCATAACCTTGTATTACCTTGAAAACAAAAACTTGAGAGATATTCTTAAATGTCACCAAACATAACAATACTGACTTCTACCACAATATTGGATGCAGGTAACTTTGACCTAGACCCCATTGCCTTGAATGACCTTGAATACAAAAATTCGAGAAAAAATGCATAAAAGTCAGCATGCTGAAGGCCAAACAAGCTTTCGGCACTTATATTTATAAACATAACAAACCTTTATTTTCCATATTGTTAAAAAAAAAAAGGTTTTTATAACCAACATTTTATATACAAGGACGATGTAGGACTTTCAGATAGTACATTGGTGCTTTATACAATACCAATAGTTGAATTTGTTTTAAATCTGTACCAACTAATTTTAATTGTATGCCGACAAATAAGGTAAAAATTAAATAAAACAACTGTATTTACAGGCATATTTTTATTCAATTAATTTATTACATTTGTTAACATCTTAAAAAATAATACAATATTCTTCAATACATATTGTTTCCTCTATCGGTTCTAATAACTTGTAGGGTTACCAAATGAACTTTTTAAAGGTTTTACCTTAAAGCTGGAAAAACATAACGATATACCAACCAATAAATATCAAGGCACTTTACTTCACGTTACTTTATAAGATCTACAATTTACTTTATCTTTCCTTTCAATTCAACACTCAGTGCAAGTTATGTGTTTATAGAGTAATAAGTAATGTACGTTAATCAATTACAAAGTATTGAATTTACGTTTAGATAGCAGTGAAAATCTTTTCACTACTGACTCAAATGCAGATGCTAGTATGCCCAGTAATACTGTCTCTATAAATTGTAGCTGCTTCTAAGTCTTTAAGCACCTTCTCATGTTAAACTAGGTGTTTCACTCACCACTGATAATTATGCAAAGATGAAGCACGATGGATACACGAGGACTCTGCCACATCCTCGTTGCAGACACTCAGACCACTGAATCGGCGACCTGGTGACGTATTGGGGTGTGCGACGTAATGGCCCTTATTTATATTTATACCTGCTGGCCTTCATGCCAGCTTTTGTTTAATTCATATCTCCCAAACACTGCATGCCAGCTGATTCCCTGTGGCGTCAGCATCGTCTCGTCGAAGAAGGGTCTTTCCTCGGCCACCATGGACAGGGTTGAATAGTTAGGGAGGAGAAACGATTACAGCCAGCATCCTTGAAGTTTAGGTGGATAGCAAGGCGTGGTAGTGTTGCACTCGCAGTGGAGAGGTCAGGAGAGCCCTTACTTCATCACAGCCATGGTTGTCACATTGTTATGTTACAGTGGCAATCAAGTGACTTTTCTATTGTCCCCGCACACTTAATCTCTTTAATGCCTTATGTATGTGAAACAGGTCTTTATATATATACCTTGTTTGAGTGTGGTTGATAGGTTTTACTCTAACTGTAAATTTACTTACACCATTTCTTCTCTTATTTTGCTGCTTTGCTAAGTTTTACATTCTACTTTATATTATGCACTTTTAACTTTAATAACTGAGTCTAAGTGGCATCACTGCCTTCTACTTCGCCTTCATTGATCTCCGGCAGGAGCATTAGCGACTTTCGGCGGTGTTGCCCAGCTTTCCCTTCCCTGTTCCTTGCATTTTCTCTCTCCTACTTCCCCTCCTCAACACATCATATTGAGCAGTGGTATGGGGGTTTGTTGTATTATTGTGTATCTGTGTGTTTGGCGACTTCACTTTCTCTATTCCCGGCGAGCTCGTCGGATCATCAAATATCCAGTTATTAGGGTCACAGCTGTGCAATCCTCTGGTTCGACATGAATGCCGACGTATTTTAAAGTAATATCTGTTCAGAAATTTTAGAACAAATTTCAAGTGGTTTTATAGCTATTCTTGCGTATTTGTGATGGAGCGGCCTGAGCCATTAAACAGTGAGTCTTGGACAGCGTGTTTGGAAGGGTTAATATTTTCGATACGATTATATTGTTTGCAAGTGTACACCTGGTAGTTTTGGTGAAGTAGTTTTCTTGCACACACTATAAAGACCTAGCTCCTGCTCTAGCTCTAGCTCTTGAATTGTTCTGGTTTGTTTATGTTTTTATATATTTGTAGGGTATTTGAAGTGTTGCCATATGCATTAGGTTTTACCAAGCATATATTTTGCCTATTATGTGTGTCCTTCTATTTGCTCATGTTGGCTAGCACCAAATTAGCGAGCTGCTTAGTTTCGCCATCCAGGACTGATTAGTAGCGGGGAATCTTTAAATATTGTCTGTAATAATAAATTCTATCCTGCATGGTGCTTTGAATGGCCTAATATAGAACAGGCGCCACAATCCATATTTACCAGTTAAGTGATCGATTTTAACATGTTTTTTTTTAAATTTTTTATGCACTTTGGAGGCCCCATATGGCGTACTGTAATTCTTACTATTGAAACTATATTTTTTTAAGGGCCACATTGTGCGAAGGGTTTGGATTCCCTTTTTAAATCAATTCTCTTCGAAAGTATACAATGTTTTGGATGTGTCATACATGTTGGTAATTGGAAATTTATGAAGGTGTTATTATACACCATGGGCCCTTCCAAGTGCGCTGAGGTTGGAGGCATTTTGATAGAGGCCTCGTGCATGTTTTGAAGCAAAGATTCATTCTAGAACAGGAGGCAGTGTTAAGAAACTAAGCATTTTTAATAGAGGTAACGATCTTGTGTTACGATCGTAATTGGAAGTGTAAAGCAGATCACGAGCAATTGAACAGCATTTTTCTATATAATGATTTTAGAAATATTTACTGCCACAATAAAGTGTTTAATGGGTGTGATGATGCACACTGAGCAGCCTTTAACGAGTTACTTACATTTTTGGCCACACACTTTAATTGAGCAATCATGTCGAACCAGAGGAACGCACAGATGTGACCATAATATCTTGAGACTTGATGACCCTATGAACTAGCCAGGAACGGAGGAAATGAAGTCGCCGAACACTCTGGCACTTGTCAAAACGACCAAAAACCCCAAACCCCTACCACTTTTAATTATGATGTGGTGCGGAGGGGAATTAGGAGAGAGAAAATGCAAGGAACAAGGATGGGGAAGCCGGGCAACTCGAGCGAAAGTCACTAACACCCATGCCGGCGATTAAAGGAGACAAAATCGAAGCCGGTGCTGCAGCACTGGCTCATAATTATATTTACACTTTAACTTAATTTTTCCCACACTATATTTTTGTACATTATTCATTTTGTAGGTTATTACAATTAAAATATTTCTTGGTTGCTATATTCACACTTTTGCATGACTTGCTAACTCATATATTGTACAGTTCATTTGCACAGTTATTTCTCTATACTCTTAATGTTATAGCATTATATCAACACAAAATTACCTTCCTTTATATTTTTAAACTAACGTTTAAGACAAGATTGTTATGAGAACAGGTCAAAACCTTGGATAAGAACACTTTGAAATTTTATGATTTTGTTATTGTGAAAAATTATGCTAATGCTTTATGATTTTATTGGTTTCTTACCTTGCACTGTGGTATGTTTTTATATTATTGAGTTCCTTTGATGATACAGTATTTTTCCCATAAACTATTATTTCTTATATGCTAATTTCGTAATTGTTAAAATTACTCTGTAACGTAATGTCATAACTCGGATTAAGGAGTGTGATTTGTGCTATTTCTCCTCCATAACAATCTTATAGATGCCAATCACTAGGAGTATACATTTGGTGTGCTTTCCCCATGCCCGGCTTTGTGTTATGACATTCTGCAATTTTATTATGTATTTAGATTTACAACATTAGTTTTATTTTCTATATCATTCAGATTTTCTATGCTTAATATTATATTGTTTCACATAGTAGTTATATTTCCTCTGTAAGATAACCGAATAATTGTTATACTACTTACAACTTAAATTTATCTGCATTAGTTTTTATACTATTAGTGCTTAAGCTTTTCGAAGTACCCCGGGGTTATTGTGTTCTGTTAAATATTTTTGAAGCTACATTAGATACTGGTAGCTGGTGATCTCTTGTAGCGACAGTTTGAATGAGTGCCTGATCTAAAGAGACATGTGTTGAATGTTTGTAGCGCCACCATGAAACATTTTCACACACCTACGGTATTGTGTTTACATGCTGTCACAAAAGTTAAGATGTATCGGCATCAGTTTTATGTTCCGACATTACTGCCTTACTTTATACTTTACACGCTGTTTGGGCTGTAGTGTATGTATTCTTGCAGTTTCACTGTATGTGTACACTTTTATGTTTAATTGTGAGCATTATGCTGTCTGGCAAGGAAATGTACTTGTCTTTAGAAACAGTCATACTACTTCTTAGAGATTAACAATATTAATCATGCTTCAACACCAGTTTAAATGCTAATCCAGATAATATTTATATCTATATGTAGTGTTAAACGCAGTGTTAAATGTGGTAAGAGTTCTGCTTGGTTATGAGTATGTGACGTTACTACAAATCGCGTGTCAAGTTGTGTAATGATTCACCTGCCTTTGATTAATTTTTCCACTGCTGCTTTAATCCACAGTGACTTTTGGGGGTTGGATTAATTGACCAGGTACAAGGTAGAAGTAGGGCTTTGTTTTTTGGGGGTTGGATTAATTGACCAGGTACAAGGTAGAAGTAGGGCTTTGTCTTTTGGGGGTTGGATTAATTGACCAGGTACAAGGTAGAAGTAGGGCTTTGTTTTTTGGGGGTTGGATTAATTGACCAGGTACAAGGTAGAAGTGGGGCTTTGTTTTCTTTTAGCCTTGATCACTATATTTTGTAGTAAAGTAATTACTTTACTTTATATTTAATATATATGATCATTAATACAATTATTCACTATGGAGTAATTACCTAATGATTTCTATCGATTAACACATTTATCAATGTAAAATAATTACTTCTCGTTACTCCCTACCTCTCACCACTATAAATAGGATGAGTTTATTTAATTTATCATACCATATTAACTTGCATACTCCATTTCTGGCCGGACCATCTTCTTATCACTGTAGTTATAAAACATCTTTCTCCTTTTGTTCTGACCTAAAACAATGTTAATTTCTCTGAAATATTTGACATTAGCAATATCTTTGTTTCATATGTTAAGTGTGTCATTTCTTGCTTATTTTACATGTAAAACAACACCAAAATAGTATTAAATTTTAATGTTTGCTATTTTTACATTTGTTGTGTTTAGTGTGTCATGTTTGTAATTTCCTGTTTTGCCTATACTTATTTATATGGTTGATGGTCCGATGACATTTGTGACGAGGTATGAGACTTTTTACTTGAATGTTATTGCCTTGTGACTCGAATAGTTATGCACCCAGACCCAATCACCTAACTTGATTATGTTTGGTCTGTGTGTTTTATCGAACTGTTATTTTTGTTTGTGCTGTGTGTGCAATGAGTGTAATTTTACTTGTTATTTATCTCTTACTAGCTTATCACGCCTGTATTATACCCTTTGGGAGTATTTGTTTTCTAACATGTGTGATGGCTATGTGGATTATACCCTGCCATATAATACCTAGAATGGTGAAAATTTTGTGCTGGCATTTACAGCTGTATTATAAATAAACACAGTGAATTCAAAATTCTCACCCCAGCTTGCGCAATCTTCCTGTGCACATGCCGTAAGCTGTTGCCCTAGAATCATGTACATTAATTTTTACTAGTATGTTACATACTGGATTATACACCGTCATTTGGAGTCTTTTATTTAAAAGTTTCTTTAATAATGCACTTATGAGTTCATTGTTGAATGATGTCCCTCGTGGACATGCATACCATAATACAACTTGTCTAAGTAACTTGCATGTATCACCGAATCAATTGATTTTACGACCTGCGCTACAACTAAACTGCTAAAAAACTCTGTCATCACTAATATGTATCTGTTGCCTTTTCTTGACTTCTGCAGTGACACATTGGCATCTAAGTCTCATAAATTAAACAAGGGTAGTGGTTCGATAGGTTGTAACTGCTCCATGGGTTTCTCATTACTGGGTTTATTTTCTGACAAATAGGGCAATTCTTTATATGTTTGTTCATTGCATCCTAGTAGTATACCTGTTTGACATTTTGCAGTGTTTTAAATGCTCCAAAATGACTTCCCTTCTGCAATGAGTCGGGGTGGGCTGCTAATATTTCATTGACATAGAACTTTGTTACTAATGTAAGATTCTTGTCATCTACAGACACGTGAATTTTTTAATATATTTTCCAACTTGCCGCTATACCATTACGTCTAGCAAACTTTATATATTTTGGTTCTGCTTTACTAGGTTCTGTTAAGGCAATTTGTTGTTTTTTTGATGTGTGTTCTGCTTATATCCTTCTGAAAATGGTCTGTACTATGTGTTGTTTTGTATTGGACAAATAAGTAGTTCCTGGTCATTTTCAATTTTAATGTAAACCTATTCATGTTTGTACATGGGTAAATAATGTGTTGCATCCTTTAACTCTATTATTACTTTTTCACATTTTAACACGGGATCTACGCTAGCAAATTTAATTAAAATTGTATTGTTTCCTCTATAATTTCTATTGATACTTAAAATATTTGGGCTATAATTTTTTAATTACTGGAAGGGGAATAATCTAAGAGTTTATTACAGCTTTACTAATGATTGCTTTATCACATCCATGCTCTCTGTTCTCAGTAAACAGGTTTTTGATATCTTGCCAATTATTGTTTATGTATTTGGTGATATTGTATTTTATTTCTGTTTCTTACTGTGGGTTTTGGTACAAGCTTTCTGCTAGTGTGCTACATAAACTATTACATTTGCAGATTTCTGTTTTTTTTCTATAATTAATGTTAACTTTAATTTTGTTAGAATGTGCTTGACCTAACATTGGTATTCTGCTCATTGGATCTGCTAGAGTGTTTATATTTCCTTTTACAATTTTTACTTGAAAATCGTATTCAATATATGCAATTGCAGTTTTTTGTATTCCAATATTGTGTGCTGCCTTCGTTTTCAGATATCTGAGACGTGCATGATCAGTATCTCTGTAGTAAATCACCTTCCGTACAAATACTCATTAAAATAGTTACAATAGTATTTTATTGGACCTGCATCTCTTTCTGTAGTTGACCAAATTGATTCTTTTATTGATAACTTTTTAGATGCAAAAGCTGTAATGTTTCACTGCCTACTATAATTTGTTGTTACAAGAGTACTGCTCCTAATGCTGAGATGCATTGCATGAAACAATTGTGGAATTATTTTTGTCAAAATGATGTAATATAGGAGCTATAAATATGGCATTATTTAATTCCAGATAAGCTGTGTGTTCTGTTTTCCCCACATGTATTGTGAATGGTTGTTTGTGAGATCTATAAGCAGTTCTCATTTTGTGGCTTAATTAGGTATCTACCATCACAGATAGGATGTAATGCCCACAAATGTTCTTAGTTCTTTCAAATTCCCCAGTGATACCATTTATTGTATGCTTTTAATTTTTTCTGAGTCGATTGGGGTGATAACAATTTATTGTGGTGTGATATAATGACCTAACATTTTTATTTTTAGTTGCATTAATGTACATATTATTGCAATAATGTTGACATTTAATTCTTGTAGTCTCTTTAGTATTTTCTGTGCATTTGCTATATGTTCTTTAAACATGTAACCTATTATAAATATGCAATTTATAAACACAGTCTCAGTGTTTTATCTAAGTGGTCCCAACAAAGTGTGTATAATTTGTTGGACATATTTTGGTAAGGTGCTTAATCCCATCGGCATTCTTTTGTATCGATAGAATCCTACTTTGTCTATCCTAAATGTGAGTTTGTGTCTGCCTTGTTTCCTAATTGGGATAACATAGAGCCTTAAAATTAGCCTAATTATGTAATTTATTTTGTATCATGTTAGGAATGCCTTATGTTATGGGCGAGGGATATTTTACCCTTTTATAATACTTTTTAGTTTACAAACATTTCAGTAGAATTCTCATCCACCCTCTTTTTTATAATTACCAATATAGGCACAGCATAGAAAGAAATCGATTTTTCAATAATCCATACAACTTCCCTATCATTAGTTTGTTTAAATAAATATTCAACTATTTTGGGCTAATTCTATTCAACCTTGAATGTATGAGCTTTACTTTTATCATGTCTAATTTAATTTGATAGCTGGTTACCTCTGTTAGTTTTAAAATGCTGTTAGCAAATGTATCCTGAAATTAATTGATAACTTTTACAAGATTGCCTTTCTGGTATGAATCTAAATTTTGGTTTATTTTACCTATGGAATTCTTTTCTGCTTCCTTATATTGTTTCAATTATATTTATAGAATACTGGCTATAGTAGGTTTGTTCATTTTCTGGTACTGATGCATAAAGTAGTACATGTAATACTTTATCACTGTTATTACTGTTGATGAACATCACATTGTTTTTAAGAAAAGGTTTCACATGGTATGATTTCATCACGTTTATTCCTAATATAGCATTCATTTATAAATTGTCAATCACTGGAAAGTCTTGTGAAAATGAGTTTCCCAATGTGCTCAATTATATATTTGTTTTAAACCTTGGTGGTTCTATTTTTTCTGTCGTCCCTAATGAGGAAAATATTTCGTTACAGACTTAAAATGATGGTTTTTTTATTGTGCTCACTATTCAACTGTGGCTACACTCCCTGTCAAAAAGCATGAAAAGTGGTTTTCCTTAAATTTTTGACAGCAACATGGTGGTGGTGTTTTTACAACTACCTGTTTGCAATCTTACTGCTGCGGGTTTGTTGTTTTCTGGTGTGGTGTTTGGAACTTTTGTTGGCTCAGCAGGTGTTCAGTTGGTTCAGTATGTATGTTTTTCTTGCTCCGGTGCCAATGGTTCTCATCTTCCGTGTTTATATGCAGTTTTATCTGCTGTATTCTGAATCTGCTTTTAAAATTCCTGAATCTTGCTGCAAGGTGTTTAAAATTCGAACACTTGGTTCGGGAATAGGTTGCAATGTTTTGAGTTGTGTCCTGGATACATAGTGTGCAAGATTGCTGCACTTATCTATGCATAATCTTCCTGAGTACGTAGTTATAAGGAATTTTTTGCTACATTGCATCTGCCACTGGCAGCTCTTATGTTTTCCAAGGTCCCTTGCAGCCACTTGTTGTGCTTCATGTTTCATATTCTGCCTTTTTAGGTTTGTGTGACTTTAAAACATTTCTCTTGTTGTGTTTTAACTATGGCTTGCATCCTTATGCCTATGCTATTTCCTTACTTTGCTTTACTTAAATGTGTTTGTGATTTCGCCTCATTTTTCAGTGACAAAATTTCATTTGGTCTGTCATTCTATGTATCTTGTTTTAACGACCTACATTTGTCATCCTGTTGTGAGTTTTGACCCTCAATACATGTATAGGTCCTGCCTGGTTTTATTTTACTGAATTGTTTTTGCATCCATCGTGATTTTGTGTTGTGTTTGTTTGCCTATAGTTAAAATGTTTGCGATTGTTTCCCTGTTCACTGCCATATTTTGGTGTAATACTATCTCAAATGGGTAACTCTGTGAATGCTCTGATTTCAATTTACACTGTTTCCCTGACTGTATCTGTGGTAGTAATATGACCTATTCTGCCATATATTTTTAAAATTTCTAACTTGTTGATTTGCCTGATTTTTAAATTGCCTTTAATTTTTAAACATATCTACAGACTGTATGTTGTGATTTTCCACTTCTAGAATTAATTTTGCAATTACCTCTCTTAATTGCAATATCTCCTCATTGAGTTTTTTTCTGCACTGTTTGAATCTATCACTAATCATATCGCTTTATACCTACCTAAACTCATTTTAAGTTGCCTAATAACTGTTCCACTGTATCATTTTCTAACTCTATAATCATATCTTGTATTTTTGACAACTGTAATTTCGAAAACATGTGTACTTTTCTGATTCTGTCAATTGGGGTTTGTATTTATTTCTATAGAACAGCAAATCCTCTATGTGCAACTGGCAACTCTATCCAAAAATTTTTTTTTTTAATGAAGCAGGTCTGTGTACTCCTCTATTATATCAATAGGAATAAACCCTTTACGCAACCTATTTGAAATGTCTTGCCACATAATTTGTTGTGGCAATACCTCCTGTATCACATTCTCATATATACATTTAGTCGTTCCTGCAAAATACAATTTTAATCTGCTATATATTTATACGTTGTTCTGTCTATTTATATCACTCCATGTGACATATTGATTTAAAATTCCCCTATGTCTTCACCTATCTCTCCCATAAATATATGAAATTTCACAGATTGGTGTACAACAAATTTACACTGGATCTGTGGTACTCATTATGTCAGTTGACGTGAGTTTGTTCTTAACCTCAACATTTTGGTAGTTATGTGCAGCTATCGTTTCTGGATTTTCCTCCAGTGCCTGTTCCTTCAGTCGCCCACGAGGATAAGTCATTCTTGGATTCGTTGGTACCGGCACTACGAACTTTCAATATGGACCAAAAACTAGAGTTCCGTGTACAAGTTTTACGTTGGTTGCAGCGCATCATGCTATCAAAATCACAAACAACTCAAGTTTTCTATGCTCAATGCCAAGTACCCATGCAGCCTTTATCTGTACGAACTGGCCATTCTGGACTATTCACAACCCTGTATGCACCATCTGGACAATCTTACTACTAAGCTGCACCCCCTCAACTTGCGAAGAATCACCGCAGCGAAAACAATATGGCAGTTGCTGAGCAACTGACTTCGCTTTTACTATACTCAGTGTCGTTGCCGACTGACACCGAGTTATCCGCCTTTGCTGATGAAACCCAATTGTATTAACTTTCGTGTATGTAATGTTTATATGTACAACCATATTACTTTTTTAATTGCTACTTTCTACCGCCAAATATTAAATTAAATCTAAACGACCTTATACTTTGTAAATGTAAAGAATTCGTATCTTTTACTTAAATATATTTTTCTTTCATTTAATGGAATAAACTTACTTTGTTTAAAGTTAAAAAGATCATTGATTTATTTACGACGATGTATAAATTATAGAGTGAAAATTACTTACCTAGTACTTAAAACAAGCATTTCCATTGGAGATAAAGCTAGTCTCAAGTGTGTATCTTCTTTCTGCATGGCCTTTTTCAGTGTGTGAAATAACTTGTCAATGCTTGAAAACGACATTTTAAAGTAGTTTAAGAATTTGCATTCGCCTTCTCTAAGCTGGTTAAAGAACACATAGAAAGTGCCTTGCAACAAACGACTGCTGTTCGCTGGATGTACCAAATCATTTCTCTTTCCTCTCTTTTTATTTTTTACGACTTGCAGACCCAAGTACGCCACTACTACACGTTGATGATCATCCATTACGACTGACCACTACAATCGTTCCGTCTTCCTTCCGCACAGTGTCCGCATAGTGTGGGCATTACAAACGCTGTCAAGAAAGCTTCGCCGTGCGGTGGCCTAAGGCTCGGTGCAAACGTGCGGACAATGTCCGCGCGGCGCCGCTGCGGCACCGCAGATGCGTTCCACGAAGGCTTGTCTTATATGTATCAGAGGAGACGTAGCTGCGGTGCCGCCGCGGTGCCCCAGCGGCGCCACCGCATCTATGTCCGCACGTGTGCACCGGGTTTACAAACCGATGTCTCGGAGTCCCATTACGCCTGATATAGTATCCCCGCACCAACAGTCTCGCTGAGAGAGGTGCTGGCAGTGAACCAGAAATCTCTTTCCGATACCCCCAGAAATTCAATTCGCTGAAAGTGAGGAGCATGCAAGAACGAGAGGCTTATCGCCTCGGAATTTGGAAGTATGCGCGGCGGCACACCTTTGTAACTTAAAACGCTTCTTGTGTTATCGCTCTCCTGAACTTCAAACATTCCTTCGTTATTTATAGCAAGGGGCATGATGAGGAGCAGTGAGCTTGTAACAGTGTTAAAAGCGACTAATTTCTCAACGCACGGCAAAAATGTACTTCGCGGTCCTTCGGATGGATAATTACAAACATCTTTAGTATAACATTTTGGAAGTTGGAAAAGATAAAAATGTATGACTGCTATTTATATGTGTCTTATTTTCAACTTAAGTATTGTTTTCAACTAAGCAGATATTAATATTAGGGGTAAACTGTGTATAATTTCAAACATCTGAACAAATGTACTTGATTTTGTAAAAAAAAAAAAAAAAAAAAAACTTTCATTATGGTGTAAAATTCAGTACGTAGAGTTAATCATTGTTTATTTTTTTAAAACTTTGCAGTCTTTTATGTTAATGCACACCGTTTAACGGTGTGTAATTACGGCTGTCTTAATAAATATTCCGTTTAGTTTTTATCTCCAAAGACATTTATATTTATGCTAATTATTGCAATTTAAAAAATTCCGCATAGTGGTTAACTGAACAGACATTTTATGTCTCGAAATTTTACCTTATGCCATTTTAAACATTACACCGTAAAATTCATTACAATTGGCTTAAATTTAATGCAATTTTCACTTCGAAGTACATCGTCAATATATCTGCCAGAAATATTTATCTTTTAATATATAATAATTCGTTGCAATGTAGATTCAAAATTGCATTAAGTCAATAGGTACATGTTATTTCATAAAACTACTCCATGTGGTTTTGAACAGACGATAGTTGAATTTACATGCTGTCAATGTAATTTAAAGAAACAAGCTATAACATCACATTTTTGCCTTAAATTTGGGTAAAAATAACACCACTCTCGGGTTAAATTAACCTACTCTTCTTTCAAATATATGCCAATGCACCATAGACTTCATAGATGAATGATTTGATAATTAGTATCTTGGAAAGTAAATTAACTTACCTTAAGAAGAAATAACACCTATGAAAATCATACGGTATTGGACAAATAATAACTATGCTAGAATAGTTCTTAGATAATATTACCAAATTTTTCAAGTATTTTGCAGTAACCATGCTGAGATAAAATCAAAACATTATACAACATAAAACACAACCAAAAATTTGAAATATTTTGATAACTAGCAGAATTATTACTGTTTAATTTTATTACTAACTTTGTATGTTGATGACCTTACATTGGCAGTAATAAAAAAAAATCAAAATATTTTAGCAGCATTCTGTATTGCGCTTTCAAACAAAATTGTTACTAATAAAAAAAAAAAATTAAGTGTAAGGAATGAAATGTGATCTATATACATTCTTGAAGGAAATTACCCGCAGCATATCAGTGAAAAAGTAATCCTTTTAAAATTATTAATTCAAGTTATAGAGTCAAGACCAAGGTTTGTGATTCCCGATCCAAGCCACGCAGATATATATATATATATCACACTGTTTGCAAGACAAGTGGTGAACTTAAGTACTGCGCATGACAAAAAATACATGATTGCAACTCTTGAATTCAGAAATTAACGCGTGACCGAAAGAGTTGAGAAATAATAAATAAAGGAACCTAAAACCCGATTCGAAAACAGTATAAAAACTTTCTGGTGTATATTCAATTGCATATTGTATGTGTATATATATATATAGTGAACAAAACAAAATGCTCTGAAAGTAAACTTTTTCACGTCATACTAACCTAAACACAATGTTTTGGCACAATGCTGTTTTACAGTGATGGCGGCTAGTGCGTCCATAGTAAAACTGCCTATGTCCACGTGGCTTCACCTACTCCACACCATGCCATCTCCTGTTTACTCCTACCTCCATGGTGTTCGATGATATTGGCATTAACCATTCAAGTGAAACAGGTGTAGAGAATTACACAAATCACATTAGCCACAAGGATGACTCTCAACATTTCTACACTCATGCTATGGTGTGTACAGTACAGTCATAAATATCATTATCTGCAACATGCCCATGGTAGTGGACATTGTGACTGAAGCGTTAAATTTGTGTAATTTTCTTCCAAGAAGCATTATGAATACCTTACATAGGCTCTTACTGTTTTACTGCATTAATATTTCCCTTCTTATTTCGATTTCTGGTATATTGTCATATTTTTATAACAATGCATAAGGAACTTATAGTCAGAAATAAAAGCCAATAATTCTTTCACTCAAGTTGTAATATTTGCGAACAGTTATAACTGACCTATATTCGTACGCGCCTCGAAATTATATGTGTGAAGTGGGTGGCAGTGCGTCAGAGCAGTTTACTTTGAAGGCTTTTATATAATCGTATGACGGAAGAAGCTGATAAGAGCAGACACTTAACAGCGTAGTTCTTGATATCACTTCTTACTTAGAGTTTCACAGAAGGACTCACGGAACGCAGAGGTGAGTATAGACTGCTTGAAACAAAACCTATTTTCAATTCTGACTTACAAAGATTTTCGTAGGTATTTTTATAGCGCTGGCACTCTACTTAAAAAGAAAAAAAAGTCATGCTACTAAAAATTCACTGTGGGGAAAATTGTTCTGGAAGATTCAAAAGCAGGATAATTTCTTATATATATAAAAATATAATTATATATGTACATTTTTATCCATATATATGCAGGTTGCCTTAATAAGAGACATTAATAAATTGGAAATTTATATAACTTGACTGAAATTAATGTTAGCAATTCATAATATAGTGACCATATCCGTGCATTGATTGATGTTTGTACTAAGTTGCCTTTTTATTTTCAATGAAGTAGTTTGTGTTCGCATGAATTTAAGATTCTATAAAAAAATAGAAGTAATTAATCAATTTTCCAAAACTGGTAATACGTTTGGTATCTTATAATAAGGTATTACATATTTACTGTTTTATTCATGACTTCTAGACAATTTTAGTAAATAACAAATTATAATATGCAACAGTTTTTCTTACAGCGTTAATAAAAAATTTAAATACAATATCTTTATTAATAGCTTTTTCACACTCCGAGTTACAATAAATTAATATATTTAAATTTTCAAAATTTTCAATGTTACATCACCACTGAAGACAAAATATTTTACCCAATTCCTATTACAAGTGAATAAAGCTATGCTGCTTGTATGCCTTAAAGATGACTTACGCCTGCAGTGAAAACCTTTCTGTAGTTCAACAGGTACTGGGTCCGTATCAGCCATCTTCTCATATCCATCCCGATTTTGTAGGTCGCAGGACGTGCTTTGTCATTGCTTTTCAACGTTGTATATGGAAATAAGGTTTCAAAATATGTGAGTAGTAGGATTATATATGTTCTGGTGCAAGGACTTTGGACATAGGAGCGCAGGAGCTCAGGAGTCGCAATATTGTTATGTCACCGGTCGCCACCTTCAATGTCATTGACCTTTCACCCGTTACCCATATGACCTATGACCTTATCCGTGACCTCGAGGAGCTTTGAACACAAAAACACTAAAACAACCCTAAAATTTTTTAAAAAGATTCTAAAAAATATAAAAAATCCGAAAAAAATAATAGTTACAAATGATAAAAAAACTGCAAAAAATTATTTTAAATATTTAAAGGATCCTCAGAAATGACCCATTTTTTTCCGGAACAGGTGACAGGGATTAGCGACCAAGGTGACCTAGAGTCAGGGGAAGTGAGACTCATGACCAATGACCTTTGACCTTGACCTTCAACCTCTGACCAAATAAAAAACCAAACCTTATAAAAAGTTTACTACAAAAATTAATACATATAGTTATTAAATTAAAAAAATTATTTAACAAATTATTGAGAAACTAAAATTTTTTGTAAACTTATATTTTCGAATCTCCCCCAACACGACCAATTACTCATGTCTGTTCGACTTCAGAAGACGACTGACTGCCTCGTCTCCGCTCCCCTCGTCTATACTCAGTCCATCATCATTATATTTTAGTTTGTTATTTATTTAGATGCCATTGAAGGCACCATCTTTGTGTACATGTTCCTGGAGGTGACCATTTTTTTTTCGTGCATGATTTGTTTATATATGTTACTGGATCCTGTCATGGTGGCCATCTTGCAAGGTGCAGTCGTCAATGTTTGTTATTATAGTCATTTGTTTTATGTTTGCACCTCACCCATGTGCGACAACCATATTAGACGTCATATTTTTACCAGGTGGCAGCCATATTAGTTGATGTTTTCTTAAAGTATAGGTTGTGCTGTCGACACCCTCCATTTTAGTTTATATTTTTCAAAACATATATGTAGTCTCGATTATGCCACCTGACAGAAGTCTGTAATGAATGGTGACATTGACCATTCCTGCGAATTACTTACACTGTCATATTATTATTATTTTATTCTTATATATAAGGCGGGGAGGTTTTCTGAACTAAAACACATCATGCATTTTTACATAAAATTTATTGTAGACATAATAAAATATACAGGTTTATAAATCTTCTTCGACGTTCACTGCTCGATGTTCGCTCGATGACCCAGGAATTGAAGTGTGTAGGGAAACATCGCCACTTGAATTACGCCCATTCTGTTATAACGTTTCAGCACCTTCTCGAACCCTGAAGCTGGCTATGCTTGAAGATGGCTAAACAGTTTTTGTGAACGGTCAGCTGGACACATGAGAGTATTTTGAAGGTTTTGTCTCAGCAATTGTAATATACAAGCAGGGTCGTGAAGTATCAGGCAGAATGCATATGTGTTGCCAGGAATATTTGCATGTGCAGTGAATTTAATCCTGCAGTCGATCACGTTGGAGGTAATACACTGGTCCTGCTTACTCACATCGAATAGAATGAGCAGGATCAAACTCTTGAACGTATCGGAACTCAATATCGGGGATCGGGTGCACCCATAACATGCAGTTTGGAATTGAGCGTACATCTGATATGCCAGCAGGTACTGGCCATTTACATTGTTCGCGTTCATGTCTACGTATGGCTAGCTTTCACTATTCCAAAAAAAATTCTAACATTTTATATTTGGCATGTGTCTAACTGCGAATGGCTCACTCTTACATTGTACTGTATTCCTGAGTGTAACCCAACAATTATGGACCTTGGTTTCTCAGAAGCAAAACTGGACTTTACCATCTAGTTAATGTGCTGGCTTGCTGCCAACCGAGGGGATGTTTCCAGACTCCATGACCGGAAAGGCTCATCGATGTTTTTACTATCTTCCACATTCTACAACATGTGTATGTGTTCTGCAGTGCTCAAATGTGTATGAGGCAGCAACCAATCGATATACTGTAGGTTCAGGCCCACTGCCTCCAGGTTTTCTCCCATACCCATGATGGTATACACACACATATTGGCGAGCATTATCACCAGCTCCTGCTTCGAATTGAAAATAATTTGCTTGTAGTCTACAGCGAATCCCAGTAGCATGTAGTGCGGTACACTTACCTCGAACCTGCTGTCGGCATAAATGGGAGCATTGTACCCAACTTCGATTCCCCAGCTTGCCATCTTGGTCGCAGGCAGCTCATTTGGCATGAGCGAAAGGGAATTTTGGATCATTGAGATTATGCCAGCATCTCGCGACTGGCCCACCTCGGTACCATTGATAAAGTAGGCAATGCGATCGATCAGGTGAAGAATTCATTTGATCGTTACTTTCGTCAATGTTGAATTTTACCCATTTCTTTCGTCAGATTCCCCCTGATTCGCGGGAAAGACTAGCACGGAATAATGCAAATATCTTGGTGTTGTACAGCTATCCGAACTACAGATGGTAGTGTGTACTGCCCGATACAGAAAGGCTGGTACGTATGAAATTCCACCTTCGGTATAATGTCTTCGATATTGGTTGGCTCTTCGTAGTTTTGAAAAGCTTCCATGGCGATCGACCTTGTACCCATGACTGCAAAAGGATAATCTCCCTAGCACATGTTAACTCCTTGGAGACATGTAACGTACTGATTATAGGTTCTGCACGATATGATATTTTATAGCTTCTGGTCGGTGTAAATCTTATGCCAATCTTTTGAAATGCTGGCTTAGGGTGAGTTATATGTTTCGAAAATTCACCAACTCTCCACGCTGGTCGACAACGGTCATTACCACATCGTGTGCTGTCTCCGTGACGACTGGAATGTAAATATTGCTTTTTGGTGCTACAACAAGTTTATAACCTGGAGGAACTATAGGTGAAAATTCGTGCAGTGTATTTCTCAGCCTACCCCAAATTGCACGTTATTCGTATCGCATTGATTGGCAAAATGTTTACGGGCTGCAAAGACATGTAATTTTTTTCCAGTTTCGTAGATGTGTGGCTAGATCCCCAGCATCGGTTCAATAGTATGAGGTTTCATAAAGTCGATATCTTTGGTTCATCTGATAACACTCTTCGGAGTATTGGGATTCCCACATAGATCAAATCCCTTGTCAGGGGGCAGCAAAGCTTTAATATAACTTGAAATGTCGTCTATTTTATAAGAGCCAATGAGTAGCGAAATTTCATGAGAAATATTACCAATTTTTATGAGGTACAGCTTGTAGTTTTTTTTAAATCAAATTTTGGTATTGCATTGTAGGTTTGAAAATTGACAAGGCCTATGCTACATTCCCCCTCCAGGTCAAGAAGCAGAAAATGTACCGCTTGCAGCTCAGGGCCATGCCACATCAAGTTAAGCATTATTGATATGACTGATGGTTTCCTTACAGTATATAGCCATTTTATTGAATTACATGTATAAGTGAACCAGGAAGTGAAGGTACAAATGTCCACAGTTATATCTGTAATGCAGCTGCCCCATTTAGTAATTGTAAGTTAGTTAATATTTTTTTTTAGATATAGTGAAATTCAGGCAGAGGATGAAAATTCCAAAAACTATCATGATACTCTCTGTTTTTACCCATTTTTATGAAGGCTACCCAGTGAGTGCCAGGCCCTGCTGCCATATCCAAATAATTTATGACACATTATACTCTCTTGGGTTTATCGGGCAAACCATCTCTCATAAACACTCAGTGAAAATTAGGTATTTTCAATGTGTGTGCAAACAGTACCAAATCAGCATTTGTGAGTGGTCATTTCGGTAAAGATTTTATTATTATTTCTTCCTGCTTCGTCACTTTTGCCTTCTACAAGGTATGGCCTTAGGTAGAGACTTTACATGTTTTTTTAACCCATTCTGATAGCTTCCATATTTGCATTGTGCCTTTGTGACTCGGTCAACTGCTTCCGTTCGTTCGATGATGTGTTGATGGCTCGGACGCCACCATATGTGGCTCCGATTAAGCCTCGAAGGGCCCGGAGTGCTGGCAAAAGAAATTGAAAAATCGACTATAAGATATTATCTTAGACATACTGGCTTTTCTTCTTTTTATAACTGTCTTTCTTTTCATTTGTGCATAATTTTTGCTCTTATCACCCATGTAAATCTTCACTTTGATGTTCATCAAGTTGTAATCACCCCATGCTGCTATTTTTTCTCTAAGCGCAGCATCTGATGAATTTATTAATTCGTCTGCCTTCTGTGCAAGTATCTTGTCTGCCCGATATCTGGATTGCAGATCCTTGTGCTGGGACTAAGCAGTGTCGAGCTGCTTGGATGCCTCATTCAGGGTGTTTATGCCTGTCTCATTGCATGACAACCATTCAGCTAGCTTGGTTCCTGGCCCACAGAACCTGTATCCCGGAATGTGCATCTTGAACATTAGATTGTTTATCAGTGCATCGATGATACTGCTGCTACAGTTTTACCTCTTCGAGATATGGCTGTGAATTGAGCAAGAAAAGTATAAATAAGGCACTTTTATATATTTCCTTTGAGTAGCATTCTATACTTGGAACACTATGGACGTATCGCATATACCAATATAACATTTCAGTGGGAATTCTGTCAGAAGCTGTTTTCTTGGCATGATACTTTTAAGACACACTTTAAAATTTGCAGCATTGTTTCTGTACTGCCAACACATTCGCCGCGGCTACAACAACCACAACCACCGCCACCACCAGAAGATTGCAGTGGTAATATTCATATTATCAAGCAAGGTATTACTCAACCCATACACATTCGCCGCCACTACAACAACCACAACCACCGCCACCACCAGAAGATTGCACCGGCAATATTCATATTATCAAGCAAGGTATTACTCAACCCATACACATTCATGCGGAAGATGAAAATATCTCCCACGAATCGTAGTATGGAAGCCTATTTACTAATACAGTGATGTGCATTATCTCTGGCCTTCAAATTGCAGGAAATCATGTGTCCTACTGAGCCTGCTGCAAGAAGTGAATGGTCTTTGGTTCAAGAACATGTACATGTACTCATAATCACTCTAGAAACCGAAATACTAGTGTTTGGCATGAGTACTGCAGGTCCTGAAAGGCATGGGTTATTTCCCGTGCAGCAATAATGAAGCCATCGTACCTCTGAATGAAGCAATATGAAACACTATATTTGTCATCGAAGACATTTCCTGTAAAAACAAACTTGTATTCAAGTATACTTTAGCATGGGTCGATACGCGAATGGTGACAATGTGTACCTCGGATATACTTGTTCATGCATACCCAAACAGATGCTTCGCGACAATGCAAATATGTTGGTGCTGTTTCTCATGGAAAATACTAATATGCGGCATGCTTATGGCAATCACGTAAATAAGGACATGGCGGTAACAGATTTCAAAGATATATGTAACTTCTGCTGAAAAGAGAAATATGGATTTTTGACGATCGTAAAGGACTGTCCCCTAGACAATTGACATTACAGGCACGTGTACGATCAGTTCATCACCGACCATCGAGAAAGAGTTACAGCATATGGAAATTCAGGCAGAGTAGCCTCAAGATACATCATCATAAAGAGGAAGATGACAGTGGTCTTTAACCAGGAGATGACGGAGTTTGTGATGTTGGTAGACAAATAATTCGAAACATTGGTGAACCCAAATGATTTGGGGGCGCGGCTACTAAACATTTCGTCCCCGAAAGTTGTAATGACATAATTTAGGAATTGTGCAATATATTGGCCGAACAAAACACATTCTTTCGAAAATACTTGTCCGAACTGGGAGCGAAGATGGAGCATGTGAAGTCGGAGGTCGTCCGCGATATGGTGGCCATGGACAAGCACATGACGAGTGTCCAAATGCAAAGTATCGATACATTGAATGTAGCATCTGCACAAAATGAAGACAATCGGAAAAATCTGGAATGATATATGACACATACATTCGATACCACGATTTCTCGTCTCGCCAAGAAAACAGATATTCAAAATTACAACATGGACATATTGGATGTTTGCAGCGATTATCTGAGCAAGATCGACTACATGTTCGTGGAGACTCGCGACTAAACCTTTAAAAGAGAGCAACAGTTATAATTTGTATTCATTACGATGTCGGATATTGCCAGGGAACTACACCGAGCGATTCAGTCTGTCTGCTTAAAGTATTTGCTCAGCAAGAGAGCTAAAATTTCATGTGACCATATAAATGAAGAATTTTTAAGCCCATTACTCGTCGTCTCGATGTACTCAGGGAGCACCTATAGAGATGAAGTCTGAAATCGACGATACTGCTAAACTTTTCAAGAAGCAAAAACATGATGAATTACAGTAAGTTTGGTAGGATGGATTGGATGCGGATTTGCCACATAAGAAAAAAGTATGGAATATAGCCCTGAAATCTAGTGTTTGGCTAGACGGTAACTACGACCGTACACATCTCGTAATAATGATACGATGTACAGTGTATACAGGCATAATGATAAATGGTTCCTCGGTACTGATGAAATAGAGTTTCTACCAGGTGAGAGCATCCGAGTTAGCAATGACTTGGCACATGGAACCTCCCGACTATACGATTTTCTATTTCGGAAGGAGCTCAGAGATTTAACAGACTTCGACCTCTTGGAATACAAGACTTCGCTCGAACTCACTCACGCACTTTACCAAAATAACAATCCCGAGACCGGTGTTTACAAGGACGAAGATCCCAAAATTCGACATTCTCGCAGACATCTTCAGCGACCTTGTAATGAAAAGCGACGAAGCTCTGAAGAAGATAGATGATGGCAAGAACATTGACTACATATTCTGGGATGATCCAAACGAGCTTTTCCATAGCCTGCAGCGACTGTTTGTTTCGCAAAATGTTGGCTATTATTTCCACACCAACGATATAGTTTCAATCAACAAATAACTTAAGGAGGTGGGATTAATACGATGGGTCGATTGGACATAGCCAGCTTCAAGTGGTGGAGCTTCCATGCCCGCTTCAATTCCTGGGTCGTCGAGGGGAACATCGAGTGGTGAATGTCGAAGAATATTAATAAACCTGTATATTTTATTATGTCTACAATAAATTTTATGTATAAAGATATGCTATGTTTTATTTTAAAAACTCCCACTTCATATATAAGAATAAAACAAGTAAATATGACAATTTAAGAACTTCGCAGGAATGGTCAATGTCACCATTCGGTACAGGCCTATATAAGGGGGCATAATATATACCATATATGCACGTTTAAAAATATAATCTAACATGGAGGGTGTCGACAGCATAAGCTATCATAAAAAAAAACAAATAAATATGACTGCCACCTGGTGGTACATAGGTGATATAAACATATTAAATCTAATATGGTTGTAACACAAAGGTGAGACACAAACTATAAAAAATTACAATAAAAAATCAAACATGTAGGACTGCAACTAGCAAGATGGCCACATCCCAAAATGGCAGCCTCCAGTAACATATATTAAAAAAAAGGATATACGAAAAAAATATGGCTGCCTCCAGTAATATATACACAAATATGGTGGCATCCAATAATGTATAAACAAATGAACGAAAAAACAAATATGATGGCCTCCATTAACATATACACAAATATGGCTGCCTCCAAGAGCATGTAAACCAATGACCAACGAAAAAATCTAGATAGCATATTGAGTATTGATGAGGGGAGTGGATACAAGGTAGTTAGTCGTCTGCTGGAGTCGAACAAGGGCGAATAATTGGTTGCGCTCAGGTAACCTTCAAAAATTTAAGTTTATAAAAAACATTTAGATTTTTTTAATTTTTTAAATAATTTTTTTACTTTTAAACGATTTTTAATAACTTTTTTGGGTGATAAATGTTCGTAATTTTAAAAAAAAATTGGGGATTTTTTTACTTTTTCAAGATCAGAGAATAAAGGACAAAGTCGAAGATCATAGGTCCTGAGCAACACTTGCCTTGACCCAGGGTCACCTGTTTCTCTGATCTCTGTCACCTGTTCCAGAAAAAATATCATTTCTGAGGAGCCTTCTAATGATTGTTGAATAATTTCTAATAATTTTCAATAAGAATTTTTTTCGAGTTCTTTTTTTTATTTTTTAGAATTTTTTGGAATTGTTTGATGTTTGACGTTTTATTGGAATTTGTTGGGTTTTAGTAGTCAAATGTCCTCGAGGTCAATGTCAAGGTCATAGGTCATATGGGTCAGAGCTATAAGGTTAATGACATCCAATATGGCGGCCTGTGAAGTCACAACAGGGCGGCTCTTTGGCTCCTACACTCCTATACCCGATGCTCTTGCACCAGAATATACATAATCCTATTACTGATGTGGAATTATGCTGTTCTTTCATTAAGAAACCCGAGAATGTCGTGTTGAATATTTTATGGCTATGATTTTTATATAAATTGTTTATTGCATCTTATTTAGAGGCTGTGCCATTGCTCCATTATACAAAATAACATGTATATTGTGGTCAGTCAAATCTATTTCGGCCGTATTTTAAATATCTGTACTGAATTTTGGGTAGAGGTGTTGTACTTGTTCACAGCATATGATCTATCGAAAAGCAGAACGTTTCTTATTTCAAAATTAGAAGACATTGTGGCGTATTATGTTATTACATGCACTGTGAGAAAAAAAGTTGTCTCTGCTACAGGATTTTATTTCAATTAGTGGATGTTGATAATACGAGGCAGGTTTTTAAGTTAGAATCAACAAGACGATACTAATATTTATAAATCAGCAGACTCAATACACATGCGTTTTCTGTAATGACTGTTTTACTTCTGTATGTCTGAAAGGAAGTCAATTGTACAGCGTACTTCGCACTGTATCTGCCTTTGAGTGATAAACACTATTTCGACCAGCAATAAGGTAAACAGACAGAAATCAAAGAACTTGTTAATTTTAATTAACCAGGAATGCATACTGAGGAGTTGGAGCCATCCTAGAATCGTTAAAAAAATTATCGTTAAATTGTGCGTAACCTGCAGGTTTTAGACGCTAGCAGTCTCTCCTTGATACAGTACGCCTGTTTTAGAATGATAAGAAAGTCCTTGAAGTACATTTCCTCCACTTGTTTTTGATACTGGTGAACAGTATGTATGAAACTGAGTGATTTAATATAGTAGTGTATTTTGTGTAACAATACCACGATCAATCATATATTTTGCATTAAAGAGAGGAATGGTTACACAATTACTTTTGCAGCTGTTCTCAAAATGCATTCCTATAGTTTTCTTGATTATCAAATCTTTCATTTCATCACTTATTATTTACTAGATAATGAACCACGTTCCAAAGGCAAGCAACATATGGTTTTCCAGGAGGTGAAGCGAAGAAGAAAATATGCACTTTGTGATAATCCTCCAGTTTCTGTACAATACATTTAACGTAGTTTACTGACTGATGGCCAGCGAAGTCAGCCATACGAATATGAAGTTCCTTTACACTCCTTCTTTACTGATAATCGGAATCTGTTTGCAAACATTCTCTTAATTAATTATATCTTTGCTTCGTTTCTTTATCTTCTTGGTATCCAGGTAATTTTTTTGATCCTGTGGTCTTATTTTTCTGCTCAACTACGTTACTTCTATCTGACTAAAATATCTAGCTTGCTTTTCTTTTGGTATTAAATGTTTATACCAGTTTCTGTGAGGGATAACTTCTACAAGGTCTGCACAGTAGTTAACCCGGCCATACAATTACTATCTCCGTTTACATCTTCTCACATTACATGTAGCCAATATTTAGTCACTAAAGGAAGTGCTCAATCTATGTCATGTTTATGATGGGTTTGTTGCGAACCATTACTAGTTACTTTATAAAACTAGTATTAATCTCTTGTGAAGTTAAACATCGGAGTCTCTGAACGCAGTTATAACTTAAGGAGAGAGGCTGGAGTACCATATTCATTCTGAACAATTTTCAATCTATAGGAATTGGTGTTATCACATCTGCATTTACCGTGAACGTTTAGAGAGATTTGTGTATGTGTATTTCCCATATTTAATACCTCCATCAGAGATGCTCTATACATCTGCATTTAAATTTGTATATGAAGTCCAAAAGATTCGTGAAGTGGAAGACATATAATTTACATAATACATTAAATTTTCATGCGAAACCAGTGGAAAACGTTATATGACATGAATGTTATACGTTACACGAAATGCATACACATCTACGTAAACACACACGAACCCGACATCCAAAAAGGCCTACTATGATATTAAATTTAACTTATTTAATAAATATTGTACGAATTTACTTTATAGCGGGTTTCGGTGGGGTCTTTGTATAAGCATATTGATAACCATTGAAATTGCACAAAATGACAACTTTCCCAGCTTGATCAGGATTTTCCTTCTTTCAAACTATGAGCACCCCCACTACCAACCAGGAGCAGAGTTAAAATTCTCTTTTCGATAGAAGTAACTTTTTGCTCTTATTTAAGAATTTTTAATTTTGGAAAGGTATTTCAATTCAGTGGCAGACTCAACCTTACGATCTCTAGCGTTGGGAAAGGAGGAAGAAATACGAGCAGTTGCAAATCAAAATTTTGATTCACACAATTTTTGTATCGTCCTCTTGATGAACTACGAGACGAACTCTATCGCTCGCAATAACATTTGCGTAGGAGATGAGATTCTTTATGAGCGGAAAACTCCGTGCTTGTGTTACTGGACACCAATCTAGTTAAAACTAATTATAAGCAACACTCCTCAGTTGGTCACCAGGGGATAGCGGTACACATACGAAAATGTATCTCACAAAGGATAACTTCAAGTGCTATTGGCATCCCTTGAAATTTACTAACAGGAAATAGCTAAATATTATAGCAGTCTACAGATCAACGGAATGTCAACCGATTCACGTTTAAATACTGCACTTAGAATATGAACCAACCGTATTGAGGGATGCTTCCTAGTGCCACATCAGCTTACAAATTGTAATGATGGCACTGACATAGAAGTTGCTGCACATATTGTGTGAGGAGTTTGAAGATGAGCTGAAAACCACATTCTGTCACGAATTATCCACTATTTAGTATGCTGCAAAATTCTGTACGTTAATTTTACTGCTGTAGATTACGAGTAAAAAATTAACACAAATATTGTATATTTGCAATGTATTTGACCGTTACTTCTCAGTTTCCTGTTGTTCTCTTTGCCGTTACATGTATACCTACAGAATTGTGAGGATAAATTTCCATAAAAATGTCATATTTCTGAAAGTGTGGATTTTGAATCAGCAAAATGTATGTACCTATATAAGTGAGAAAATTATGACTCTTTTTATTACCACCAAGTAATTCTCAGAATTTTTTTTTTTTTTTTTTTTATAACGGTGTTAGGTTTATACATATTGTGCAAATAATCTAAGTTTCACTTTATTTGGGGGAAAAAAAAAAAAAAAAAAAACCATTTTATGGCGCAACGAAGTTAACAGTTAAAACATGGATCTTGAGCAACAACCGTCTTGAGACGACTTCAAACTCTTATATAAATACCTACGTGCTACTGGTGAACTTTCTGTGAGTCTTTTACTGGTGCATTTGCGCTTACGTGAAAAATAACACGACATAATCTAGTAATTTATTGATCAATATTGAGTGCTACTTTCTGGTTCAAATCGCAGTCATTACAGTTCTTAATATTTTATAATTACTAAGAAATAACATTCCTAATTTATTTATACGCCTTTTTCTTGCATCAAAATTAAATTATTAATATGCAAACGTTTTTGGTATGTAACTTGTATCCACGGTAGGAAATTATACTATTTCTATCTGAAAGGAGCTCAATCGGCCTTACATTGTAAACATTGTTGTGCTCGCACCTTTAAATACACAATAAGTAAGGAGTTCCTGACTTTTATGGGACAATTTGTGTATCTGAAACACACAAGCCTACTTATAGAACCGAATATTTTTACTTACTTGGGGGTACTGTATTTCGTTCTTATCGTTGCGTCATTGATTAAACACTTTACTTATGAGAGATCTCGCAGATTAGGTCATGAAAAGAAATTTATTTAGTATCAATTTACAACTTGTCTTCAAATATTCAGAATTGAAATCTATTAAGTTCTCATTTGAACATATTAGCATGAACATGCTACAGGTAGTATGTGAGGCCAGTAGTAATGCAAATTATTGTTCAAGGGGACATTAATCTCTGTAACGCCCGTGTTGAAATAATATATTCAGTAATTAGTATTAAATTCATTCATGAAACGTAGCATTACAGGAATATATTCCGTTTAAGTTTATTATTATTGAAATAAAGCAATAAAACGAAACACAAAATTTTTTACAGAAATTCTTTTAAAAAGTTTATGTCTGAGTTTACGTATTCAGTAATTATTTAATTCCAACTCGTATATAAAAATCCTGGGTTTGGGAATAAACTGCTCAAAATGACGTCTGTTACTGGCAAGTCAAAGAGAAAAATTTCTGTAAATATAACAGCATGGACACGCAATAAAACAGAAACTAAATCATTAATGCAGCAATTTTATACAACATATGAATTACCTACTATAGAATTACCTACTATAGAATTTGGAGAATAAATAGGTAAAGTATTTATTACGACATAATGGAGAAGTAAGTGAAACTTAGTTCGGTATAACATAAAGAAGAGAAGCAAAATACATTTAATAATATTACTTAAACTCTCGTTCACTGATTCGACTTGATTTAAGTACACATAAAGTATTGGTATGAATGATGGGCGTAACCATTAGAGACAAGAGAAACTGAATGTATAGTCATATAATAATAAACTTTTCGTATTTCTGGTGCAGAAATTTCACCAGACTTTAGAAAACCTGTAGCTCAGTAGGCTGTAAAACCAACTAATCTCAGTTGACTGATCCGATTGGAACCCGTGCTTCCAGCGGTTAACTGCGTATGCTGCAGAATGGCATCTCAGGGATTAACGGTTACAGTGAGACGACATACAACTCCTGTACAAACATTAGGTGAGCGGACAGCTCTCCGTCTGAACAATGTGTGTTTCTGAGAGCGAGGTATTCCCTAAACATTTTGAAACCGTGTGTAATATAGAAGAGCACTGAAGGTACATGGCTGAATCAGAATGGTTTTTGGTGTCAGGTCAACTCGTTTGTAGTTGAGATAACCATTGAACAGATTAAATTTATCTCAGTCCCTTGACCACGACATTAATAGATATTAACTTTGACCCAATTTGAGTCCTTAGTGGTTTTATGTCATAATAAATTAGCAAATTAATCAGTAGTTATGATATATGGGTTGGTGGAGTATTTGGCTCCACTAATGCTCCTGACGGACAGTTTTGACGTTTCTTCTTCTCTCATTCATGAAATTATTTAAGAACATTTTAATATCTTTCTTAGTAATATAACGCTGAATTCCCTTTTTTGCTTACATTTATTTATTATGCAACGATCTTCAGGATTCTATGATTGGCTCTGTGGCAGATGAATAGTTTTCCATCCTGTCACCTTGTAACTGATAGCAGGCCCCAGCATGTCAGGAATTATGTGGCTGAATATCTTCGAATGTATAGATAGTGTGAACATGAACTCGGAGAGCTGTCATTTATTTTTCATCCCATTTGCCACATCGTGCCGACTAACAGAATTTAAATTCAGGGATAAAGAAGTATCTCTCTGTTATTCAATATTTAAGAATTCCGAGTGATAACAGACCATCCTCATCAGCACTCGTGGAATGTACAAGGAGAAATGTGAATCGTATCCTTGTTTCGACAGACACACTCCATGAAAGCAGAAACGTAAAATAGGCCGATGAGGAATTGAACTCTGCGACTGTGGTAACTTGACCCTAAGAGAGGCAACTGTGGTGTTTCCTGTAACCACCCACAATACAATTAGTGTGCGTAGGAGACAGCATCCCTCATGCAGCAGTGGTGGGCTGTAAAAAGAAGAGAGAATGTGCAGCGTCGCATGACAACCCACTAGAAAGTAGCCATATCTGTTCATCCGCCCACAGGCGAATATTAACTCGCATCCACCTGGAGCCAATTCAGTATTGCTGAGAAAACAATAACTTTACAGGAGCAGAAAGGTGAGGCACCAGCCATCCTTTCGCTGCCGGACTGTGCTTGTGAAACTAGAGCCTGGTACAGGCCTGTTACTGTATCTGAACCCCAGTAACTCCCGTCGAGTAGTACTCCCTACGAATTATGAACTAATACGTAGAATACACTTCTTCATTTTATTCGCATGTTTCGTAAATTATTAAATTCATTCGTGTATGTCACCAAAACCCCAAGTAGCAAACAACAAACAGTTCACATTTGGCTAACGGTTGGTGGTGGTAGCAAACGTTCGCATTTGTGACTGTCAGCATTTTTCATATGGATGACAATCGAGTCATAGAAACCAAAATCATTGTGTATATTTTTTTATAATCGTAATATGGGCCAATGCTCTCACAATGACTTTTAGATATCAACAGACGCCCCACAATAATACGATAAAATACATATTAGCAGCATTTTTATGGGTCATTTACAGCATACCAACTGTTGTCAACTGCTAAGACATACAAGTAGCAGACGTTTAGGCCATTCATTGTATACCAACTGTTAATTACTGCCGCGGATGTACTAGTAGCATGCTAATGGACCACATTTGGTATGCCAATTGTTGCTTACTGCTGTGGACATAATAGCAGCACACTTACAGCCTTTTCGTGGTATACCAAAAGTTCCTTATCACTGAAGAGGAATTCTCAGGACTCTTATGTCTCATTTATGGCATTACAACTATATGTTGTTGTGCAGTAGCAAATATCACATGTGAATTCACATTTTTTTTATCTCATGCATGTAAGAAGTAAAATTATCATGTGAAATTGCTAGTGAATAGAAAATAATTGGTTTTATACTGGATACCTGCAAAGCACAACATGTAAACAATTAGTTAATTTGCATTTTATATTCCACCTAAAGTAGCCCGAAACTACAATACAAGTATTTATAACAAAACACAGAAATCACAGCAATGAATTTTGAAACTAACATAAAATATTTATACAGGAAAGCTAATAATGCAACTTATGTGTAGAAAGTATTCATATTTACTTAAAATATTTTACACGAATTCATGGTAGAATAGTTGCTAGCATTCTACGATGTGAACGAAAGGTTTATGATTTCAATAATATTTTATTCTAAAGAAATTTACTAATTGCAATATAACACTGAAGACAGCATACATGAATATGGCAAATAAGTCAACATAATTAGGGGAAAACATAATCATTCTTTGGCCTTGAAAATGCATGGCAAGCTGCTTCTATGTGGGTCACAAGTGGCCAATAGCTGGGCCACAAGTGTCTTGCCTAAATTTGGCTAACGAAATCAGGTTTACTTACGGCAGGCCAGATGGAGAAAGCCACTGGGCCACTGCTTACACACATTGCCCACTGATGGCGATAACATGTTTGGGGTACATTTGGTTACACAGAAGCAGGCTGCTTGTGGATAGATAATATTTTGCTACATTGATGTTTTCTGAAAAGTTGCCCAGATATAGCTGCAGAACTGCAAAACGCATTATGTGGCCCACAAGTATCTGCGGGTTCATTACAGTAGTGGACTGATTGTGAACTGATTATAGAAACCGTTTGATTGCCACTCGTGTACAAGCAGTTTTTCACAAGTGGGCCAACTGACTTTTACTTCTTGGAACCAGTCAGCATTTTGGGAATAAATAAATTAATGTCGACTGTTAATTAAATACACGGAATTAAAAAAATAATATACAATTCCTCATACATATTATACGAAATAAACAGTAAATACTAGATAGGCATATTGGTTATGTTCATGAAATTCAATCATCCAAATAATACTCTAGCTGTATTTAGATAAAATGAATCAAAACACGTAAAGAAAGCATGTCTGTATACTCAGAGTAACAAATCCTTATTGTTAATTATTTTAAAGGCAGAACCATGCATAATACTAGAGGTTCAGTTTCGCTAAAGAAGTGAGATTGTATCAATAGTATATGGCATTCTTTTCCAGGGATCATGGCAAGTGGCTGGAAAGGCAAACTGCAGAAGGCTGACCTTGAACGACTTCTCGGCCAAGAAATTGTCAGCTACGAGGCGACTAACTTAACGGCCGCTGGTGATAACTATGGCAGCGTCATGGTTGCAGTCGACGTGACACTCCAGTCAGGAAAGGTGTTGAACATCGTAGCCAAGATGTTTCCAGAGTCTGAAGTAGTACAGCAACATTTCCAGAGTCATCTGTCCATGAGGAAAGAGGTAGATGTATACCTGCTGGTGAGTTCGGAGTTCGAAAAGATTCAGGAGGAGCAATCAGTCCCTCTCTCTGAAAGGCTGCACATATTCTGCCACTGTCCAGGGGCAAGGTTAACTCTTCAAGGTTATGACGACCGACCACTAGCTGATGAGGATTCCATTCTCCTACTCGAGAACTTGAAAGTGCAGGGCTACCGTGTGGCCGATCGTGTCCTAGGTCAAGATCTGATACATGCCGAGCTGGTGATGACAGACCTCGCCAAGTTCCACGCGACTGGACTAGCTATAAAGTTAAGGAAGCCAGACGTCTTCAGAAGCAAGATTATGAAGGCGTGCGACGCAATAAAAATCAGATGGTTAACGAAGGATAAAGATGAAATACGTACACGAACATACCTAGAATCTTTGCGCGAAATTCCTATTTGCGAACAGAATATTAACATTCTCAGAGACCGCATGAAACAATATGTAGACTATTCACACAGTGACGAGTTCAGAACTCCCACGGAGTCATTTGCTACTATGGTGCACTACGATTTATGGACGAACAACCTGATGTTTAGGTACAAGTCAGAAACGGACGAAAAACCAGTTCATTTCAAAATGGTTGACTTTCAAGTTGTCCGTTATGGGTCGGCAGCCACAGATGTAATATTTTATTTATTTACTAGCACTCAAACTGGAATGGTCACTCATAATTTAGATCACCTCCTGAAACTTTATCACGACACTTTTGTACACTGGTTAAACATTCTTGGTTGTGATTCAAACGTGTTTAAATACAGTGACTTCCTGGACGAAGTGAACTCAGTTGCTCCCACTGAATTAGTTCACATTCTATTTTGGTTGCTACCAATCACACTACACAAAGACCAGATGAAGGAATACAGTATGTATTCTCCTCCTGACCAGAAACGTACACTTAACCAAGATTTTATTAGAAGAACTAGTGAAATTGTAACAGTTTTTTCTCAGAGAGATTGGCTATAGCTGATGTTATAAAATCTTTAATACTTAAATAACTATTTCAAATATCAAGATGTAAAGTAAAAAGAGAAGAACGAAACTTGAAAAATTGTACTAAAATTTGTATTTAGAAAATATAAACTTTTTTAACACTGCTTGGATTGTATTATTTAGTTGACTTTTTTTTATGGTAGATTCATGTTTCGCACATCTTAACATATCGTGTTTACTTAACATATCTTGCTATTCAGAGTATCATTATTGTGAACCATTAATACCATAACTTTTATATCAAATTATTATGGCCTTGATGACGAGAATCTGTGTTCAATAGGTTAATATTAAGTAGGTGGGATGCTGTGATCTTCTGCAAAGTGCTCGAGTTTTAAGTGACATGAAAATGCAAAAAAAGTATATATTTTATCGCACATGTTACTATATAGATTTTTAAAACATATCTTAATAGAAGAAATAAATCCAAATTTTAGGTTTTCATTATTTTATTTACTTTTAAAAATGGAGTATATGACTAAGATTAACATCAATATTAAAGTAATATACCACATCATTTGTTTTAAATGCACACAATCAAAATGCATTAATTCGGTGACTTTTTTTGGATTCCAAGTTTTTTTTAAAGGAAGTTATTTTACTGTAATTGGTACTTGGGAATTTTAAATTACTTGATTTGTGGTGATTTTGTTATTTTTCTCGGGGCTTTACAAGACAGTTTTACCTCCCAGCTAGCTCACACGTAGGGAAACTAGGCCGACAAGAAGGACTCCACACAGCCCGTATCTGTGAGAACACCCACGCTTGCAAAAAACGATCGGATTCACCGGATAAAGGCGGGATTCTTTTAGTTACAGCGTTTATTATTCCAGCTGTGCCTGAGCTACTGAAGTGCTGTTTCCTAGTATGGAAATATTTTTGCTGTGTCCACAGTCTGGGGGATATTGGTCTGTCACTCCCTCGGGAGGAAGGTTTCTGGAAGCTTGAGGTTGTGTGGCAGTACCATGCTATTGTAACCGAGTCCAGTTACTACATTTGACCCTAGAAAGGGTGGATGATGCATCTCTTATAGACTCTCTCCCTTCATGGTGACCCAAGGCTCCTCGGGCCACCCCTGGGTAACGCACATTGGGCTCCGCCGCCCATATCCCTTTGAGAACTGTCTCTTCGCGGCTGGTAAGTGCTATCTGCCATGATGGCGTGACCCGACAGTTGGTGCCTAGGCCCGACCACTTGGTGGGGTGTTAGACCACTTGGCATTTAGGCCGTTGTGGCCCAATACTGGAATTCATGGTGAAGAAATTCTATAGTAACGTAACAGTCAATGGCCGATGATGGCTATTCCAATTGGCTGGATGGTCGTGGTAGTGATGGCGTGGAGGCTATTATAATAACAAGGGAGAAATATGTTACCTATGGGTGCAGACCTATGGAGTTTAATAAGGATTTAAATCTTCAATTTCAGAGAAAGGGCTCCTTTTCTTGGGTAACACATGTCATGGCGAAACCGAGGATGTATGTCGCTCTACATTGAACGCATAAAACATCTGTCTTCCGGAGGGCTGTTCAGGGTTGGAGGTTGGGGGTGCAACCGGCCTGTAATGAGCGTAAGGCTTATGCCTGGTGAGGCTTTGAAGGTCCTGAACCACTACCAGAGTGTGCCCATAGTTAGCTTTGCTGACTGGTGAACTAACAGCTGGAAGGAACTGCCTCCATTTGCTTAGTGCTATGGCAAATAAGTGGGAGCATGGGCTGATCGGATTGGCCCCACCAGGGGTTTTCTCTGGTGTACCGATCACTAGTTGTTGGACTCGTGCTGGTAGTAGTTAACTCAGTTTACTGGAGAAGGTCTGGAGAGATTCTCCCACAAAAAGAAAGGCTGGGCAGTGAGCATACACCCACGCTGATTGTGGACTGGAGAGGCACTAGGGGTATGGATAGACCCCTGGCCAAACCACACACTTGGTATCTGAGGGCGAATATCTCAGAACCTTGTAGTAGAAAGCTTTTTGCTGTACTTGAGAATCAGGTTGGGGCTTTGTATCTGATCAACTCAGGTTTTGAGCAGTGACACCTGCGATGAGAGGGCGTTATCCCTTTTCCCCGCTGATTAGGCGGTCTAAATGTGGTATGGCCTTCGGGCTAAGAGCACTGCGATAATAAAAATTGTTTGGAAGCCCTTTCCACCATCCAGGAGGGCATTTGTTCACATATGTGCAATCTTTTGGTATCTATGAAACTAAATTATGGTGTATTCTTCCGCCAGCTACATTCTATTTCGTGTAGCACTCTGCTTGGGACGCGCTTCTCCAGGAAGAAATGGGTATTGGAGCTGGAGACTACTATACGTATCTCTCGACAGCAGCAGCTTTGTGATATCAAGGAAGGGTTTAGTCGCAGAGTGCGCATTTAACTTGCAATACATGTAGCCCTCATATTTATTGGAAATGTAGTTTAGTGCAATGTAGATGACAAGTGTTTTAAATTTAATATTGCTGACCTGCAGTGTGCAGGCATGCCTACCCTCAAGTAGCATCAATTTATTGAACCCTCCTTTATGGGTACGTTATGGGTAAGTGAACTACACTGAGCATTCGTGTGGTATCTTTGTAAATAGACCACACACATTTGTAAAGTTAGATAGGTTTTTTATAAACTCAACAAATGTGACATTTGCAGACCAGTCAAGAAATAAGTAATACTTTAACATCAAAAAACCTCCCACCTCATTTCACACGAAACAAGTATTATGAGAAAGAAGTGTCTAAAAGTAAATATTCGACCACTGACTGAACTGAATCAGGACTCGCCCACTTGAAATGTCGAGTTCGTCGATACATATTGCTTCATGGCTGCAAGTCTTGCTTCACTGTCTCAAAACCTCCCTGTGGACCAGTTTGTAAGTATAAGGGAATTTTTCAGCCTCAATGAGGTCCAACTGGTGGTACAAAAGGGAGTTCCTCCTCCTGTTGAACCGAAGGAGACTGGTCATGTTCGGAAATACCCTACCCAGTTCTTCGTGACTTTGCCCTATCCATCTTTCACGAAGCTAAAAGTGAATAGCTAATGCTGTTTCCTATCTCCTTCTATTGCATAGCTTAGGACTCACACTAGCTGAATTTTTACTTTTAGACATTTCTTTCTCATAATATTTTGTCGTGTTAAATTGACTGAAGAAACTGAACTAATTTTACAAAATACGTATAACCTCAGGCTCGTAAAACCGTTTCCCTTAACAGTTGGCATCCGTTCGCAGTCCCAATTAAGCAACCAATCTTTCGTCGGTGGAGGGTAATAATAAACAAACCAAATCTTTTTTTTTTCAGAAACAATTGTACATAATACTTTCCTTCACATTATCGTTTTATGAAAATGTCTCAATGATACTTGTGTTTGTACTCCTCAAACACTATCACATCATAATAGCGATCGTCTAAGTCTTGGAACGCGAATTCCCCAACATCGGGATAAAAATTTCGCCCCCCATGCAATATCATACAGCAACAACAGGCCTTGCCCACACTAGAGTAGCCCAACAAGTAAAACTTTTTTTTTTTGGACAAGACCTGTCTGCATACAATCATTTTGTGAAGGTTTGACAGTGCGATAGTAATCTTAATGTACGTGAATCTGAGTGTTTGTGTGACAGCCACTATCATAGTGTCTGGTATTGCTGCCTAATTTGCCATTAAAAGTTTAAAGAGTTCCGATTTCGCAATTTTGTGCCTTACTGTAGGCTGTGCAGAGTGAAGAGCTAAAAAGGACGCACTACTAGTACTGCATAGGGTATCCGGTTTTAAAAGCAGTATTATCCTGTAACCACTTTTTTTAGTTTTGGCGAGTTGGGATTGGAATCGGAGCTGCAGTCGCTCGAGCAAGTGCCCATGCAGAACAAGTTTGTTACTCCTATAAGTCGGGTGAGTGCATCAGCCCCTGGCTTGGCGTCGACCAGTAGTTTCCATAGCTGCGCTGCAGAGTGTCCTTGGTTTGTGCAGAGTATTGCACCAGCTGCTGCATCTTCCTCGTTTGACATTTCAAGTGTGCGAGTCCTGATTCAGTTCAGTCAGTGGCTCATGACATCTCACTCCCGCAGTTTACATTGGGAATGGTTACTTTCGTCATGGATGTATGAGACTCCCACAAGAGGTCGACTGGTAGCGCAGAACCAGTTCCCCCAGGGTCACACATCCAAAATAGATACTAAATACTGTGCACAAATACACATGAAATATTCAGGGGGCGAAACACTAGGTCGCATCGGATAAAACCGAACATCAGATCCCTCACAGGAAATATCGGTGACATACCTGACATGATAAGAAATACCTCCAGCACAGGCTATATTGTGCCACCAAACATCATTAGCAGCACACCTGACAAGATATATATGGCTCTTGTATGAGCGAAATTGCGCTGTTGGGGGAAAAGCGAGCATTATACACATAGGCAGTATGACCCAAAACTCCAACCCACATATTCAGCCAGATCGGTGAAAAAAATAAAAAAAAGGATCTCTGCAGAGAATATTGGCAACACACATAAAGAAAAATAACAACTCTTGCATGAGCTTCTACAGTATGCTGCCAGTCACCAAAAACAGTAATGGTATTTAACTGCAAGTCTTGGTCACACCATTCAAAACATGTCAAACATTTGTGTTGTGAAGGAGGGTTGGAGTGGAAGCAATGGCATCCTTATGGTACAGTATGTATTCTATCATTCAGTATGCACTTCCTATCGTCCTTCCATGATAGAGCCAAATTATTGATACATTCACTGTAGATAACATGTTAATGAGAACGAATGTTATGTACATTGACTCGCATTGCACACTGCTGGTGCAGGACATGCTTATAATCGTCAAAAATAATTTTAACAACACATTTCAGCACTCCCTTTGCCTTCTTAACTATTTCGCCCTTATACGTGTAGCAATAAAATTTAGCACGAAGCCCAACAAATTTAGTTATAAAAGCTCCTTATACTCATTTTAAAATTACCCCAGCACTTAGGAGTTGGTTGAGGAGTAGCAGGGATGATAGAAAGGGTTGCAAAGCATGTCTAATTCAGCACTAAGGCAGGGCCAGTAGTTAGGTACCAGAAAAATTTTCAGTGCGGAAAAAATTGATGGCCTTATCGGTGTTCATATAGATTCAGCCACGTCGATTTCCCTATCATCTCACCATGTCATAGAGGAAGAGAAACATTAATATTGTGGGTAGGTCTGAAACGGAGAGCCCAGAATAAACCATTTTATCAAATTAAATAATCTCCTTCTCTTTTCGTATTAGGGAAGCTTCTCGTGTTATGGTAAATGGTTCTGTATTTGTACACTAGTTTTGCTACATGTTTACTCAGCCTTGTTTCACTACATACCAGTTCCATCCTTTGTCACTTGCTTTTGTTCTCCTCAATTAGCTTGTTAAACAGATAGTTGTTGGCGAGCTTGAAGAATACCTGATCGAAATATTTGCAGTCAGATTTCCTCATCTCTGTGTTCAGATCAATGTAGGTTTTTAACCATGGTGACTGCACAAATTCGAGGACACAATGTATCTTCGTCACCTGGAGGCTGTGGGATAGTGCTTACTTCAGAGTCCTGTAATGTATAATGCATTGTTCCTTATAATCGAGCATTGTAATTATCTTATTTTGCTTAGAGCATGGCGGACACTGTTTCAAGGGTAGAATGGGTAGATCCTTGTGGTCACGATACCGGGCTGCAGGATACACAATATTAGCCTCTAGGAAGTAGCCGACATCGCTATCATCAGGTACAGACATGATGTCGATGTTAGCTTCACTCCACCTGAAATTACATAGCGGTAATGGCAGACTCACCGCCCATGTGTAGCGGTTTTTACATCTACTTATTGCAGGTATGTGTCATGGTTACCTCTCCTGTACCTGTTATTGTCAGTACAGCATTGCAACATTCATTGCGAAACACCATCTCTGATGGCGGACTAATAGGACAGGTACATGTCATAGTCCCCCAGTGGCTAGAGTCGCACCTTTGTTATATGCAGCTTGTCATCGAACGAGAACACTAGGAGACTCACAAAATGGGCACAGCCAAAATGATGCATTTCCAAACACGTGTCTGAAATCCTCAAAGATGTCAACTAAAAGGAGGACATCAACCTTCAAATATATTAGGGTGTACATCTAGTACGACACTCGGTGGAATTTATCCTATACCGATTGCGCATGGAGATATTGCTGTCTGTGAGTTGGTTGTAAAATGACTTTTGAGACAGCAGTTCTGCAATTTCCAGTTTCGCAAGATCAGTAATGTAATCATATGGGCCCACTCCCTTGTGTACCACCAGTTGGACCTCATTGGGGCTGAAAAATTTCCTTACACTTACAAACTAGTCCACAGGGAGGTTTTGAGACAGTAAAGCAAGACTTGCAGCCATGAAGCAATGTGTATTGACGAACTCGATGCCAAATTGGTCACTCAGATGTTTGATAAAACATAATCAATTTCTCCTTGCTATTTGTGCAAATGGAGATGTCCTGTGTATCATATGCCAGGTCTTTAAAAATAAAATTCTTATGATAAGAGAAATTATGAAAAAATACGACCAGCTTCTTTGGTCGGTGACATATCATGTTGCACTGATTACATGCTGGTCCAATGTATTGCCTTGTGTAATAATCACAGTCTCTGACATTGTAATTGAACTCCGCTAATCTAGTATTGCAATACATAAAAACTCTTGCCTGGTTGTATGTTGCCTGCTGGGGTGATGTCAGCTGGAATAAAATTCATATATATTTACTTTTGCGATGGGGTTCTGTCTCTCCTCGACACTGTGGAGGTTCTCGCCGCCATATTGCTGGGTAGTGAGGGTGACATTAATCGGTTACTTACAGCCGAGTGTTTCCTTGTAAGCTGTGATCTCAGCTGGGTTACATAGAAGGTTTCTTGGCTATACCTACTTCTCTTGTAAGAAACTTTACCAAAGTGTCTGGACTGGGACCATCAGCCACAAGGTTTTATTTACATGTACATGCACAGGTCCGTAGTGTGATCGAATTTACGTGTATGTGTTTCATGGACTAACCCCAACAATAATTCTCCTTTGTGCTATGACTCCTTCATCACTGTTTAGTGCATAGTTTGATGTCTAGATGTTACCATGCAAGAGGGGCGGCTTCGCTCCATGCCACATGTATCATATGAAGAAGTTGCAGATTATGAAGCGTGCATGCGCACGTATGATCCCCGCACATATACACAGCTGCACAATTTCCTCTGTATGGATGCTTGTGTAAGGATAATGTTTCCTTGAGAAACAGAAATAATCTCCTACAGCTAGTTGCTACAGAAAAATGTTTCTCATGCGCATGCAACGTGACATCTAGGATTGTGCAGTCTGCTTCGCATGTGCATGTGCATAGAATATGTGCCTTTATGGAGATGCACGCTCCAACGCGGCAGACATGAGTGATTGCTAAGCACATGCATCATACATGCATTGCAACTCTGTACATTTATATATTTATATAACTTAAATATACATATAAAGGTTATAATTAATTTTTAATCTTACATATAGTTGTTTCAGTGCTGTGCTGTCTATGGCCACCAGCCCGGCTTTGCTCTGTACCACGCATAATGCACAAATAAGTTGCAGATGAAGAAATGCGCTCAATCGCACAGGATCTGCGCTCATGTGCATTGCTGCGCAATTGGCTCTTTATGGATGCTTATTACATGAGATTGTAGTTTTTAGTTTTGATTAGTTGCCTGCACTCACACGGACCAGAGTAGACTCTCTCTCTCTCTCTCTCTCTCTCTCTCTCTATATATATATATATATATATATATATATATATATATATATATATATATATATGTATGTGTGTGTGTGTGTGTGTGTGTGTGTGTGTAATGGTGTGGGTGCACATGTGAAGCATGCTTTTTTTTATAGAATATATAAAGGCGTGGGCGTGCGTATGGGGCCTGCAGTTTTTAATAAAGTGTCGCAACCTGTCCAAATTTTTATAAATAAATTTTATTTTTCTACCAAATGATGGAACGGCAATATCTATATTTATTCGAAAGTGAACCCCTACTTTCCTAGATTCTGGTGTAGTCTTGTGATCAGGATGCATGGCTGACGACACATGGGTTGCAGGAATGATACTGCAAACCCCCAGCCTTTTTTATTGAGTTCTGAAGCAACCAATTGAATTAATTATTACGCTCGTACCGGCCACCGAGAGAACTAAACTTGGTAATTTCAGCGCACCCTTGCAGGCGATGTGATTACCAAAACAAGATGACGGCACCGATACCAGTTCTTCTAGCTGCGAACTGTAGAGCTTGAGATTAGCACACACACTCTGGTGGCAGGTGCAAGAACTAAAGATAGCCGTCTACAGCAGACAACTGGTGGCGGGTGCAGGAATTAAAGATGACCACATACAGCAGATGAGATAACTCCGAACATCCAAGATGGAGGGTGTAGAAGGCAAGAGAGAAATGTGTGGGGGAGAGACAAGAAGGGAGAAAACTAAGGTGGACTGACAGTGCAAGCGAGAGAGAATATAGGTATGAGAGAGAAGGGGGGGGGGCTGAATTACAGAGAATGAAAAAAAAAAACAAGTAGAATGTTAGTGCAGGAGGTTTTGGAGTAAGGGAAACAGGGAAAAAGGGACATTTCGAGGGGAAAAAATAACATGGCTACTGTTAATAAGTAATGACAGATCATGCAGTTTCGATGTGACATCATCCAAGATGGCTGCCTTGGCTCCATGTGTTTCCACCAGGATGCCAGTTCTCCTAGCACTCTTCTTTCCCTTTTAATGTTTAAAAATAATGGTTTAATTTCATCAGAAATATTTTGGCAAAATGTTGGCTTCATAATAATGTCACAGCTTAATAATTAATAATAATTACCAATCATTGTGCTCCACACATTGACAAAATTTACAACAAACAGGCCATATTTGAAACGGCGATATCTCAGGTAGTGAAGAATATTCGTAATTGATAAAAATAGAAGAAAATCTCATTGTTTTGATTCAAAAAGTTGGTTCGATAGTTTTATATATAATGTTGGTGGTCCAGTGTTAGCCCAATAGAAAAATTGAAACCCATTACAAACGGTGTGTTTACCATCTAGGTACCAAACCCATTACAAACGGTGTGTTTACCATCTAGGTACCAAACCCATTACAAACTGCGTGTTTACCATCTAGGTACCAAACCCATTACAAACTGTGTGTTTACCATCTAGGTACCAAACCCATTACAAACTGTGTGTTTACCATCTAGGTACCAAACCCATTACAAACTGTGTGTTTACCATCTAGGTACCAAATTTGAACTATCCATTTAATATATAAAAACTTCACACTTGATATAGGTTAAGGAATTTTTCTGATTTAGTGACAACATTGTCTGGAGAGTGCTAATTAGTCTCTCGATATTTTTGTGGAAGCAACATTTGGTTGCTTTTTCTGTTCTGCCTACGTTTTACCAATGTGTGTTTTCAGCTCATCATATAGCCAACATTTCCAACCAAGTGCCAACATAATTTGTTACTGGAGATGTAAGCATCGGATCATTTTTATATGATAAATGCTTTAGTTAACAGAGATGCAGTTATATGATTGCTGAAGGCGGTACCACGAACGGGATTTCTAGTGAAAATTTACTAAATATCTGTATTTTCTTCATGTCTGCCAACAATTTGTATTGCGAATTTCAATTCATAAAAAGGGACTCGAGAATAATGGGCCCTAAGAAAAATGCATTACAAAAAGTATACTACATGCATTCGCCTCCAAAACCTGGAAACCATATATATCTATAATATAAAACAATAAAATATGAATTTTCTGACACCGTAACTTACTGTGGGTTGCTTGCTTGGCCGGCAGTAAATTCGTTGCGGGACAAATGCGCTCTTTCCACAGTATTGAACAATATTGAAGCACAGTGCGCTTTCTCACTTTAAGTTCATTTTACGATTTTACAATTAATTGCAACGTTTAATTTTCACGTTTGCTAGATGGGGAGTCAAGCGGTGAGTTGTGGATGGCATGTATAATTTTGGGCTAGCTCTGTTGCTTTTTCAGTAGGTTTCGTTTAATGGAAGTTGGGCGCACGATCTGGTAGAGGACCCTTTTGTATGTTGATACTTAAGTTTGGTCATGTATATTTTTAATAATGTTTGTATGTTTCCTCTACGGTGAGAAAGGGGCACATCCGTCTTTTTTGTAAGCGGTCGGGAAACGACTCGTGACTGGACAGGGGCGTGGTAGCGCCAGTCTTGAAAACAGGAAAAAGCCATAGCCTTTTCCAAAATGCATTGTTTCTATTACGTGTGGGGGGAAGAATTTCCCTGCATTGATTGATACTGGGGCCACTCATTGTGCCATTAGTCAGGCTTTTGTTAAGTGTCTTTTAAATTTACAATTTATTTCCAAGGGGTTCGTTATTGTTGTGCCGGAAAAAATGCTGTGTTCTGCCAATGATGACATTGTTATATCTAATGTTGTGGTCAACCTTCACTTTATAATTGGCCGTTTCTCATGGACGCACGTGTTTTTTGGGCCTTTGATTTTCTCTCGCAAGATTTGATACTAGATTTGGAGATTTTAGGCAAAACTAGGACCGTGGAGAACTTAGATTCCAACTAGTCTTTTGACTTTGCGTCAACTATTTGTATAGGTCTGCACACTGAGGAAGTCCCAGAATTAATATGTTCCACCTTTGCTGAAGCCGACTGTAGACAAACTGATTTTAGATTCAGTTTGATATGGTTGAAGGACGAATTTAGCGATATTATATCTTCGCGCATAGGTAAATGATACGTCCTACCTTACAAGGTTGCCCTTATGGACGAGACACTGTTAGTGCCCTCCACCAAAACTTAAAGAATTTCGAGAAATAATTGACAAGTTATTGGCAGCGATGTCAAGACTATCTATTTCAAGATTGTTTGTTCCTGTACCTACAGTGTACTGCCTGTATTATTGGGGAGACTGTTCCCTCTATGATTTCTTCTGCTTCCTTCGATTCTTCGAACTCTTCAAGTATTATCTTCTGAGTGTGTTGTGGATTTTGTTTTCAGCTACATGTGTTGAGTATGGGTCACCAGAGCATGCCATGAACAGACAGTTTAGTTTTCGACGCTGCTGCGCCGTTGTGATTAGTGAATCGATTCATCGCCCGCAGCACACGATAGTTTCACTTCTCGCCGCTCAGTCTCCAATTCCCTACAACATGGCCACCAGCATGGAGTGTAATTTATTCAGCTAAAATGTAAAGTTGGCACTGTGCATTTTCTACTTTGAATTCATTTGACGATTTTCAAATTAATTGCAACAGTTAATTTTCACATTTGCTAGATGGGGAGTCAAGAGGTGTGTTGTAGACGGCGTGTATCATTTTTGGGCTACCTTTGTTGGCTTTTCAGTAGGTTTCATGTAATTGTAGTTCGGTGCCCAATCTGGTACAGGACCCATTCGTATTTTGGTACTCAAATTTGCTCACGTATATTTTTAATCAAGGTTTTGTATGTCTGCAGGACGTATTTGAAACTTTACAAATGCGTAGTCTAGCCTAGCGATCATTGCCCCCTTCAGCTCGCCAGGCCGAGATGTCTGTGTGTTGTTTGTCCACAGCTTGTCGTGTATGCGCATGGTAAATCATATGTGTTAAACTTTTAACTTGTGTCTTCCAGAATTTTTCGATCAGGTGCCACCCGATTGATAGTAACCGTTTAATAACAATTTTAATTCAGTTTTGAGATTGTGTTTTAGAGCGTCGCCCTGAAATGGCCCAAACTGGCCGCGGTGTGCTCACCGTATCTTCTAATTTCATTGTTCCTAACATATATTTATATATATGACTTGGAATGAATCATTTTGTAAGTTTTAAGGCGTTAAGCATTTTCAATCCCAAGCATTGGAACTCTATGCGTGAACACTGTGTTTACGTGATATATAGTTTGAAAGTCCTATTGACTGAAATTTAACCACTTACGTCATCGTTTGGTATACAGGTATGTGTCCCATACAAGGAACTGGATGTGTTTGAAACTGCCCAATGTGACGTTAACTTTTCGGTTCGTTAAAATGGGTCTTAACGCTCGCGGTGGACAGTTGAAATCAAATATTATTTCCAATATAATATAACTGGATATGAAAGTAATTAACGCCAGCGGCCGTATATCCAATGAATATAATGTGTTGCCGAATGAACACTTCTTAGATTCGTCAAGCTTAATGTAAATTCCACGTCTCAGATGTTTGTGAATTATTGTTATTAATTTTGAAATCTTACAATTTGCTATCGAGTCGTGATATTTTCAGTTGGAAAATCAATATTGCTGGTATTTTTAACTTATTGTATTTTGCAGGAGCCGTATTCCTTCAAGAGATAAACATACTAGTTTTTGAAAAATATTACAAATATTGCTAGTTAATTGGCACATGATATTAAAAAGATTGTATCAGCTATACTTTTCGTCAGTTTTTAATGTTTTCGGGCAGTTTAGTAATAAACTTATTCAAAAGATATTCACATTGTTTGTCATTGTAATTGGTTATGCCTGTCACACAAATGTATTGAGAAATCAGTGCAAAATAAAATGCAAAATATGTTTAAGATTAATTTATTTATTTTTATAACAAAATGTTATTAGAAGTAGGCAACAAATTTGCTATTTAGGGACAAAGTGTTTGCTATTGGAGTAAATTGCTTGCTTAGTAGGGCATAATATTTACTATGAGGGGGTGATTTTTTTTTCTTAGGAGAGGGAATTTTGTGCCACCAGAAGGGGAAGATGTTTTAGTGTATGGGAAATGAATTCCAATATTTAATGGGAAACAGTTAAATTCTATTCTATCTCGTCTGATTAGTACTTTAAAAAATATGTATGTTTGATTACAACACATATATTAAATTATTTTCATTTGCAATGTTTTGGGAAGGGCATTTTGCTGCAAATTATCAATCTAATAAGAATTTCTTGCGACAGATGATTGTTAGTTTATATTAGAAGTTAATATTCTCTTTCTACTCACATCAGTTTTGTTTTGACGGATATTTGATATTGACTAATATTGCATTAGAATGTTAGACATTATGTTTCCTACGTGATGGTGGAAACAGAGAATGATGGAACGAAATGTTAGGATGATATGTACTTAATTGTATACCATACATAAGTAATTCACATATATACGCGTTGTATTTGAATGACCGGGGTTCTCGTTTTACACAATTTTATGTGGAAATGTTTGCGAGAAGGGTAAATATGTTCAATTAGGGTTTTGATAACTGTTTTTATTTAGCAATTAGGTATATGATGTGGGATTATCATTCTGTTGTATCGCTCTGCGAGAAGAGAAACGGTGAAATATATTTGCTCTGCTAAGGAAACGTAGTATATTGTGTAGCATGTACACAACACAACATTCGCCTGGAGTGAATTGGGAAATCATGGGGGGAAAAGAGCTCTATATGTTTTCAAAGGTATTCAAACCCACGTCCTTCCACCTATGGGTATAAATATTGTAATTGTCTTCGCATGTTAGACAAGTAAGATATAATATTGTTTATTTCTTGTATGGAAAAATGGCTATAAGAAACTTTTTTAAAGAGTTTTTCATAAATAGTATTTTTTTTTCACCTTACATTTTGCATACCATCCAAAATAGTGTAATTCACTTGGAGATGTTGCCAATATATGATATTTTTGACGGTGTATGTTACTTACCTTACGAAAAGTATAAAAGTTTAGATAGTTACTTCTCTCTGTTTGTGTGATACGATTGGTAATAGGAATGTGTAATGTAATGTTGAATGTGTCAAAAAAACCTTCTAATTACATGGTTGCTCTATGGAACGTTGTTTACGCATGCAGATTACCGCAGTCGGACTGCTAAAGCTCTCCTTTGCATCGTGGTTGGCCATCTTCACGTCTACAGTTTGAGAGATCATCTCTACACTGTGGTATAAATGCTATCATCTTGGGAAGATTGCTAGAGATGTGTGTGTCTCTCTTGTTTTATAAAATAATCCATAGAATAGTTTGGAGGTTATTTACACGAAACTAAATTAAAATTGACGTGCATTTAGTAAAACGGTATACGCATATTAACCGTCATCGGAATTTGAATCAAAGAATAACATTCTATAATGGTTTCTACCCTCTTTTGTGTGGAAGTAGGAATCTTACCGTAAATAGTTCTAACTTTATCTGGGTTCGAAGCAATTCCTCACTCATTACAAAACTTAGTGTCGATTGGAGTTGAAGCAAGGTTTGAAATATTAGTTATCTTCAATGGGAATTTCGGAAATTCATGTCTGATTGGTAAATGTATTGGAAATTATATTAACATAAACCATTATATACTTTTGAACATAAAATAATATTGTCAATTTTGGTTTTCGGAATATATCTGAGGGAGTGTTTTTTTAATGCATGTAATAGTATTAATTATTTTAATGATATCATGTAATAATTATAAATATTAATTTTAGAAAAAGAATTATAATATTTAATTAAATATATGTGTAAGATTATTACATTGTAAATCAAAGGCCAGTGTTGGTGTAACTTTCCCCAGACAAAGCGCTCACCTGCATCTTTTCAACTCTCCGTGATTCTATTGTTCTCCCTACCAGGGATAAAGACACAGACTGCATTAGGAAGGGTGAGAGAGGTTATGCAGCCTTTTGAAGGTTTATGACCTGCAGTAACTTGCTAGAGAGGCGATGAACGCGTGACGAGAACTGTAGACAGAATAGTGTATCGTTTCCCTGTCTGTGGTTTAGTGTAATTGATAATTAATTACATCACGGTATGCATATAAGCTAAACATTAAAAAAAATGGGTCGTTTAGATGCAAGGAGTGCTTCAGGTAGGCGGCAAACTTATGTTGTAATTTATCTCGGTGTTTTTTCATTCTATAAGTACTAATTATGCTAATATATTCCAAGTATTATTGAAGGAATATGAAGCAAGGAGTATATCTTTGATCCTACAGTTATATTTAAACCTCATAAATTGTGTTTCATCGGCCGCTGGACACTTAGTTACAGCTCATTACACAATTACTAGTCGCATGTGGATATACATAATGCAAATACTCTTGATAATTTACTTGTTATGCAATTAAGAAATCTAAACATACTGTATGGTGCTTGAATCAATTCGTAAACACTAATTTTGTGTAGTTATTACATTATTGAATACCGTCGCTAGTTATTCATCACTTGTTATGTGAATACATGTGTTTTACTCTCGATGGGCGATCAAGCGAGTTCTCAAGTCTTTTCATGTAAGCCTATACCGCATCCCTAGTTTAACATCCTCGAAAAAATATTTTTAAAGTTTCTCATAGTGTTGTTTGGGTATTTTATCAGTCAAAATATTAGCTTATGCAGATAACAATTAATCACTGCATCTTCAGTAGTGTGTGAGAACTTGTCAGCCATTCACTACACACCCTCCCTAGAATAAATATAAAAAATGGGCTTTGGATATGTTAGGACTTTCTAGGACTTGCAGCGACTTCTTCGGTATGATGGCAGAGTGCATCTGACGTGAGTTCATTATATCACCTAATGATAATATATAAGGAAGGGTATATGCAATCACAGGTCATTCTCGAGTGTGTGGTCCCAGCAAGAGATAATTATAGTTGCGCGTGGATATTCGATATGCAAATATACTCGATAATTTATTTGTTATGAAATTAGAAAAATTTTACCCTCATCTGGTTTCGTTTATCGTTTCATTGCTAAAACTAACAAACAATTAAAAAAAAAGCATTACTTGTAAATGTTAGCGATTAATGTATTTTTCACTGCAGTTTTATACTTACAAGTAATAACAATGAGTATAGTCAGTTGTGAATGTTTGAGAAATCATACAAAAAATAGAAATTGAAACATATCTCATAGAACGTAAATCGAGGTGTGAAATTAATTAACAAATTTAAAAAAATATATATTTTAGGTAAGAACACATCGGCAATCTACATCCGGTTGTCTAGAGATATGGAGAGAAGGTTTCAATTCGCTAGTGGTTGACAGTGTAAAGGGAGAGAGCGAGAGAGATAGAGAGAGGAGCTGCCCTAACGATGGTAATTCGAACTTCACACTTGGTCGTCTCTTGTGCGTTGTCCTCGGTAGGTCATAGTCTTCCGTGGTGGCAGTAAAGGAGAATTCGAGGTTCCTGCCGACACAGCAGGGAAATGTGGCTCCAGGGCAGCCCCATTGCAGCATGTAATATGTTCCTTTTTCCGCTGACTACTAGCACGCTGGTTTATCAGGTTTACTTCTTGTTTGACTCCAGGGCAGCCCCATTGCCGCATGTAATATGTTCCTTTTTCCGCTGACTACTAGCACGCTGGTTTATCAGGTTTACTTCTTGTTTGGCTCCAGGGCAGCCCCATTGCAGCATGTAATTGTTCCTTTTTCCGCTGACTACTAGCACGCTGGTTTATCAGGTTTACTTCTTGTTTGGCTCCAGGGCAGCCCCATTGCAGCATGTAATATCTTCCTTTTTCCGCTGACTACTAGCACGCTGGTTTATCAGGTTTACTTCTTGTTTGGCTCCAGGGAAGCCCCATTGCAGCATGTAATATGTTCCTTTTTCCGCTGACTACTAGCACGCTTGTTTATCAGGTTTACTTCTTGTTTGGCCTCAGGGCAGCCCCATTGCAGCATGTAATATGTTCCTTTTTCCGCTGACTACTAGCACGCTGGTTTATCAGGTTTACTTCTTGTTTGGGTCCAGGGCAGCCCCATTACAGCATGTAATATCTTCCTTTTTCCGCTGACTACTAGCACGCTGGTTTATCAGGTTTACTTCTTGTTTGGCTCCAGGGCAGCCCCATTGCAGCATATAATATGTTCCTTTTTCCGCTGACTACTAGCACGCTTGTTTATCAGGTTTACTTCTTGTTTGGCTCCAGGGAAGCCCCATTGCAGCATGTAATATGTTCCTTTTTCCGCTGACTACTAGCACGCTTGTTTATCAGGTTTACTTCTTGTTTGGCTCCAGGGAAGCCCCATTGCAGCATGTAATATGTTCCTTTTTCCGCTGACTACTAGCATGCTGGTTTATCAGGTTCACTTCTTGTTTGGCTCCAGGGAAGCCCCATTGCAGCATGTAATATGTTCCTTTTTCCGCTGACTACTAGCACGCTTGTTTATCAGGTTTACTTCTTGTTTGGCTCTAGGGAAGCCCCATTGCAGCATGTAATATGTTATTTTTTCCGCTGACTACTAGCATGCTGGTTTATCAGGTTCACTTCTTGTTTGGCTCCAGGGAAGCCCCATTGCAGCATGTAATATGATCCTTTTTCCGCTGACTACTAGCACGCTGGTTTATCAGGTTTACTTCTTGTTTGGCTCCAGGGCAGCCCCATTACTGCATGTAATATGTTCCTTTTTCCGCTGACTACTAGCATGCTGGTTTATCAGGTTCACTTATTGTTTGGCTCCAGGGAAGCCCCATTGCAGCATGTAATATGTTCCTTTTTCCGCTGACTACTAGCATGCTGGTTTATCAGGTTTACTTCTTGTTTGGCTCCAGGGCAGCCCCATTGCAGCATGTAATATCTTCCTTTTTCCGCTGACTACTAGCACGCTGGTTTAACAGGTTTACTTCTTGTTTGGCTCCAGGGCAGCCCCATTGCAGCATATAATATGTTCCTTTTTCCGCTGACTACTAGCACGCTGGTTTATCAGGTTTACTTCTTGTTTGGCTCCAGGGCAGCCCCATTGCAGCATGTAATATGTTCCTTTTTCCGCTGACTACTAGCACGCTTGTTTATCAGGTTTACTTCTTGTTTGGCTCCAGGGAAGCCCCATTGCAGCATGTAATATGTTCCTTTTTCCGCTGACTACTAGCACGCTTGTTTATCAGGTTTACTTCTTGTTTGGCTCCAGGGAAGCCCCATTGCAGCATGTAATATCTTCCTTTTTCCGCTGACTACTAGCATGCTGGTTTATCAGGTTCACTTCTTGTTTGGCTCCAGGGAAGCCCCATTGCAGCATGTAACATGTTCCTTTTTCCGCTGACTACTAGCACGCTTGTTTATCAGGTTTACTTCTTGTTTGGCTCCAGGGAAGCCCCATTGCAGCATGTAATATGTTCCTTTTTCCGCTGACTACTAGCACGCTGGTTTATCAGGTTTACTTCTTGTTTGGCTCCAGGGCAGCCCCATTGCAGCATGTAATATGTTCCTTTTTCCGCTGACTACTAGCACGCTTGTTTATCAGGTTTACTTCTTGTTTGGCCTCAGGGCAGCCCCATTGCAGCATGTAATATGTTCCTTTTTCCGCTGACTACTAGCACGCTGGTTTATCAGGTTTACTTCTTGTTTGGGTCCAGGGCAGCCCCATTACAGCATGTAATATCTTCCTTTTTCCGCTGACTACTAGCACGCTGGTTTATCAGGTTTACTTCTTGTTTGGCTCCAGGGCAGCCCAATTGCAGCATGTAATATGTTCCTTTTTCCGCTGACTACTAGCACGCTTGTTTATCAGGTTTACTTCTTGTTTGGCTCCAGGGAAGCCCCATTGCAGCATGTAATATGTTCCTTTTTCCGCTGACTACTAGCACGCTTGTTTATCAGGTTTACTTCTTGTTTGGCTCCAGGGAAGCCCCATTGCAGCATGTAATATGTTCCTTTTTTCGCTGACTACTAGCACGCTGGTTTATCAGGTTTACTTCTTGTTTGGCTCCAGGGCAGCCCAATTGCAGCATGTAATATGTTCCTTTTTTTGCTGACTACTAGCACGCTTGTTTATCAGGTTTACTTCTTGTTTGGCTGAAGGGAAGCCCCATTGCAGCATGTAATATGTTCCTTTTTCCGCTGACTACTAGCACGCTTGTTTATCAGGTTTACTTCTTGTTTGGCTCCAGGGAAGCCCCATTGCAGCATGTAATATGTTCCTTTTTCCGCTGACTACTAGCATGCTGGTTTATCAGTTTACTTCTTGTTTGGCTCCAGGGAAGCCCCATTGCAGCATGTAATATGTTCCTTTTTCCGCTGACTACTAGCAGCTGGTTTATCAGGTTTCACTTCTTGTTTGGCTCCAGGGAAGCCCATTGCAGCATGTAATATGTTCCTTTTTCCGCTGACTACTAGCAGCTTGGTTTATCAGGTTTACTTCTTGTTTGGCTCCAGGGCAGCCCCATTGCAGCATGTAATATTTCTTTTTCGCTGACTACTAGCACGCTGTTTATCAGGTTTACTTCTTGTTTGGCTCCAGGGAAGCCCCATTGCAGCATGTAATATGTTCCTTTTTCCGCTGACTACTAGCAGCTGGTTTATCAGGTTACTTCTTGTTTGGCTCCAGGGAAGCCCATTGCAGCATGTAATATTTCCTTTTTCCGCTGACTACTAGCACGCTTGTTTTAGGTTTACTTCTTGTTTGGCTCCAGGGAAGCCCCATTGCAGCATGTAATATGTTCTTTTTTCCGCTGACTACTAGCATGCTGGTTTATCAGGTTCTACTTCTTGTTTGGCTCCAGGGAAGCCCCATTGCAGCATGTAATATGTTCCTTTTTCCGCTGACTACTAGCACGCCTGTTTATCAGGTTTACTTCTTGTTTGGCTCCAGGGAAGCCCATTGCAGCATGTAATATGTTCCTTTTTCCGCTGACTACTAGCACGCTGGTTTATCAGGTTTACTTCTTGTTTGGCTCCAGGGAAGCCCCATTGCAGCATGTAATATGTTCCTTTTTTCCGCTGACTACTAGCATGCTGGTTTATCAGGTTTACTTCTTGTTTGGCTCCAGGGAAGCCCCATTGCAGCATGTAATATGTTCCTTTTTCCGCTGACTACTAGCACGCGGGTTTATCAGGTTTACTTCTTGTTTGGCTCCAGGGCAGCCCCATTGCAGCATGTAATATGTTCCTTTTTCCGCTGACTACTAGCACGCTGGTTATCAGGTTTACTTCTTGTTTGGCTCCAGGGCAGCCCCATGCAGCATGTAATATGTTCCTTTTTCCGCTGACTACTAGCACGCTGTTTATCAGGTTTACTTCTTGTTTGGCTCCAGGAAGCCCCATTGCAGCATGTAATATGTTCCTTTTTTCCGCTGACTACTAGCACGCTTGGTTTATCAGGTTTACTTCTTGTTTGGCTCCAGGGAAGCCCCATTGCAGCATGTAATATTTCCTTTTTTCCGCTGACTACTAGCACGCTGGTTTATCAGGTTTACTTCTTGTTTGGCTCCAGGCAAGCCCCATTGCAGCATGTAATATGTTCCTTTTTCCGCTGACTACTAGCACGCTGGTTTATCAGGTTTACTTCTTGTTTGGCTCCAGGGAGCCCCATTGCAGCATGTAATATGTTCCTTTTTCCGCTGACTACTAGCACGCTTGGTTTATCAGGTTTACTTCTTGTTTGGCTCCAGGGAAGCCCCATTGCAGCATGTAATATGTTCCTTTTTCCGCTGACTACTAGCACGCTTGTTTATCAGGTTTACTTCTTGTTTGGCTCCAGGGAAGCCCCATTGCAGCATGTAATATGTTCCTTTTTCCGCTGACTACTAGCACGCTGGTTTATCAGGTTTACTTCTTGTTTGGCTCCAGGGAAGCCCCATTGCAGCATGTAATATGTTCCTTTTTCCGCTGACTACTAGCACGCTTGTTTATCAGGTTTACTTCTTGTTTGGCTCCAGGGAAGCCCCATTGCAGCATGTAATATGTTCCTTTTTCCGCTGACTACTAGCACGCTTGTTTATCAGGTTTACTTCTTGTTTGGCTCCAGGGAAGCCCCATTGCAGCATGTAATATGTTCCTTTTTCCGCTGACTACTAGCACGCTTGTTTATCAGGTTTACTTCTTGTTTGGCTCCAGGGAAGCCCCATTGCAGCATGTAATATGTTCCTTTTTTCCGCTGACTACTAGCACGCTTGGTTTATCAGGTTTACTTCTTGTTTGGCTCCAGGGAGCCCCATTGCAGCATGTAATATGTTCCTTTTTCCGCTGACTACTAGCACGCTGGTTTATCAGGTTTACTTCTTGTTTGGCTCCAGGGCAGCCCCATTGCAGCATGTAATATGTTCCTTTTTCCGCTGACTACTAGCACGCTGTTTATCAGGTTTACTTCTTGTTTGGCTCCAGGGAAGCCCCATTGCAGCATGTAATATGTTCCTTTTTCCGCTGACTACTAGCACGCTTGTTTATCAGGTTTACTTCTTGTTTGGCTCCAGGGAAGCCCCATTGCAGCATGTAATATGTTCCTTTTTCCGCTGACTACTAGCACGCTGGTTTATCAGGTTTACTTCTTGTTTGGCTCCAGGGAGCCCCATTGCAGCATGTAATATGTTCCTTTTTTCCGCTGACTACTAGCACGCTTGTTTATCAGGTTTACTTCTTGTTTGGCTCCAGGGAGCCCCATTGCAGCATGTAATATGTTCTTTTTCCGCTGACTACTAGCACGCTTTTTTATCAGGTTTACTTCTTGTTTGGCTCCAGGGAGCCCCATTGCAGCATGTAATATGTTCCTTTTTCCGCTGACTACTAGCACGCTGGTTTATCAGGTTTACTTCTTGTTTGGCTCCAGGGCAGCCCCATTGCAGCATGTAATATGTTCCTTTTTTCCGCTGACTACTAGCAGCTGGTTTATCAGTTTCACTTCTTGTTTGGCTCCAGGGAAGCCCCATTGCAGCATGTAATATGTTCCTTTTTCCGCTGACTACTAGCACGCTGTTTATTCAGGTTTACTTCTTGTTTGGCTCCAGGCAGCCCCATTGCAGCATGTAATATTTCCTTTTTCCGCTGACTACTAGCACGCTTGTTTATCAGGTTTACTTCTTGTTTGGCTCCAGGGAAGCCCCATTGCAGCATGTAATATGTTCCTTTTTCCGCTGACTACTAGCACTGCTGTTTATCAGGTTTACTTCTTGTTTGGCTCCAGGGAAGCCCCATTGCAGCATGTAATATGTTCCTTTTTCCGCTGACTACTAGCACGCTTGTTTATCAGGTTTACTTCTTGTTTGGCTCCAGGGAAGCCCCATTGCAGCATGTAATATGTTCCTTTTTCCGCTGACTACTAGCACGCTGGTTTATCAGGTTACTTCTTGTTTGGCTCCAGGGAGCCCCATTGCAGCATGTAATATTTCCTTTTTCCGTGACTACTAGCACGCTTGTTTATCAGGTTTACTTCTTGTTTGGCTCCAGGAAGCCCCATTGCAGCATGTAATATGTTCCTTTCCGTGACTACTAGCAAGCTTGTTTATCAGGTTTCTTCTATGTTTTTCTCCAGGGAAGCCCATTGCAGCATGTATATTGTTCCTTTTCCGCTGACTACTAGCATGCTGGTTTATCAGGTTACTTCTTGTTTGGCTCCAGGGAAGCCCCATTGCAACATGTAATAGTTCCTTTTTCCGCTGACTACTAGCACGCTGGTTTATCAGGTTTCACTTTTTGTTTGCTGCACTTCCAAGTAAAGATTAATGACGATTAAATTGATCACTTAATTGTCCGATGATAACCACTTGCATTGGTTATAATCTTAATAACTCCCAATCTTTTAACTGTGCTAGGACAACATATATGTTATGCGCTCAGACTATCAGTTTGTTCGCACTCCAAGTAGCAGCATGTTTCAATCCGGTTACACAACTTGTCCTACTCTCCGAATAGTAACATGCAATGTGCATTGCAAATATATATGTTCTAATTCACTGATTAAATCACGCTTCATTATCGCGATTCATATATGTTTTAAATATCTAATCATGGAATCCAATTGCAGCAAATTAAATCCTTTAGTACGCATACAGTCAGTCAAGAGCTGCTGTCTTAGAGAGAGGAGTAGTTATGAAGTACATACAGGGTATCTCGTATAAGCAATTGCATTATAAGTATTATGCACTGTGCACGATTATGTAATAACTTATTATCTAATTACACATATACGAGCATTATGCAACTTCATTTCCTATGCCATTGCATTTCCTTTCAAAATCGCCAGTTGGTCAGCTACACGAGTTAATATCTCTCCTGATCCCGAACAGTCACACCTAATATCGTAAATAAATGAACTTTGCTCTAACTATGCAAGTGCATTTCCCGCTCCCATGTCCTCAGTTGTGATCCAGTACCTCCACACACAATCTCTCCCACATTCCGACTAGTCAACATCTCACTGCGCAATTGCGCCAAAAAAATTAAGAATTTCCCAATCTGGGAATAGAACCCAGCACCGGAAGTGCACTGTCCGGGAATCGAACCCAGTAATTGAAGTACCCAATCAGGAAATTAAACCCAGCAACTGAAGTACATGTGCATCAGACGTGCATTGCACCGAAAGTGCATTGCACCAGAAGTTCATGTTCACCGGAAGTGCATTACACCAGTAGTTCATGTGCATCAGAAGGGCATGTGCATTGAAAGTGCAAGTGCTTTGGAAGTGCATGTGCACCAGGAGTGCATCACCGCCATCTTGGATTTATATCGCAGTAGTTGCGTGCCCCCATTACTTTTAATGGAGTCAAAGATAAACCATTGGCTGTTAGGAAAAAATACTAATTGTCGCATCTAATATCTTACATAAATGTTCTCAACACTATCCTAGATATTAATTCACAAATTGACAAAAGTTTTCAAACAATTATTTTTATTTCTCAGCGAAGAATTAAATGTTAGGTATTTAAACAATTGTAAATAACCTCGTCCTTATTTTGAATTTTAACTTAAGTGATTTATAAGTGATAAGTTACTACCCAACCTACTTAAAAACATGTCTATTAAAAGAAAACCACAGAAATATATATTCCATATAACCTTCTTAGATAAATCCTACAGAATATATATATATATATATATATATATATATATATATATATATATATATATATATGTATTCATTGAGTCATTTATGCACTTAAAATAATACTTCACAACTTAAATTTTTTTTATTTCCCTGTACAGTGTTTTTAAGAAGAAAGACACACACGTTTGGTACATATTTGTATTACACTGAAACAAACGTTTACCCTATTATTGTCTAAAAAATAAGCGCGGACAAATTTAAACTACTTTAAACAGCGCATGCAGCAATTACTATTCCAAACAATATTAGTCTCCATATAAAGCAAGCGTGCGATCTCGTTTAAGAACAACGAACGCCATATTAATGTGACGAAGACAATCTACCTGGCTGACATCGTGTTGTCACTACATTCTTAGGAGGTGAGGCTGTGCAGCAAGGCAACTTTCCTCCCATACAAGATAAAACGGTTTCGACTTCCGGCGTGATCAATCGGATTTTCGCACGAGGGAAATGTGCTGGACAATTCCACTGGTTGGTAGGTTTTCTCGAGACACACTATTTTTCACCGCCCTTGTGTTCCACCGTTGCTTCATTTTTTACCCCACTTTACGATCACCAGCACTTAGAACTTCGCCGATAAGCGCAGATCATAATCTCTCGACACACAACTGACAACCTTCTTACAATGTGCAATGTCTATTATGCTCCGTTTCAAGGTCAGCATATCAAAGGCTAATGTTGTACCACAGCGGCCTTTTTTCGTAGGAAAAGGGAACCTAGAAAAATTCTTTCTTTTCTATTCATCTGGCCTCTGATGAAATGGAGTAAAACCAGGACAGCCTATGAATGCCGATTCTTCGTTCACAGGTTTAAAGAAATCTTCTTGTCTTTATTATCAATACTATGACTATACACATTAATAAAGTTTATCTTTATTTCTTATACAAATACTCACATATCTAATTTCACTTTAAAATATTTTATATGATAGAATTATTTTCCAATGACACATTGTTATCTTTAAGATATAAATTATCTTGTGGCAGCACGGACACGTGAACTGTGCTTAACCTAATGACAAGTATCTTGCTGTAAACTTTTATCTTATCTAAGTAGTCAACCTTTCACAACCCATCTACCTAGCCTAGTTATGCAAGAAAAAGTGAAATGACTTATGTCGAAGGATTTAGTCGATCTACCTCATATTTTCTGCATGAAATCTTTCAAGACGATGGTAGATTAGCCAGTCACGCTGATAGTGACGAACATAAACGCATATCACTGCTGGTTATCTCAAAAGACAAGTCAGTTGATACACACTTACACATACTAGTGCATGGCATTACGTGGCAACTTTTACTACAAATTTCCGCTTTGGAAACAAGCGCTTGAAAATTAGGTCTATCAGGCTATTCTCATATGTGAGGGCACATGGATCTCATATGGGTATCGATATTTTTTTAGAACTCTTGGGTATTACATATTAAACTCTGTATACTTTTCTGATCCCAGTTATACACCCAGAGAATTTAAAGTTGGTAGCGAAATACATTCCTGAAAAAAAAAAAACACACAATGAAGGAATGCCAAAAATAGAGCAAGCTACACACGTAAATAGTCAAACAGGTGCAGGGAAATAATTTAATTTTCACATACAGACAAGGGTTTACAGGCAGGATAAACCATAAGTAGCATGAATTCATAATCGGGTGATAAACTGCTGTGCCCGGAATGGAATAGATTTAGAGAGTTCACGAGTAATGTTGTGGACCACGTTTTCTTTATCAGAGGAGGTATTTCATTCTTTTAAAGGGGATTAGAAATGACACCCATTCGTTCCCCACAGATTTTTAATTCGCTAGAGATTGGGAAATAGGACCGGTCAAGGAAGCATCTATTCACATTGTAAAGCATTGAGGTCGATTTGCCCTGTATGTGGCCATGTGTTACCTTATATAAAATATGTGTGTAATATAAAATAGTTGGTTCCAGTCCAGGGACTTCGGGCATTGGAGCTGCGGTGCCTCACCCGCCATCTTTGTTGACATCATTTCGCACAACAGACACTGTCTTTCGAACAGAAAACGGCCAAAACCACCAGAAATGATTACAAAACTGCACAGTTTTCGCGCAAGAAACATGTTTTTTGAACAATTTCAAACATAAAAAGTGCTCACTTGCACAATCGGCCGGAATTTGCGCTATAGGGCTATGGGTCAGCCAGGAAATCTAGTTAATATTTCGAAGTCATTTTTCATGACTTATCACACTCTGTGTTACCAGCAGATGGAAGCTGTATCTGTTCTGTTATGCCTGCTGGCATTTCAACACCTCATGAGTGTGATCCAAACCTCTTTCTGACAGTACAGTACATCAGGATGACCACACAATGTGGTGTTTGAATCATTCAAGAGGAGTAGGTTGTAGAATATCACCATAGCACATCAAGCTCTATAATTCCAGTCGGTGTTGCTGGGTGCTCCCAGCCAAGTTTTCTTTCCTACCAAAAGTGCTCACTTCCCGCTCATTCATTCTGTGTGGAAGGGAGACCCCATTCCAAAGCTCCATGCCAGCCTCAGGTAAATTATGGCTTTTGTGCACGTAAAAGCATAGTTGACTGTAATTTCAGAACCATGTGAGATGCAACTACCAAAACTGTAACATATGCATCACATAAGAAAGCGATAAGGAGCGAGTGGTAAAGTATGACCTATGTCTACTTATAAGCATACTTAGCTGTTACTTCCGAACAATGTAAGATATAGTTGCAAATTCATAACATAGGCATCGCCCCAGATGATGAGAAGGCTTCCAATGCCAAGTATGCCCTATGTCATCTTGTAAACATAGATGGATCTAATTTCTGAACTGTGTGAGAAATAGTTTCTAAATCCATAACATAGGCATCGTCCCATTCGACAAGAAGGCTCACAAGGTCAAGTACACCCTATGTCTACTTATAAGCCATTTGGCTGTAATTTCCCAACCATTGAAGTTAGAGTTATCGAATCCATAACATAGGCATCACTCCATAGGACAATAAGGGTTGCGGGACTAAGTATGTCCTATTTATACATAAAAGCAAGTTTATTGTAAATACCGAACCATTTGATATACGACTAGCAAAATCATAATTTAGGCCCCAGACAATGAGAAGAACAGAAGGGTGAAGTATGACCTAAGAAAACCTAATCATAATTGGCTGTAATTTCCGAACTGTTTGAGATACAACTAGCAAATTCATAACATCATAACATAAGCATCACTCCCAACAACAAAAGGAGCGAAGGGTCAAGTTTGACCTAGGAGTACTTTTAAGCATAATTAACCATAATCTGCGAACCATTAGAGATACAACTAGGAAACTCATAACTTAGGCATCACCCTCGACAGCAAAAAGTATCAAGGTGTCCAATATGTCCTAACTACACTGCCTCAGATCAAGCATGACCCAAGAGCACATATAAGGAAAATTGGCTGTAATTTATTGCCCCCCCCCCATATAAGATAAAACAACCAAAGCCATAACTGGGAAAAGTGCGAATGCCCTGCTCCATTATTCTGATGCCAGGGATTTCCCAGAGTATTCTTACCCATGATACATTCATATTGGAAGTGTGCACTGTCAATCATATCGTCCGAATCGCTGTGACGATGCTCCCGCCAGTGTGTTCCAGAGCTCCCACTCATGATCCCATCCCAGTAAAATGGCACCCGATTCCTCAAAATGAAGCCTTGCAGGGGAATCCTTGCGATGACCTGATGGACGAAGCCTCAACCTAAAATTCATGCGATGAAGCTGCAACATAGTAATTAGCCAATTAAAAAAAAAGGACCAAAATATCAAGTACACCCTAAGCATTGTTGGTTGTAATCTCCGAACTATTTAAGATTCCACAACGAAAATCATAACATAGGCGTCACCCCCGACAACAAAAAGGATCGAGGTTTTAAATATGTCCTATACACACTTATAAAAACAGCTGGCTGTAATTTCCGAATGGTTTGATATAAAATAATCAAATTCATAACATTGACTTCACCCCAGCAATGAGAAAAGATGATCTCTGGACTCGCCTAAGCCAATGACGTCCTCGACAAACGTCGCATGCTAGGAGAATAAATACTTGCATGGACTTACACACTCGCCAAAATAATGCAGGAATAGTTGCAAGGAATCGTCCAGGCTTCCCTTGGGTTACCAGTCCGATGCCTTGGCCACACGACCACTATAGCATGATAATTGTAAGTAGATGAAACAGCATAGAGATGTGTATCATCCTAGGCATCCGACCAACATTGTATAGTTAGAGGATGTAAATAACTGCACTGGCCTACACACTCACCGGACTTGTCATCGTGAGGTAGCGAAGTATTCCTCCTTCTGGACCTACCAAAGCTTATGACACATTCAACCGGCGAGAACAATACGGGCAACACTGCTACACACAGATGTGCAAACAGAAATTACAATATAAAGGAAAATAGTTATACATATTTACCTATGATCGCACCAGCACAGGGTGCCATGTGTATGTTAAATGATGCTAAAGAAGACCAGATCAACAGAACGGAATGACCACATTACAAACCAAAATCATTTCATTCAGATTGTAGGTATCACCCATGCCACTAGCAGCGGTCGACCTGCCCATCATCGCGTTTGCCGCAAGGCAGCCCGAGGCAGGCGGGTGGCAATGCATGCAACTTGGATCAAAAGCACAGAACACTAGTCGAGATAGAGTAAAAGATGTAGAGATGTCTCAGGGCTTCAGGGTGATGTACTCTGCGATGATGCTAGACACGAACACACAGTCCTAGACAGAACACCTTCCTTATGAACAGACTGAAACGAAACCATCACTAAGAGAAACGACACTACTGCACACCAAGGTAAACAGTAAAATATATTTATAAGCAATTACCAACCAATGTGTGAGCATCGAGTTATGTTAGGCGAAAATAGTAACATTGTGAAGTGTGTGGAAACGATCATTTCAACACTGCTACACACCGATTCAAAGGAAAAGAAGTTATAAATACTTACCAAACAGAACAATCACACATGAGCAGGATACTAAATGTTGCTAGACAGGACAAGGCCGCCCTGGCCAGAACGACCTCGTTACGAAACGAAATCATCACATGCAGCCATCACTCACAACACTAGCAGCAGCAGACCCGACTGTCGTTTTGCGACAGGCAATCGTCCTTAGTCTTCGACCTGCACTTGTGTACAGAGCCGCTAATGATCCAGGAAGCCTGTATATAGTGTTGCAATTGCCCCTCCAATCTAACTCTCCACAGCCCAAGACCATAGCAGTAGCACATCCATGCATTGCCTAGCCTGCTCTCATATACCAAGCCTTCAATGCTCGCAATTACAGGTAGACATGACCCACCCTGCACATGTGTACCGAAGCCTCTAGTTGCAGGTTATCTGTCTCCAACTTGCATAGGTTTACCGAACCTTTAATTTCCCCTCATTCATGTCCTCCACAGCTCAAGACCACAGTAGTAACACGTTCGGACATGGCTGGGCTCTTGTCACACTCGTGGTTCGTCGTGCACAGAGTATTCAGTGCGAAGGACAGCTGTCGTTCGCGCTGCCGTAACAGCCCTCGCTAACAAGACCAGACAATCCTGAGCCGAACACCTTCTATACGAACCGAGTGAAACGAAACAAGCCAACAGCAGAATGAGCCCGACCTGCCACCGTACGACCGACGTGAGAAACAATAAGGCTGCGGTCGACCGACAACACGAGTGTCGTGCAGACAAGTCGAAGGATGGTACATAACACTAGCCGAGAAACACCAGGGCCGCAGACCAGCCGAGCGCATATCTCTTTATGAGAGGAATTCAGTACCTAGTACCAAAACCGTAATTACATACGAAACAACAATAAATCAGTAGTCGTGCAAGAGAGATGGAACAAATAGTACATGCATTTATTTCGACATTTATAATGTTAAAACTGTAAATTCGTTACGAAACGAATAACCCATGACGAGTAAGTACGTATTGCAACACACTAACACATTCCACTAAGTATGTACTCTGATTTTATAACACACACAGAACAAATGTTTACCTTAACTGGCGTAGCATTGAAGACCCATAGGTAGAGAGCACATCTCATCATCGTAAACTCTCTGTAACGACAGAACCCACAATAATCGTCCTGCCTTTCCGTGCATGGTATAAATTACCGACAAAGAAAGCAACTTGACACCTGCAAGTAGAGTAAGTACACCACCACCACACCTTGCAATAGTACTTGTATGCTATTAAAGGAACTAGCACAGTGCACTGGCTGTGGTGAAGATAGGGCACTTTCCTGGAAAATTAGGTATCGCAGGTTCGATTCCCATAAAGAGTCGAATTATTTAAACAGGAACAAAAATTTGTGGTAGTGCATGCCAACATTAAAGTAGTTATTGCATGTTCGCCTACAAGACAATGTATGTTGTTCTTCGGGAAATGAGTGGATGCAAGTCATTTGACCCACTGTCAAACATCTCGCATATAGTAACTACCATCGTCTACAAGACCTGCTCACGTGGTGTGGTCGAAATAAGCGTAGGACTTGCATGCACACAACAGCAAGTGATCAAATGGAGACAAAGTTTATCGTGTCAGATTTAAGAGTGTAATATATTGAAAGGCCAACAATCACAGCCAGCAATCGAGGCAACCCGAGATGGGTAACGCAAACTAGCATGCAATGTCTACTCTTTATCCGACCTACACTCATATACAGAAACTTTGCAATTCCAGGCAGTCATACACTCTCTTCATGACCCTGCCTGCAATAATGAACTGAACCATCTGTGCATACATTTACAGACAGTTTTCGCCCAGCTACCATGCAGACATATGAACCACATACCCAGCATTGCAGGTTCACTCCAGCAGTTCCATTGTGGTAACTGCGATTATGTGTTTCCCCATCGTGATAACATGTAAAGTGTGACAAGACTCGAACTCAGGTCCCTACAGATGACTGCTTGCTCTCACCATCCAAGTTTATCCAGTCTCTCACTGGAGTGCACATAGGGGAAATAGTTATAAAAAAATGGCTGTGCGAGTTAAGTATCGATCACATTATGCAATGAACAAACGAAAAATATTTTCGAACATGACGATACTCAATTTACGTTCATCACAAATACTTGCAGCCTGCCAGTCATTGGTACCAAGCAGGTTAAACTGTGACAACCCGAAGCATAAACCATCATCTTGTATTGATAATAGCACGTGTTCTCAAGCATGGTTAGAACCAGATCATTACATTTACATTGGCCTACAATATGAAAACTTACCACTAGTAAACACCACCACTATTGTCAACACCAAGAAGCCCTGACAACAATACAGTATCAATATCAACAGTGCAGAAATACCTTTAGTCATGTTTTCTCGTAGTTATAGTCTGCCTAAAGAATACCTTCTCGCAAAACACGAAATAAAATCCATTTACAAACATCTACCTGCAACAGAACAAACAGATTCTGGGATGTCTAAAATTTTAAAAGCAACTAGTACCACTGTTACAGCTGGTGTAATACACAACGGGAGCGAGCATAAAACAAAAAAACCTCCAACATGGAAGGATAAACGGGTGTAAGGAAGTTGATACATCAACATCTCATGGGAATTGACCGAATAAGTTAACCTACTATGCTGACGTTTGCCTCACACACATCAAGCAGTCATCTACTCAGGCAATGCAAACTAGCATGTAGTGTGTTAACAGTATTTAAGCGAACACCATGTGAAACATGGATGTTATTTCGTCGGTGAGTGGAAATACTTTTCGTAACAGGTGTTATGCTAGCCGACATGAAAGTTAGCATTACATCTTTAGCCCAGCATACAAGGTGTTCTATTGTGATAACTGCGATGCTGTGTTTACCCGCATGGATGGCCCATAGTGTCATAACAAGAGGCTCAAAGGAAATGTTTGTCCATCATCGGGAAGTGAGTACAGTAAGACATTCGCTAACCGCACCAGAACCATACAGCGTGAACATAGTAATTGGAATCGTTCTTTACAAAACTTACCCATGCGGAGCGGCGAAGAAGCATACCTTGCAAGCTCACATTTCGAATGAAGATGAAGTTGACGGGTAAGATGAACAAGTGTAAAGAGGTTATTTATATTGATCCACCAACTCGGGTTATACAAGTTATATGTCGGATGGAGCAGTAGACATCGACAACACGTAACCTACAAGACCGAAGATGGTAAATACATAAAGGTGGATCTGTTTGCTCTTACCTGTGTTTTGTAAAGAGAAGTTGAAAGCGACTTAGGCCGAGTCTTAAATAAATATCTATCATTACCATGCAATCAGCCATGTACATAAAAACAGTAAAGTAACATTGATATCCTTGCAGAAAACAATACATTAAAAAAAATACTGAATAAGAGGACATTATATTATGAAAGAACAACACTGTGCAGAAATTCTGCGAGCCATAAATACATTTAATGATGGCTTCGTTATAAAAGATGTTTCATGTAAATATGTAGATAAATTACTTAATTATTTGGTTACATATTTGAGTATTATCATTTCCTTTTCATAATATCAGAATGCATATAGTTTCAGTACAAAAAACCAGCCTTGGAAGGTTATTTTAAGTAACATGTTGGCAACCGACAAAGGTAGGCTTAATTGACTGTACATTATAACATGTAAAATTGATTTAAATTGATTAAAAGTCGGGTAAACTTATTGCAATAGGGGTGCACCTCGCTAAACAAGCAAATTAATTAATTTTAAGAATAACAAACTGTTTTGATGGGAGTACTACAAAGTGTTGTTTTATTCATGATTTTAATTGAGAAGAAGAATTTTCATGATTGAGAATCACACCCGCACAAATTACTTCATGCTTTGTTTTAGAAGCAGAAGGCAAAAGTGAGATTAGAGCTTAAATTTCGGACTTGAATGCTTTGGAATTTTCCGTTTATTGGTTCGGAGCAAATTGAATGTTCTGATCAAAACTAGAATTCTGAGTCACCTCTTGTATGCCCTTTTCATGTAATAAAAATTAATCACATGTAATGGTCTTCGCCAAAAAAAATTAATAATAATTGAGATCACCTTGAAAATTTATAGTTGGTTTATTTCAAAGTTAATTATTTCTATATATAAAATCTATTTTTTATTTTTTATTTCTAAAATCACTACAAGCAAGAAACATTTTTAAGAAAAGAGCATTTTCAATATCTAGATTCCAATTTTTCTTTTGGTATAATTCCATTTCTTCCATTCTTAACATAAATAATTCCTACATTACAGTGGTCAACCATATAAGTGTAAAAATACTGTTCATGGCGACTTTTTCTCTTAATATGAAAACCTACAATTACAAATCAGGCATGTCAAATTGTAAATTATTTAAGTGATATTTTATATTAATGTTCTATACCATTAATCCAACAGGACCTTCATTTATAAAAATTGCCAAAAATTAAAACTAATAGGCATTGTAGGATGTTTGTATGATTTTTCTTTAATTAAAATGGCAGTGTTAGATACATATTCAACGATAGGCTACATAATTTCTAATTTTTGAATAACAATTGTACCCGGATCAGAATAATCTCTATCAACTGAACCAACAGTTTTCTTACTTTGATAAACAAATAAACAATTGTTATCAGATGAATTACGAAAAAAAGTAATTTCGTAACCACCATAACAGAAAATGTCATTGTTATCTCGAATAAAACGAAACAGATATTTCAGAGGATATGTTACTTAATTTGTTTTATTACTATGAACAGATTTTACTCGACATTTATTATAAACACCAGTAAACTCTAGATAATTTGTTTGACTTGGTGATCTTAACAAATAATTCATCATTGTTGTTATTCCTGGTTTATCAGCAGCTTCAAAAACATTTCTATGTTTTGAGATTTCTCCTCTAGAAAAGTGAAAAAGAAAAAAGTTAGCAAAAACATCGATATTACGTAATTTTTCATATTTTGCCATATTTCCTTCTTTATCTCTCATTAGTAAGCGATATTGCTCATTAACATAATCATGATTTGGAAAATAAAAACCATTACCTATAGGAACATCCAACTCAATACTATTATTGTAAATATTTAAAGTCCGCCTAGTTTGATCTGTTGGAGGAAAAGTTTCTCTTTCAAAACGTTCAATATATTAATAACTCATTTACAAGAAAAAAAAATACATAAATGAAAGATTCATGAAAAGAAGTTTCTCGAGTTAAATCACACACTGAACAATTCAAAAATTATAAAAAGAATCATCAGCCTGATTACTGAAGAAATAAGGAGAAAGATCTACCTTTAATTCACGAATTACAAAATATTCATTAAAAGAAAGATGAAGTAAGTGAAGAAAATACAATTTAAATAACGATGCTAGTTCCCAAAGCAGCAAAGAATTTAGATTATCCTCCAACACCAGAAGAAACATCATTTGAAAGATAATTATTCTCAGAACCCAAATCTCCTAGTTCGGAAGAACAAATGGGAATCATACGTTTGAAAGGTTTGGTATGTGAATCATCTGATTCTAAAATAAAACTCGCAAAAGAAATTGCTGGAAGACTTTATGTTATTAAATCCCAATATTTTATACGAGGAGATGGGCATAATATTTACATTGAGGTAACGAAAGTAATAATACATGATGATAAACTATTTGTTAAGGATAAAGAATATAAATTAACAAAAGGGGCTTCTAATTTGTAAACAAAAAATCATCAGATCTTGAAGATGAATTCACAGAGAATGATTATGTAAATTACAGAGACATAAGCCACTATACCACTTTCTGATGCGCATTTAAAAGAATCGCATTCAAGATCAGAGCCTAACACACCTGAAAGAACGACTTCCCCAAGAACTCCTAGATCTGGAGAAGTTATTAAAAATACAACATTTTACTAAAAGAATACATTTGGATGGGCGATGTAAGAAAATTTATTTATAGGTTGTTAGTTATTCACAGTGAAGAAAATGTAGGACATAACAGCTATTACAATGAAAAAGTAAGTATAAAGAATATGTTGAACAATACATTTTCTGAATTTGTTAGTAATAACTCAAAAAGAATTCCACATCTTATAAGAGTTTTAAATATAATTCCATTTTCATTTCGGAATTCCCAACATCATGTTCGAGGAATAATAAATTGGGCATTAAACAACTTAAATTTACCTCAAATGCATTTGCCCAGTTATAATTATTGTGGCCGACTTACAAAATTAAACAAAATATTAGAAAGAAGTGACACAGAAATAAATAAATAATATGAAGTGTGTAAACAAAATGATATTACCTATAGAAATCATAAAAATTTATAATCGAGACATGAAGCAGATAAAATTATTTAAAAAAAGCAAAAGAAGTTATGTTAGATGAAAATAAATCAATTGTTGAATAAATAACTTCTGCAGCAGCTGCATCAACTATGTTTAAAAAAAGAAAATTAGAATGGGACATTAAATTATATTAAATTATTAATATTTTTTCCATTATAAATGAAGATAACAAATATAACTTTTGATATACCCATTGATCAATTCAGAGAGTTGGGTATAAAAATGTTTTTTACAGAAGGTCAACTTGAGAGAAAAAAATTAAGAAGGAAAAGGTTTTAAATTAACTTTGCCACTTACAATAGTTAAACAATTATTAGAAGAGAAATCTAGATATGGTTTACATTATGGCTGCTTTTTACCATTTTTAATTCCAGTTTCAAAAGTTCTCGATGCTTTAGCTAGTGGAGCTAGCTCAATATATAATTCTGTTGAATAAATGGAAAAAAATTAAAAAGAGGTAGAAGGACAACAAAAACATAATTTAGCAATAAAAAATAAATCAGGAGGTTGTTTAGTTGCATAAAGGAGTAGACCAAAAATATTATATATAATACCATTATCTAATTTCGATATTGAAATATATGTAAATATACCAAATATTAAAAATTTCAAAATGTTTATATGATTGATGAATTACCAAAAAGAATGCACAAAAGTGATTGCGCTGTGGTTAGTTTCGACATTTCTTCAAATGTAGGTACTCACTGGGTTTGTTATTTTAAAGAACATGATGATGATGTTTACTACTTTGATTCATTTGCAGTAATATTCCTATTAATTTAGTATATTAATTCAAAAACAGAAATTATTAATACCAAAATGGATTGTACTGCTAATAAAATAATTACTGTTAATTTCAATTTACTTGATGATCCTATGACTGTTATTCTTGATTATAAAAAAATTGATTATGGTAAGCTTTTTGATGTTAACAGAGGTGATATCTTATCTTTTAAAATCAGAAAAAAAAAATTAGTTATATATGATGATGGATTGATGACAACAATGGGAATATTCGTGAAATATAGATATTTTTTACTATTAAATTGAGAATTCTTTACTTGACGTATAAGAAAGTTATAAAAATTATAATATCAATACTAAAAATGTGTTATTCATTCAGAAAAGTAAATTTAGTATGGAATTTATGATTTATGGATACAAATCTAGTATTACAATTATTGATGGTTTATCAAAATATGCATTTACTATACCCATAAAAGTGAAAATAAACCAAGAAATGTAGCAATTGATTAAACATGTATATTTATGAAAAGAACCTCACATTGTGTACAGTATGATAATGGTTCTGATATTTATATTATGACATCTAATGAACTTATGCAAAAATATAATATAACCCATTATTCCACATTTAGTGAAATAAAAGCTAGTGTTGTAGATAGATATAAACACACAATGAAGAATAAAATGTATAAAATATTTGCTTTAAATGCAAATATAAATGGGTAAATATATAAGATGATTTGGTAAAAGAATAGAACAATACAAAACAGAGATCTATTGGTAGGAAACCAATTGAAACTAATAAGAAAAAAAATTAAGCAACAAGATATTATGATTATGTTTACTGAACCGAAATACAAACTTAATGACCTCATCCACCTTAACAAACTTAAATGATTTATTGAAAAATGTTATACTGCTAATTGTACAACAGAATTATTTACTATTTTTAAAGTTTTAAATAAATATGTACCCATTTACAAACTGAAAGATGTCAATGGAGAAGAAATGAAAGGTTGTTTTTATGAACACAAAATTATGAAAACTAACTTACCAAATGAATATTTGGTTGAAAAAGTCTTAAAAACTAAAGGTGATAAAAATTTATCTACAATGCTTAGGTTTTGATAATTCACACAACTCTTGGATTAATAAAACATGTGTTTTGAAGATTTACATATATTTGCTTAAGAGTGTCTGGCAGATTCCTCTTTATATTTTCTAATGAAATGTTTTACTTAAAAATTTTAGTTGTAATTATCAGTGATGCAGTGCTAAATTAAGCTGTGCCGTGGCTTTCCCCAACCCCTCAACAGCCACCCTCAGAAAACATCCATTTTCGTCAAATCTATTTTTTTTTAACTTTTACTCGGGATAGCACTCAAAAATCACCATCATAAAGAACAGTGTAGAATTTTTGCTTTTACATTTTAATCGTTTGCATGTATTTCACTGAACATTTTATTTATTTAAATCCATCTCTTAAAAAAAATATAAAAAATTAATAAGGATAATGGAAAATCGTGAATAGATTTTGAGCTAATTCATCTTCGATAACACTATAGCTGGTTTATCCTTTTATTATTGGATGGCAAAGGTTTTTACTTGGCTAAGTTCTTTGCAGGCCAATCACAAATGTTCTCCTTTAGATTAACAGAATCTTTATTGGCCCAGTTAAATGAGATAGTAGTTTCATACATGCATGATGGCCAATAAGAAAAGGAAGCTGTCAGAAATATGTAGATTATGTTGTATCCTAGCAAACAGTTATCTTTTCCTGCGATAAACCATAGTCTCTTCAGATTAACAATTGAAATATCTCACTCTAAATGATTATCACATTGTACTGAGATGAATATATAGGTTCTTTACTTTAAGTTTAAAGCATTCTCGAAAATGGATTATCATTTTCCTCTCTCTTGCTTCTTGTTTGGGCTAGCTACATTATTGTATATTTTGCTCTACAATGTGCCCTTAAACAAGTTGTTACATATGGCATTGGATCCCACTCTTACAAGAAAGTCTAGGTCAGCTCACATACATTTTTTATTAATTTTACTGAAATAAAACTGATTGTTTCTTGCTCTCACAATCATACAACCAGTGACAGAGCTGAGCTCCGGCTGCTGCGAGCGGTACTGGAGCAATACTCCGGTGTTCTCCAGGGCCACTACATGACTGATAATTATTCATACAAAATTAATTATATGTAATAATAATTGTTGAATTTTTATTAATAACTCGTTTTTTCCTTTATCTCCAATTTCATAATTGTTTTGTTTCATTCCAAGATTTTGCACTACTCGTGTGACCTAATTCTAATCTACCTAATAAATCTTTATGCAATATTTTTAAGTTGGTTTAAAAAATGTAGTCATATAATACTTGAAATAGTTGTTTGCAGATTATGTAATGATCATCATTATTGTTACTTAAATGTACGTCTTCTGAAATAATTTGTTTCAAAGAATGTATTTCTGCTACATGATTTTTAGTTAAATTAGTTAATGCAACCAAAAAGTTAATTAATGTTTAATTGCTAATTTTACAATTTCAAGTAAAGGAGTGGAATGCAAAACAAATATTTCTGTATTCGTCTTATCACAAACATCATCAAGTAGCTCATGAAATAATTTTTCTGTTTTGTTTACATCATAAACATCATTGGGGAAACAAATATAAAAGTTATTTTGTTCATAATGTGGAAAATTTAAATTTGAATTTCTGACAGTCATATTATATTTTACCAATTTAAAAATTATTTATTTAAGATATTGTTTAGATATTGCTATGTATATATAGCCATTTTTTTTTGTTTTCTGTTCGACTTTACCTATACAATATTTCATAGTCATATAAAATTGTTCTAGTTTTTTTTCCCTACTGTAGTTTTAATTTTTCTTTTTCTTCAAAATATAACTTTTCTTGAAATTCTAAAGCAAGATGTTCTTTTTCTAAAGAAAGTTGGTTATTCTTAATTTGCTGTTATATTAATTGTAAGTTGATTTTATAACAACGGTTTTTGCTAATTGAAGGAAGAAATTTTTTAGTAACCTCATTTAAAAATAATTTAGCTTCTTTCTTTCTGGAAGACAATATAAAAGAATAAAGATAAGATTAATTGATAACAACAATGTTATGCTCATTATGTGTTGGGCGGTGCTGTATAGTAAATATCATGTTTAAATTTTTGAAGAACACATTTTCTTCAAAATAGATGATATTTCTTAAAGTCTGTTGAACGTTCCCATATTCTAATATTTCAGCAATATCTTTTCCTTTAAATTAATGTTCATTATTTTTATCTAACACAATATTTATTTTCCTTTCATAAATAGTAAATTATTTAATTAAAATAATGTAACCAATTCAGTAATATTCTTCTAATTTTTCATAAGAATTATATAGTGATTCCATTTTCATTAATATAGAAATACGTTTTCTAATGTAAAATAAAAATGCAACATCATTTAATATTCATAACACACATTCAACTCCACCCAATGCTCATTTACACCCATTTATACCTGTTCAATGGTGGTCATTACACTTAGATTAATAAAATAGATATATTGTAAATTTTCCATGGAGTGTTAAATTTTCTAGATCAGCATTCATTCTGATTTCATTCAACAATCACCCCACCTATGATAAGCTTCATTTTCTTTTAAAAGGTACGCAATGTTTGCAAGCAACCTAATGCCCCACAAGTTACCTTATGTTATAGGTTTACAAGCAACATAATGCATCGTCAGTGACCTATTTTTTTCGAATTTATATGTCATCATCAAAACTCCATTTGAAGAACTCCCCACCTTCACCACTTGGCTGGCCTATTTTTTATTTTCTTTTTATAGTGGTGAAGTGGGAAGTTTTTAATTATTAATATTTAATTTTTGATATATGATATTTTATTATTCGTACACCTTTTTCTTCTGATGTGGCACCTACACCATATGATAACCCTCCTGCTATACATCTGCTATATTACAGTGTAGTATAGAGAGTAAATTACTGGATCTTGAGAAGTACCATTTAGTTGCATCTACTACTAATTAAATCAATGTAAGGAGCATAAGAAAATTAATTTTCTTGTTTTTTTTTTACTCGAATTTTCAATGACTTGGTTGATAGTTATTGTTCGAACATGAGCACCACATGTTCACACTAAATATTATTCTCACAGCTCAGGATTTTAATCCATTAACTTTGATTTTGATGTCAAGTATATTACCAGAGATCCAATGTGGTAAGGCGAGTGAAGCGTTGAATTGAAACCTTCATGTGGTGAGCCAATCTCATCAAGTGTGTCACAACTGCATAGCTGATCATGCCTATGGTCGGAGAGTGAAGGCATTCTTGCTAACTGTTTGATGTGTTTCAGCTAGAGAGCAGCTAGTTACATTGCCAAGGTCGAAGAGTAAGGCCTTGTATTTTTGTACTTTATCTTCTCTCTGCATGCAGTCGGATTTTTCTGGTCGCAAGTAGATCACAGCACAGTAGATAAGCTTTTTTCTGTCGTAACTAGATTGCAGCATGTTTGCTGAAGCAGATAAAATAATTCTTGCTAAATAAGTGTAACTGAAAGTAGCACTTGTTATTGAAATTAAGTTTTTTTAATGTTAAATATTATTTATATATTTTCCTTTTGTCATTTTTATATTAGAATCTAATGTGATAAAGCCATAGTCTTTGCCCCATCAGTTTGAATAAATCTCTTTGAATTTGTCATAAGACATTTCTATATCAACAAAGTCATTATATATGTGTTTTAAGTTAGTACCATATTGTTTGATTATACACAAAAATTTTATATTCTCTCTTATAAGTTGTTTAGGCACTTTTGAATAAGTTTGTGCTAAATTAAATACATCTGTATTCTTGTTTCTACCTCTAGTAAAGTCTAGTTTCCCACGAAAAATTATGTTTTGTTTTAGAGACTATATTATTTATGAACCATTATACCCAATTTTTTATAAAACTAATAATGAAAGTTTTAATCATATTGTTTTGGAAAATAGGGATGAAAATTATAAACTAATTGGTTTTCATGGTGTTGATATTGAAATTGATGTAAAATATTGCAGATTTTAGAATCCATAAATTGTAGATAAAAAAGATAATATATACGAAAAAGAATTTAAAAATTTACATTTTGATATCCATGTGGCAATGTATCTTTTTTATTTTCAATTATAATAGTTTTACTATCACAATTACTAAATGCTAGTTTACTAACTTCTACTGTATATATTTCATACTATTCACTATTTATGTAGATCTTGTAGATATTCAAAATCGACTTCTAATATGTAACCATGATGTGAATTGTTGTTCAAATTTAATATATATTCTGGCCAGAAATCGACATCAAATTCTGGATAATTACCCCATTCGAAACCTCCATTTGGTAAATAGTGAGACTTTGCCCAACCATAAAGATTATTAGCATCGAGGTAAGCAAAATAGTTTGACTCTTAATTAGGATTTATATCTGCTAAATATTTATTGTTTGCTTTAATATATTGTATACAACATTGCAATATCCCACCCCTTATTCCTTTTTCTATCATTAATATAATAATATAATCTTGTAATAAATCTAAAGGATGTTTAGTCATATTTAACATTGCATCCCATGATATTCCTGGTTCTGTAAAATACTATGCTGGATATAAACCATAAGCATTAATACATGTTTATCTAATGTTTTCAAATATATCTGCCAACAATAATAAATCACTTTTTTGTATAACTCGTGATATTTCCCAAGGTTCTTCATATTAAATTGGTTGCATACATGTTTTGCCTGTTCATAATAATTGTCAGTTATGTCAAAATCCTTCAATTTTTGTTTAATTCACTTTTTTGGTGGAAGTTCAATTTCTTAAAATTTCTTCCAGCTATGCACATTATTGTATGTATAAACACCTTTCCTATTAACTAAATCTGGTTGATCTTTTGGAAAATGTTTTTGTGTGTTGCTCATTTGATCTTTAGTTATATTATATAATAATTGATCTAAACCATTGGTCCTAAATTTAAATGTGTCTATGAATAAAATTTTTAAATTCCTTGTTTTTTCCCCCAAAATTAATAAACTTTTCTTCGTTATTTGCAATTAAATCTATTTTTTTATCTACATATCCTAGCTCCTTAATAAATAAATAATCATCATAACCAGCTACATTACAAAATAAATTGGAACAAAATTAGGTAATTTTAATTGTAGGTTACAATAGTTACATACTTCGTTAATGAATTTTCCTGTTATATGGTCAAAATGATGTAGATTTTTATTTTCCTTCGAATATCCACATTCATATAGCACACATTTTTTTTTTGGATTTATAATGTTATGCTTTTTCGTCTTTTGATAGTGGATGCATTGGTTTAATTTGTGAATATATTTCCACAATTTCTTCTACTTCTTTTTTCATAGGTTTTACAAACATCTTATGTGCATTTGGGCCTCGATATACAACTGATGGTTTATAATCACCATAACTAGATACAACATAATAGGGAAAAAAACTAGAAGCTTCATGTATTCAGCAATCAAATTTAAATAAATGGCAGTCATGTTTTCATTAGTAAGATTATTTCTTTCTTTATGTATCTCCCCATAAAATCCATTATCAATATCATCCTCTGTTAAAACTGGGTATTTTTGAATATTAAATTTATTTATTCCTTTTGAATTTTGTTTAACATTTGATATTTTCTTTAATATTGAATCAAAATCTGCATATATTGCAAAATAAACTTCTATTGTATGACCATAGTTTTAAATTTGATTTGATGTACTTTCGATGGTATACTGATTCTTACTAATTCATTTTTAGACCAATCTTCTGTATGTTTATATAATTTTACTTGAGAATATAAGAATTGAAGACAAATCACATATATAATTTGTACTTTTATGATTATTTTTTTTGTGTTACAAGCAGTATTGATAAATATTTTGTCCAACAGTAACGTGCGTTTTTATCATATTTGAAATAAAGTAAATTCATACGCTTTACATTTTTATTTTTGTAAGTTTTATGGGCAATACTGTAGACTTACCTCTAATAGAGTATACATTTATAGATGTATTAATTTGATTTTATATTTCTGGTATATCATACATTTTAATAGGATATTAAAATTTATATATTACTTTATCAATATTAATCCTAAAATGTTTATATTTAGTTACTATTTTTGGACCTCATTCTGCTGGAAACAATGCAGACTTCATTGCCCAAAGAAAATCTTTTTTATTGTCAATTGCTTCTGGTAGTTCAATATATGATGTCGTATTTAATGAATTATACTTATTTATAGCTAACTGTATTACAATTATTATATCTAAAGTCCATCTTAAACCTGTTATTTGAAATTCGGATAAATGTTCAAGTATTAATTTTATTATGGTAATGCAAATCTTATAATTTATTCTTTGTTCAATATTGTAGAGTTGGGTCATTGAAATGTGAATATTTATATTGGATTATTCTCCTGCTTGCGACAGTTAGTATATAATATAATGTTAGTTTTCAACCCTCTAATGTTCCTAAGATGATCATGTACTATCTCAAAAACCCTATGTTTACTGAAGTCGAAAATGATAAGGCTGTATTAAATTAAAGTAATTTTAAATTTTATATGTTGATATCCCACTTTTAAAAGGTGTATTAACTCTGCAATTTTATTGCTTATTCTATTTCTTTTGTTAACATATACGATAGTAGATAATGTTAATATTTCTTTTAAATTCTTTTTATCTTCTTCATATAATTCATTGATATTAACATCAGACAAAGGTAAATTTGTAAAGCTGGTTTTGTTGTCGATTCCTTTATCCACATACTTTCATTTCTAGGCTTTATTAATTCATTATTAGAGAATGGAAATATTTATTTTAGTTCATTTTTATATTTTTTGTATAGTTCTCTAATATTGACATTTGAGAAAGGTATATTTGATAAGATTATTTTTTTGTTCATTTATATTAAATGGTATAATAGCTGTACTAAAATAAGCTTTTCTTAGATTGTACGAATATTTAATTTTAAATTTTTTAGCTAAAAATCTTAGCTCACGCGCTCTTTTTTCACTCAACTCGCTTATTGAATTGTACATCATCATATTAGTTTATTCAATAAGGAAAAAAAAAATACATATGTTTAAAGAAATAAATATATAAGAAAATATTAAGATAATAATTTTTAACTCTTTAACTTCTTGTTATGAAAATCTTTCTCATTAAACATTTTTTTTGCATAATGTTGTATGTTTGTCCTGAGTAGTTTTATGAAGATAAAATAATTGTATACAGTATATTCATTCTCTTTACATACTGTACACGTCTTTGTTGAGTAATTATCATGTTGAATTTCAGTAGGAATATCTACTACTGTATTGTGCAATTTATTTTTTTATGTTCTTGGGGGATATGCAATACACACATATTTTCCACATTCACACTATATTTTCTCATTAAAACTATTTTTATATTTTGTTGTGTGTTTGTCTATAGTTGCAATATGAGGCTGAAATGAATCGACAAATTTATTCTCATTACATACTTCACATATATTAGTTGAATAATTATCATGGCGAATTTAATTTGTAATGTGTAATTTAAGGTTTTTATGGCTTTTGAGATATAATTTAATAACATGTTTTCCACATATGATTTGTACTTTATTTTTATTTAAATCATAATGATTCTGGCATAATAAGTGGAACATTTTTATAGGTCTTAATATGCTTATGCAATAAAAAACTTTCTACCTTTAATAATTCACCACACTTGTGGCATTGCTTATATATGGGATTATTTTCCACTTCACAAGAGAGCATAGATTACATGTCATTCAATGTTATATAAATTGAAATATTTTTCTTTACAAATCAAACAATTTGGAATCACTTATGAACAAGTTGAACAATTCAAATGAATTACTAACTACAAGATATCGAAATTAATAAACGTTATTTAGCTATTTCATATTTATTAATCTTAATTCTGTAAAAAAATAATTGTATTCTAGATGACAAATAAAATATTACATTATCAAATCACTGTGTAAATATGTTTGATAAAATGCTTTAAAATTAATCATTGAGGAACAAGTTTTTGTAGCATATAAAGGTTTAAAAGAATGAAAAATGGACAATCCATGCATGATATAGAATTTTTTTTAAAATATGTAAATTCTATTAATTTGAATCCATCAATTACGTTTTTCACATTTCATTTGATTTAGCTTGCAGATTTGGCTTAAAGTTTGCTGTTTCTTTAAATTAACACAAATCCTGCATGTCCATTTGTGGAAAAAGTTTTTTTTTGTTTTAGCTAAATATACATGATTTTGGTTTAAATTTGCTGGTTTTTTAAAATCGAAAATTGGTGTCAATGAAGCTTCTAGAGTCTGGATTTTTTTGGCTCAAATTGCTTGGTTTTAGCTTAAATTTTTTCTGATTTTTTAATGATTTAGTGCGCTGTGCTAGCTTCCGCATTCACATGCTACTAAACGGAGGGTATGTATGCAGACATACGAGCTCTGACTGAATTCGAGTGACTTTAGAGTTCATTATTTTGGCCACCAGCTTGTACCATAGCTACATATCATCCGCAACTCGTAGTGCAGGCATAGTGAAAAATGATGACATGCTATTCTAGCAGGCAGAATATTTTATCAGCTATTGTGGCATATAAAAATCCGAAGTCATTCGCAGCACTCGACAAAGAAACTGAGCTCGCCTACCTGCCTAATGAATTCCTTCTGACGTATGCACAACATGAAATATGATATGTATACATGTATATACCTGCATTTCTGCAGAAGGACGAAGAGATATGCCTTTGTCTCCAGTGTATAGAGTGGGTGCAAGTATCTATTAGTATTATTACCACACCACATTCTAGGGGCTGGTGTATTGCATGCCGAAAGAGTGCTGAAGTAGCAATAAGCATCCTACATTGATATTATGCTTCATTTCCTTAGGAATTTACGAGGGACAGAGAGAGAGAGAGAGAGAGAGAGAGAGAGAGAGAGAGATAGAGAGTTGTGTATATGGAGCAGCTGATGTGGTTATGGCAAGCATCGACATTCTGTCACATGTTCGGCTGGAAGTCATCATCAATGTTAAGCTCGCAGTTCTGTCCCTGGGAGCTCTTGGTGCAGTGGCAGAGGGGGCTTTGTTCTGGCATGATAGGCTTCTTTTGGAAGGATCTGTCCTGGCAGCGGTGCCGATGTGCTCATAGTTCGATGTATGGGGATGTGTGGTCGATAGACATGAACCTCAAAGTAGCAGATAAATTGAAAATATGAGGGCAATAGTATAGGCACACCGACTCAGTTGGCATTCAGACTTTGTAGAATGACCACTGACTGCGGTGAACGCTCTCTTATTTGACGATGGAAAGTTATTTGCGTCGGTACTGCAAGAATAACTTTTCTAAAAGATTCCATGCTTGTCGACACGAGACTGCTTGCATTCACAATATGAAGTGTTCTATCATATACTGTAAAGAGTGTCAGTCACATTTTCGAAGAATGTGATAGCTTCAAATGACATACTGTAACATGTAAAGAACTCCTTCCGCCATGTGTCAATAAGTATTTGCTGAAATTAAAGATGGGGAGATACCTGCAAAAGAACCAATAACATCATTAAAGGCATCGTCCACAACCATGAAAATGATAGCTGTATCAACTCCATGCAATGACTATAACAGGAAAATCGTACATGCTTACACTGCAAACAGACATTTGAAGCACAAATGTAAGCTGTATCCATATCGCATATGATTTCGATGTGACAATTGCCAAGGTTTTTCACTCGTACAGACCATTTAAATATACATATGAAAAAGTGAAAAGTTCTTGTACCTGCTAAGCAACAAACCTGTGACAATAAGGTGCCTGTGGTATCGAATTGTGGAATACCAACTTCCGACCTGAACAATCCTTCGAGGAGGAAACTATGTCGCTATTTTGGTAAGATCTGTAGTAAAAATATAAATACAATGGCATGAGAGATTTACGTTCATGCCAGTGTAGTAAACCAGATGCAACACTTCGCTGAGTATTTGTTTTAAAAAATACATTTCAGTTACGAAATATTAAAATACGTACATATATACAGTACGCAAAATTGATAGAAATAATTTTTTTTTTGTTGTTATTCGAAGAGTGAACATCGACTCGTGCGAAGTTTGAAAATACTTCTGACTGCCATTTGTGTCATTTCTGCTCGAGGTCATTTTCCAACATCTACAATGCCCATTTATATGAGACTGGTTGTTCTATGGACACAAAGCAATCAAACTTGACATGTGAACAGTGAAAGTCTCAATTTGGAAGACGTAAAAACTTAAAAAGTAATCTTGTACCTTGTGATGGACTCTCTCCCGTGTCAACTATGCGATGTAGATCCGCATTGGATACCAGTGCACTCTTACCATCAGCAACAGCATACCTGAATATTGCAGACTGTTCTCCACAGATATCAAGAGTATGGACTGCACCTGATATTGGATACTAGTGCTCTGTCACTGTTTACAACATCGACCCTGCGTGTGGCTATTGCACACAGTTCTCCATGGTATTTATGTTGCTACTGTGGCGAAACCTTTAGTACAAGTTACAGTGCCCATCAACATGAGAAACCTGGAAAATGTTCGCAGAAGACCAAGCTGGGGCCTTGGATCTTTTAGCTGTTATAAGTGTGGACGTGAGTTCATATGTTTTCAAGCAGCAGGGAAAATTCCAGTCGAAGTGCGATGCAAAATACTAAGTTATCAGGAAAAACTATAATGTGAGGTGTATAACAACGAAGTAAAAAATTGTACATATGAAAAAGCTCATACACCAGCCTTGCTGTTAGCTTACCAAATGAGAATGGGTTCATACTGAAAGAATCTGCTTTCGTGGTATAATGAATACATATCTTGCATCAGGCATGGAGAAATATATTTGTACTTATCTCAAGCATATGAAGCAGAATTTTATAGAACAATTTATAGATGAGTTGGAAAAAGGTGTGATGAAATATAATATATGGTAGGAATGTCAAAATACCGAACTTGAACCATGTGGCGATAAATTTAGTACGAGAACCTTCAAGAAATCGAATGTGTCTCTGTGTATAACAAACACTACATCGACAACAGTATTGTAGCTAGTATACAGAAGATTTTTCACAAGGAAGAAGAGTACATGGGAAAGGTTACAGATGTACATTACAAAGAATAGAGCAGCTAAAGTTGAGAACAAATTCACTTAGGCCACTTCGCAATTAGGCGCATATCCCACTACAGAGATAATTACATGATGCAGAATGGAAGTATATATTACTCCAACAGCAAAACGCCACACATAGTGTGGCGATAGTACTGCGTAAAGGGAGCGCTGAGGAGTTAGTACTGTACAAGTATAGTAATACAAGTGTGTGAGTTCACACACTTAATTGAAGAAAATAACTGAGGGTGGGCAATCACGTATGTCCTGTACGAATACATGCAAAACTTCATTGATCGATCTATAATTATGCGGAAAACAATTTAATTACTGTGCCAAAGACTTCAGTAAAAGTTACAATACAAGTCGTCGTTAACAGAGCGAATGTTCAAATAAACCGATCACCAGAATACTTACATATGATATGTGTGGTGTGGCATTTGGTAGCAGCGATAATCTAAAGAGATAAATTGTTATAATGTAAAGGAAACACACATTTGCCTGGCACGAGACAGCATGTAAGCATTGCCGGAAGACAAGTCTAGCCTTCCTGCTGATGCATTCTGTAAACTAACGATGGTTCGAGCGCCCATAACATTAGCTGGCACTGCATCGTGTTCCATAACAGTGTGTGAAGAAATAAATACGAGTGTTGAAGTCATTGAAGAGTGCGATCCATATAGACCGTCAGCAGTTGTGTACGACACATCTCTAACATGTAAAGTCAAAACCTGCCGATGTTACAACTATCAAGGACATCGAGTACGACACTGTGACCTCCAAGTCGGCTGGCGATCATGTGCAATATTCTACTGCTGATTATGAAGTGTCGTCAACTGCAAAGCGGAAGTGTGTTGGTGAAAATAGGGCCTACTTGAAGTTGGGGCAGAAGAACCATTGATTCGAACCTAGTACTCTGGGCCAGAGGTATCTATTAACCCACTCATCACAGAAGAGGGTCATGAAATTTAGCTTCTCCTTTTTGAAAGACTCCAATGATCTGCTTGATAGACTTATTTTGCTGGTTCGATTGCAGATACATGAATATCTTTTTGTCAGTGCTGAGATATATTCGATTATTGATGAACTGAAGATATAGAGGCCATATTGAATGATATACTGTGTGTGTTCGATTTGGTTACGAAATTAAATAACAAAAATTAAAAACAATTATGACTTACTTTTCCTACCATCTAAGAAATAGAATGTACTCCCAATCGAGACATATGGTCTTGTCTAGCAACAACTGGTGTACAGAGGTCGTCGCTTGTGCAATATGCGATGGTTGGAAGGTGTTTTTTCTGAACGTGCACTCTAGCGGTCGACTGGAAAAATTATGATGGTGAGAGCAAGCAGCAGCCGTCGGTAGAGACCTATGTTCGAGACTTGCCACACTCAAGTAATTTTTTCTTAGTGATGAAGGTGGCTGTAGAAAGCTTTCTGCTGTAAGAATTCAATAGATATATTTTCGCTTATACCACACAGCAGCAGTTATCACATGGGTAGTAGTAGTTACTATCTTCATGACATTTTGACACTGGAGCTGTTTACGAATATTATTTTAGTATGGGGACGCCCTTGCAGTGCTACTTGTATGATCGAACCAGCACACTTCCAATGCGAGTGAGTTCACGGAAGTGAAGCATCGCTGAGACAATCAAGGACACGAGCCACAAGAGCAGTATGCATACTAACGAAGTAATAAGTAAACCACCGAACATATAACGATGCCAAGGAGTTGAAGTCTCGTCTGACAACATCCAGATGATGAGAGAGCAACATGGACGCCCGCCGTATCTGTAAAAGCAATCAACCTTCGGCAACACAAAGAAAAAGCCATTTCAGCTGTTAGGAGGTGAACTCTTAGTTCGATGGGTGACTTGCTATATTAGATAATTTATAAATACTTGCGGAGAAAGAGTAGCTTATCATAACATGCTCCCCTGATAATATTGTGTTCTCCATTAGAGTTACATTTCCCCTCATAGCTTGTGTGACTCTCATATGGGACCACAACATTATCATCTTGTAATGAACTACACAATCACTTAAACAATATACCATTTCCTCACCTAACTCACTCAGTCTACATTGTCTCTCTACCAAACTATCACAGATCGTCCAACAACAAATATCTACCAACCACCCATCACTTCAAGTAGATGTGAAAGGCTGATTCTAGCGCAACTCAATTTTAATCGAATATCAAGCAATTTAAGACCAAAATTCAAGCAATTTTCCCATTTTAAAGCTAATTTTTCATGTTCCTAGCAGCTCTATTTCTCACCAATTTTCAATTTAAAAACAGCAATTTTCATGGAAAATCAAGCATTTTTACCCCAAAATCAAGTAAATTTATCACTTCTTCAAAAATGCCTGAGTATAATTTGTGTCATTTTAACAAATAAACTTTTTACCCCAAAATCAAGACAATTTCTCGCTTTTCAAGCAATTTTTCATGTTTTCTAGAAATAGTAATTTTGCAAGCGAGCAAGCAAATTTAGCCAGCATAAAGCAAAATAAGCAAAAATCGAGTGAAAATGTTAAAAAATATTATTGATAGAATTTATAGATTTTATTCAACCAGCGTAAAACACAATTAAAACAATAAGTCTAGAAATAATATGAAAATCTGAAGCATAGCCATTACTGATTCCATAATTTTAACCATCACAGCAATCCAAATCATAAACATAGTCTTTAAAATTTGAAAATTTATCTGATCTTAGATCTCTTTTATAGATTTTTAAAACAATTTTGAAATGAGCAAGGTCTAATTCTTTATCAATGGAAGTTACTGTTTTTTTTATAATTTCATATCCAATATCCCAAAGTTCTAAATGATCTATAATCTGATGCATTTATAATATGTAAAATGTGTATATGTTTAAAAAAAAAATTGATAATATAAGAAAATTTTAATTTGAAAAATGATTTTTTATTTGATAAAAAATTAGTAAAAAATTTGAATTCAACCACTCAAATATGAGTATTAAAAATTGTATTAAAATATTGAAACAATTTCTTGTTTCTGTAAAATCATTTACAATAACCATTTAATAAAATAAAAAATTTATATATCCTCAGTGATATTTTCTTTCAAATAATCGTAAGTTAAATTTCGTTGGCTAATTACAACAACATTGCAAATTGTACCTGCCTCAACAGTGTTTTTTTTAATCAACACGAATATATATATATATATAGGCAGTCAAAAACATACAAAGATATTCAACCCCAAAATGAATAATAATTGATATCGCCATAATAGCTTGTAGTTGGCTTATAATAAAGTTCATTATTTCTATACAGAAATACCAATTTTGTTCTTGAATTTCCATAATCATTAAAAGGGAGGAATATTTTAAGACAAATATCATTTTCAATATCTAGATTCCAATTTTTTTTGGAAAGATTCATTTTCATAATTTAAAAAAAAATTGTTTCTCACATTACAGTGATCAAACATTGAAGCATGCACATATTGCTCGGCGCGATTTTTTCTATTAGTTTGGAAACCCACAAAATACAAAATAAGGCATGTGAAATTGCAAAATTATTAAACTGGTCTTTTATATCAACACTAAAAACAGTTCCCCAGCAGGAACTTCTTTATCTAAAAATTGCCAACATATAAATCTAATACGAATTAATGATTTTCATATATTTTTTCTTTAATTGCAGTAGACGTATTAGATTCTTTTTCAACAATAATACTCTAAATTTCTAATTTTCCAAAACGAATTTTATCTGGATCAGCATAAGTTTTATCAACCGAACCATCTGCTTTTTTGTTTCATAAACAAATAAATAATTGTTACGAGACAGTTTACTAAAAAAAAAAAATATTATAACCACCTTTCCAGTAAATTTAATTACTATCGCGAATAAAGCCAAACAAATATCTAAATGAATACATTATTTCATTAATTTTATCACTACAAACAGTTTTTACTCGAAATTTACTATCAACACCTGTAGACCCGAAATAATTTTGTTCACCTGGTGATCTTATCAAAATATTCATTATTGTCGAAGTTATTCCTGGATCATCAAGAGCCTCAATAATATGTCCGTGTTTTGAAATTTCTACTCTAGAAATGGAAAATATTAGAAAAAACATCAATATTATCTCATTTTTCGTATTTTGCCTCATCTCCAAACTTATTTCTCTTTAGTAGGCGATATTCTTCCAAAACATAATCATTGTTTGGAAAAGAAAAGCAATTTCCTATGGGAATATCAAACTTGATTCTATTATTGTAAATATTCAAATTCCTCCTCGTTTGATCAGTTGGGGGAAAAGTTTGTCTCTGAAAACTCTCAATGATTTTATAACTAATTTTAAGTTAAATATTTTATATAAATGAAGGATTCAGAGGGAGTTCATTGAATGAAATAGCTAATAAGAAGTATAGAAATTATTAAATGAACCATGCAGTAGAATATAAAAAAAAAAACAAGAAAAAAGATATACCATTAATTCGTGAGTTACAAAATATTGGCAAAAAAGAAGAGCAAGTAAGAGAAGAAAATAAGAATTTAATAACACCACTAGTACCTGTTGCTGCAAAAATTCTAGATTATCCACCAACATCAGATGAAACATAATTCGAAAAAAAAAAAAAAAAAAAAAAAAAAAAAAAATCCCAAAACCCCCAATCTCCATTTAAAAATTAGCTACTCATAGCAGGGGTTACTACTATAAATCTCGGAAAATATATTTCAAAAATATTAATGTTATTAATGATAAATTTTGGTTTAAGAGGAGATAAGCAAAGTTTTAAAATTGGTGGTACAACAGTAAAAATAGATTTTATATTTGTCAAATATAAAACAATATGGATTAACAATAGGCCTTACTAATTTGTTAACAAAATGTGGATAAATCCACTGGTTAAGATAAATTCACTTGTGAGGACTATAAAAGTTATGCATAAATTGTTTTATTAACAAATGCAGCATATCAAAATTACTACCCATCTATGAGTGTATCGGTTGGAAGTATAATGAAGTAATTAAACAAATTTATTACGAATAAAAAAAAATTCTCCTAAATCTGGTGAAGAGATAAAAAAACACAATAGTTTGCCAAAATAACGTGTTTGGATGGACGATGTTAAAAAATTATCCGTATATTGTTAATTATTCATGGTGAAAAAAATGTTGGAAATAACAATTATTATAATGAAAAAGTAAGTATAATGTATATGTTAAACAATAAATTTTCTAATTTTGTTGTTAATAATCCGAAAATTCATATCTAATACGAGTTGTAAATATAATTCCACACACATTTTGGACCATGGTAAAGTTGTGATAAATGGGGCATTAAACAATTTAAATTAGCCTGAAATGCATTTGCCAGGTTATAATTATTGTGAACCATTTACAAAATTAAAAGAATAATTAGAAAGATGAAATGGAGGAATAAATAAATTAGACGAAGGATGTAAATTTCATGATATTGCACATAGAGACCACAAAGATTTAGAATTTAGGTATGAAGCTGATAAAATTGTACAAAAAGAAGCAAAAGATATTATGTTAAGTGAAGATACTCCAATTGGAGAAAAATTTGCTTCTCCAGCTGTTGTCTCAACAATGTTTACGAAAACAAAATTAGGTTGAGGAATTTAAATGTTTTATTGAATATATATATATATATATATATATATATATATATATATATATATATATATATATATATATATATATATATATATAACTTAAGTAAATTAAAATAAGAAGCTTTACATTCAATGTACCCATTGATCAATCAAGAGATTTGGGTATATATAAATTTTTAACAAAATATCAACATGAGTGAAAAAATAAAAAATTAATAGAAGGCAAAGGTTTCTTACTAACCTTGTCATTGCCAATACTCAAAAAATACTAAAAGAAAAATCAGGAAATGGTTTACATGATGAGGGAATAATTTTTTCTCATAGTTGCTGCGTTAACTGGTCATGGTGCTTTAGCAGGAGTAGATACTTTAATTTATAATTCTGTTGAACAACCTAGCAAAAAAAAAAAAGAATTATAAGAACAAAAAGACATAATTTAGCTATGGAAAATAAAACTGGAAGTGACGTAGTTGCGAAAAAAGAGGATGACAAAAAAATTGGTTCCATTATCCAATATCCATATTGAAAAAATGCAAAAAAAAAACTAAGTATGAAAAATTTCAGAAATGTTTATATGGTTGATGAACTACCAAAAAAAAAGCTCAAAAATGGGTGTGCTGTTGTTAATTTTGATATTTCAACAAACCCTGGCACACAATGGGTTTGCTATTTCAAAGAAAATAATCATGTTTATTATTTTGACTCATTTGGATACAATATTCCTAATAACTTAACTAATCATTTCAAAACAATAAGGCTTATTATAATGATAATCAAGTTCAGAATTTTAATTGTGTTATCTGTGGACATTCGTGTTTAATTGTTTTATATAATTTTTCGATGAATTTTAAGTTTCGCGGTATAATTTCTATGTTATTGAATTACAGCTATATTTGGGAAACCATTAATAAAATCTTTAAATAAAAATTTTGTTAATATTGCTGAAGATTTAAAAAAAATATGTAGATTCGAAATGTAATTCGAGTGTTTCTTCTTTACAAAGTGAGTTAAGCACTTCTTTTGGTTTAACAAAATTATATGTTTCTTTTCTGGGGCGAAGAATTGTTAATATAGGTGAACATGTAGATAAAAAAGATGCGATCAATAAAAAATAAAAAAAGATATATATCATGCATTAAAAAAATATGTTGATTCAAAATGTAAAACTATTGTTGCTGATTGTGCATTAAAAAACAATGTAGATTGAAAATATAAAAACTTGTTTCTGATTATGCTAAAAAACAATGTCGAATCAAAATATAACACTAGTGTTTCTGAACTTAAAACATGTAGATTCAAAATATAATACCATTGTTTCTGCTTTACGAGATCAAAGAAGTAAATTCTTTGTTTTCACAACAGAATATGTTTATATTTAATATCGCAGTAATAATAATATGGCATTTCTTGTAGATGGTAAAGATGTCATCAATAAAACATATCTCGATAAAGAAATAATCTATGAATTGCAAGTTTTCAACCAATTAATTTTTAATTATTGTCATACACTTGTTGACTGTAAAGATAAAAAAAATCAAAAAAGATTTTGATAAAGAATTACATGATAAATTACAAAATTTAAACCAATGTCATATATTTTATTTACACACAGAGTGGAATAAAGTGAGTAATGTTTTTCACTTAGATAATGATCTTTTTTTATACTTTGTTTTGTGGATTGTACTGTTTATAAATTAGCTACAGTTATTCTAATGTTTGATCAAATATGGCTGTTTTCAAGAGTAATACAAAAATAGGTCACAGCAAGCCCTTTAATGTTAAAAAAAGGTGATAATTTAACTTTAAAAATAAAAAAATTAATAAAACAACTCTTTATGCTGATGGAGAGATGATGGCAATAAGAATATTAGTGAAATACAAATATTAACTATATAAATGCATTTTTAATATTAAATGGAGAACACATGTTGTTTGAAGTGCCAGAAAGTCACTAAAAATAATAACATAAAAATGAGAATACAACAAGTGGGTGATTAGTCCAGAAAGTATATATTAATTTTGGAATTCTAAAATATCTACATTCTTAATTAAAAAATTTGCTCAATGTGAGAGAAGGAATAATCAACGAATTATATAAAAATGTGGGAATAAATTTTCCAAGAAGAAAAGTTATTTTGTATGGAATTAATGATTTGTGGCTAATTGATCTTGTAGAAATGGATACTGGAAATTTAAAAGGTATATCATATATACATAATAATTACAAATATATTATGACAAACATCGATGTTTTTTTCAAAGTTTCCATTTGTTTAACCACTCAAAGATAAAACAGCAAAAAATGTAGTAAATGCTTTAGAAAATATTTTTATAAAAAGAAAACCAATTAATTTTCAAAGCGACAATGGCATAGAATTTTATAATAAAATATTAAAAAAACTTATGGAAAAGCATAATATAAATAATTATTCTTCATTTTCTGAATTAAATGCTTGTGTTGTTGAAAGATTTAATGGAATTTTAAAAAATATAATGTGGAAATAATTTGCTTCAAATGGCAATTATAAATGGACAATTATATGGTATGAATTAGTGAAAGACTACAAGAACACAAAGCACAGCACTATTGGTATGAAACCAACTGACGTTAACAAAAAAAAAAATGGAAAAGCGACAGCTAAAGCAGCCTATGCTGCGCAAAATTTATTGTAAACAAATCTTGTGTTTAATAAACCCAAATATAAAGTTCGAGACATTGTTCGTGTAAGCAAACTGAAAAAATTTTTTGAAAAAAAGTTCTACTGCTGATTGGTGAACAGAATTGTTTACTATTTGTAAGGTTTTGAATTATGATATACCAACTTACAAATTAAAAGTTACAAAAGGAGAAGAAATAATGGGTATTTTTTATGAATATGAAATTATGAAAACTAACTATCCAGACAAATATTTAGTTGAAAAAGTTTTAAAACTAAAGGTGAATGAAGATTTGTAAAGTGGTTAGGTTTTGATATATCGCATAATTCATGGGTTAATAAAACAGATATAGTGTACAATTAAATATTTTTGCTTGAATATTTTTAATTATATGAACAACAATACGATCCACCACTCTGACGATATTAAAATATATTTCATCAGGGTTAAATCATGTAAATTAACAATTTAATTGTGTCTCTATATATTTTTGCCTCTCTATTTCATAATTAATATTTCTGTATGTGTGGTTATATTTGTCACACTCAATGGCTAATTTTATATCTGGAAAGTATAAATCAATTCTATGATTGTCTATTTTATATTACTGATCATAATATAAAATTTTAAAACTTGTAATAATGTGGGAAATATAATATGTTTTATTTTTCCTTCGAAAACATTAATTTTAAAATTAAGTTGCTGAAAAATTTGTTTTTCCAATGATGTATTGGCTTTTCTAGTATTCGTCAATAGTTGTGTTAATCGATTTTTATTCAGTAAAGTTCTTCTTATCATCATCAACATTGTAATATAATGCATTTAGTTGTTTGCTGTATTCGAAAAGTCAATTCCATTAAACCAAGGATTATTTTTCTCATCAATAACCATAAAAACTTGTTTGCATTTCAAAATAAGTTTGTTGTTGTTTATGTCTAGAATTGACTCCATTTTTATTTACGAAACTATGCGCAAGTGAAATTTACGAGTTGTAATAAGTGTTTTTTATGAATATTCTTTTTTACAAAGAAAAAGAAAAATTGAAGAAAATAATATTTAAGAATATGGACTAAATCCATTGAACTATATAGCTCTTAAGGAGTTTTCTAAATGGTTGAATATATATTTCATTTTATTTATAATTTCACTATAGGATTCGCAATTTATACCAAACAATGAAATGATATTATTGCTAACTCTTGTCAATTTTTTTTATAAATTCATTATATGCCATGAAAGTGTCATTACTGAAAAAATAGAGTTAACCATTTGTATATCTAAAAGCTGATTCTATCATATTTGGTAAATTAGGAAATTTCTCACTAATTAGACCATGATTTTAATCTGGAAACGATGTTCATCTATTTCTGCATGATACAAATTTCCATAAAAGATAAAAGATTTCTCCGAATATGAATTAAAAACAGTAGTTATTTTACATTCATAACCTAATCCAAATGAAAGGTATTTTGCTGGATAACCACAAATACGAATATAACTAGGATAATAAACCATGTAAATTTTTTCGTCAACAGACAGGAATAACTCGCCTGATGGTCTTTGGAATATAACAACATTATTAAATTGGTTGGTAGAAACAGAAACCAATTTCTTATCGAAAATGGACTATTGATTATTTTATTGTCTCCCAAACTGTTTGTCCAAATATTTTATTGTAAAAAAAAAAAAAAAAACAAGTTCACCAATAATAATTAAACATGTTTTTATATATTCGTCTTTGCATAAATCAATTGGTTTATTTTCATTACAATTATTTTGTAGTGGTGGGCCATAAAAGTTTTGAATATTTGAAATGTCATCTGGTTGCAAATCAACCAAATCATTGTTGAAAATTGGATACATGATTGCATTTTTATCATTTGTGTGTTGAAGACGTAATGCATAACCAATTTCGTGGATCAAAACTGCTAATAAATTAACTTTATTTTCAAGAGTGTTTTTTTCCATCATTATACTAATATTAGCGCCCATTGATATAAATTTCAACGAGACTATTTTGTTTATTTGGAAAAAAATTTTGTTGATTAGTGCACTACCATGTGGAAATAATGTATAAGGACAAAATCTGCGTAATCTCTGATATTTTTGTTGACCTTCTTTGTGTGATGTAACTATGTCTGGAATATTTGCATCATAAAAAAAATTCAAATTTGCGTGTTTTTGCCAAATTTTAAAAGCTTCTTTTGCTAAATTTGTAATTGATTTATTTACATATGCAAAATTCGATTGAAATGTTTTTTATTCCATTTATTGGTAGTTGAGTAGCTACCGAATATATTGTCTTTAACACCACATCTTGGCTAGTTGATTAAATTAAGTGTTTCTTCATTGAGTTTACCATAAAATGAAGAGAGGGTCTGATATTCTTGAAATATTCTTAAAGAAGGTTCGTACTTTTCAGTATCAATATTTTAAATCGAATTTGCATCATCTTCTAGATATCCATATTCATTTTAAATGTTGATAACATATTTCTTCTGACTATCTTTTTTGGATAGTCCAAAAATTATATTTGTAATAGTAAGAATAATTACATGTCTTCATTTATATACAAAAAGTTTTAAAATATAGTAAAATCTTTAATTTTATATCTATACTTACCATTGTTAGTTTTTCTGTTCATATATATCGTAATGAAACCATTATCTTCGCCCCAACATTTTGCACAAATTTCTTTAAATCTTTATAACGTATACCTCCACCAACAAAATCATAAAAATATGCTTTACATTAGTATCATCTTGTCTAAATACAAACAAAAAATTTGTATTGTATCTTACCAATTGTGTAGGCACTCTGGAATAAGTTTGAGCCAAATAGAAAATATCAATATTTTTGTATCGTCCTCTTGTAAAATATCCGTGAATCATACCTTGATTATCTAAAATAACATCATCAAATACAACTAGGGATTTGTTTTTTGCATTGATATAAAGGATTAATTTCCTCATTGTTATTTTTCAAATGTGCCATTTATTCATTAAATTTTTTGGATAACACTTCAAAATCATCTTGTAATGGAATATATTTTGGTTGATTCAAGCTTTTAGAGCAAACAAGTAGTTTATTAAAATTTAAACACACACATATTATAAATAAAATTTATTATGAAATTAGTTTTTCCACATTACATTGACCTACAATTATAGCTCTTATACTATCAGGCAAGTGTTCGCCATTATTCTTATTCTTAGAGGATACTTCAAAAATTAAATCCCCAATACCCTAATCAACTTTTTTCATTTAATTACATTAATTTTTGTAATAAATGGGTGACAAAGTTTTCAAGTTAACAAACAATAGTTCTGTTCTTAAGAAGAAACTTCACAATGATATAGTTCATAAAGATGCATCGATAGCATTAATTAGTTTTTATGCAAAACTTTAAACTCCAAATGTAGAGGAAAATACTATAACAACAATTAAACAAATAAGTTCTGTTGTTGACAAAAATAAAGCTATAACAACCCTCAGTGGCAAATATTAAATTGAATCTTTAAAGGGAACTATAAATTCAATTGATCCATAAAAAAACATTGAATTGACAACAGACAATGTGAAAAATAGAATATCTATCAAAACTAAGATTGATATTAAACTTGATGATCAATTATCTGATGTTCTTGGCTTTGAAATAAATATGACTATTGAAAAATATAGAAATTTTTTAGGCACTAAATTGCCTAATTTTAGTCCCTATAAAACAATCAATATTCATTGTAACTTGGCATATGGCATGCTCATAAAATATGATGAATCTTATTATTTGTAAACTGATATAATTGCTAGTTTTCCCCCAAAAAAGATTTTTTGTTTTAGAAATTATATAATTTATGAGCCCCTATATCCAATTTTGTATAAAATTAATAATGAGGATTTTAACAACATTGTTAGAGATGAAAATGGTTAATTAATTAATTTTTATGGTAGTGACATCGATGTTGTTTTGGAAATTAAAGCGATTTAAAATATAATAATATAAAAATTAATTTTAAGTTATTCTTTTTGATATCCATATGGCAGTGTATCTATTTTATTTGCTAGTATAATTCTCTTGTTACCACAATGACTTAATGCGATTTTATTAACTTCTACTGTTTATATTTTGTTTCCCACTCCTTATCAAATTAAATGTTCTATATTGAATTTTCTCATCAAAGAAACAATTCTGACAGTCTTCAAATGTAATTCTCATATTAACAACACATTTTTTCACACCTATAGATTTTTTGTTTTCTTTATCACCAACTCCATATGCATACATTTCAGTCGTAAATCAACAAATTCATTCATTATTTTTTCATTACATTCATCTTTCATCTTACCAATAACTTTCGTACTTATTTGTCTCATGTTATAGATGTCATTTGGATAATCCCTTGTATCAAGTTTATCTAACATCGACTTCAAGTATTCATAAAAACCATCTGTTTTAATGTTATAAATGTATGAATCGGTATCTTGATAACACAACTCAATTTATAACCATATTTTGGTTTCATCACTTTATAATTGAAATTATACATTAATCTTTTGAAAAATCTAAACTTGACATACCCACATAAATTCGTTTATTAAATTTTACATTTGTTTTATGCATAGCTGCAAAATTTTCATTAAATATAGTGTTTTTTTGAATTTTCGTTTTACTACTAATTTTATACTTTTTCCTGCATCTGATATTAATCTACTCAGTTTCTTATATTTTCCATAGTTTTGCCAAACTCAGAATTATCCACCAAATTGTAAAGATATTTTTTTCGAAATCATTTATTGTATTAGTTCTCATATCTGTATTCAAATCAATATATATCTTCAACCAATCAGACTGATCAAACATTAATATTCTATGTATTTTAGTGAGTTATAATCAATTATTATTTCAAGTTTCGATAGTGAAATACATATTTAGTTTGCTGTCTAAAGTTGTTAATATTTAGATTGATTTTACTTTGGAAGTACCTTATTTTCTTGGCAAAATTGAATAACATTATGTAAATTAGGTACCTCTTGTGGATATTCGAAATAAATAATATATAACCATGTTGTGAATCATCTTTCAATTTTAATATTTTTCACTCCAGTACTCTAAACCATTTAATGTATAATAAACCCAGTAAAATCACCATATGATAAATATTGTTACATTAGCCAACCATATAATTATAAGCATCAATATATGCTAAATAATTTAATTCTTGATTTGGATTTTAATGATCCAAATATTTGTTATTTGCTGTAACATATTGCTTAAAACATTGTGATATTCCACCTGTAATTCCTTTTTGAATCACTAAAATAATATTATATTTATGTAATAAATGTAGTAATTGTTTAGTCGTTTTAAGCATTGCTTCCCACTATAAACCTGGTACTGTAAAATAACATGCAGGATCTAAATCAAAAGAATTTATACACGTGTTGCTAAAATTTTCGAAAATATTTTCTAACAATAATTCATCCCTTTATAAATATAAATGATGGTATTCACCAAGATTTTTTATATAAAATTTATTCCATACACATTTTGCATGTTCATATTCATCATCAGATATACAATTTTCGTTTAATTTGTTATAAAATTCACTCTTTCATGGACGTTCAGTTTCTTCAAATTTTTTCCAACTATCCATATAATCATATGGATAAACACATTTTTTAATAACTAAGTCTACATGTTCTTTTGAAAAATGTTTTTGTCTGTGTTTCAGTTGATCTTTACTTAAATTATATCATAATTTATCTAAACTGCCATAAATTTAAACATGTTTGTAAATCTTATTTTAAAATGTTCTGTTTTTTTCCCGAAAAGTAATAAACTTTTCTTCATTATTTGCAATTAAATCTATTTTCTTTTTCAACACATCCGCGCTCTTTAATAAATAATTTGTCCGTCATATCCAGCTAAATTATGAAAATAAATTGCTGCAAGATTTGGTAATTTTAATTGTAAATTTCAGTTATTACATATGGGATTAATTAATTTTCTACTTGTGTGATCATGATGATGTACTTTTTTATTATCCTTAGAATATTGACACTCGCATATAGTGCATTTTTTAGATTTGTTGCATAATATTCTTTCTTCTTTCGTTAGTTGGTGCATTGGTTCAATTTGTGAATATATTTCCCCAATTTCTTCTGCGTATTTTTTTTATTGATTGTATAAATATTTTATGAGCATCTGGGCCACGATATCCAACTGGTGGCTTATACTCACCATAATGTGATACGATATGATAGCAAAAACCAGAAGCTTCATGTAACTGATATTTCATTGTATATGATTTGTCTTTCAATTTTAAATCAATGTTATTTATTTGATTATTAGTAAGTTTATATCTTTCTTTAAGTGTTTCTTTATGAAAATCATTATCAATATCATCTTTAGTTAAAATTGGATATTTTTTGATGAGGTTAAATTTCTACATTTCTTTTGGATTTGGTTTAGTTGTTAATATTTTATCTATAAATGATTCAAAATCTGCATTATAGTAAAAGGAAATTTCATTGTATGTTTAATATTATTGAAATTTATTTGTTGGCCTTTAAATGATAAAATTATTCTTACCGATTCTATTTAGAACAGGCGTCTGTATGTTTATTTAATTTCTCTTCAGAATAAAAGAATTTTGTGAATAAAGCAGTTTCGATAAATCTTTTATTGAAAAATTATGTGAATTTGTATAGTTTTTGAAATAAAGTAAATTTATGTGCTTATCCTTTTTATTTTTGTATTATAATGGACATACCGTGGATTTTTTACCTTTATCTTTAATAGAGTATACATTTATCGATACATCAATTTGGTTTTCTATTTTTGGTAAACCATCAATTTTAATTGGATATTCAAATTTACCTAACTCTTTCTCAAAGTTACGACCCACATTTTCATATTTAGATACTTTTTGTAGGTCTTTTTCTGCAGAAAACCGTGCAGATTTTACATTTCAAATGAAGCATTTTTGATCATTGTTTTTAAGACTTATGCATGCTTTTGTATTCTTAATCGATTCTGGTAGTTCAATATATGATGGTCCATTAAATGGATCATACTTATTTATTGCTAATTGTATTCCAATTACTTTATCTAATGTCCATCGAGAACATTTTTTTTTTAAAATTCAGATAATTGTGTGAGTAAATCTTGCTTTATAATTTTGTAAATTTTTATAATTTCTCCTTAATTTAATTTTGTGTCATTATAAGACTGAAATGTATATCGTAGTACTTGATTATGTTCTTTTTTGCGACAGTTATTATACATTTTAATGTTAGTTTTTAGTCCCCTAAATGTTCTAAGGTTATTGTGTATTATCTCAAATACCTTATTTTTTACTGAAGTTAAAAATTGATTAGGCTCTACTAAATTAAAAGAATTTTCAATATTCTATGTTGACATCCTATCTTGAAAAGCTTTACAAACTAAAATTTTCTCTGGTTTCTTCTATTTCTTTTGCTAAAAAACACATCAGTAGAATAGGGAAATATTAATTTTAATTCGTTTTTATCTTGTTTATATAATTCATTGATATTGGAATGAGCTAAAGATAAATTTGTAAAATTATTCTATGTTATACATTCGGTTATCCATTTCCTTTTATTTCTAGGATTTTCAAAAAATATGTGTGTAAAATCGAAATATTAGCTTAAATTATTGATAATAATGAAATCGTTTTTAACTATTTAACTCCTTGTGAGAATATTTTTCATTTTAGCATTTTTTACATATTGTTGTTTGTCCTTAGTAGTTTTATGATGAGGAAATGAATTTATAGATTTATTCTGTTTACATACTGTACATGTTTTTGTTGAATAATTATCATATTGAATTTCGTTTAGAATATCTACTATTGTATTGTGTAATTCATTATTTTAATGCTTTTCTAGAAATCCTTTGCAAACATATTTACCACATTCGCATCGTATTTTCTCATTTTTTAACTTATATATCTTCTATCATATTCACTAAAGCATTTTTTGCATTTTGTTGTACGTATGTCTATAGTATCTTTGTGGAGATAATATGAATCGATAGATTTACTCTCATTGCATACTACACACGTCTTAGTTGAATAATCAGAATGTCGAATTTCATTTGTATTGTGTAGTTTAGTATTTTTATGCTTTTTGAGATATAGTTTACAGACATGTTTTCCACATTCGCATAGTATTTTCTCATTTTTTAACTAATATTGATTTTTGTCATATTCAGCACAACATTATTTAGAAGTGTTAATATACTTGTCTTTTGTGTATTTATGCATGTGAAAACTTTCTATATTTAATACTTATCCAAACTTTTGACATAGCTTTTCTTGATTATTCATTTTTTTTATTTCATAAAAATATAATTTATTGAGAGAAAGAAAAAAGGTTTTCTTTAATAATTTGTTTCTTTGTAAATAATACAAAAAAAAAATGAATCTCTGCTCAACAAGTTGAACAATTGGCTTGAATTCAACAAGCTACAAGATCTAGAAACAAATAAATGGTTTACTGCTACAGATGTTCAAATTTATAAATCTAATTTTGGTAAATAAATTAATTGTATTCTAGATGGTAAACTTAATATATCATTGCAGAGTGCTATGCCAAGATACTTGATAAAAATTATTTTAAACTAATAAATGAGGAGGTTTTTTTTTATAATGTATAAAGGCTAAAAATAAATGAAAAATGGAAAATTTGTCAACTATATAGACTTCTCTTTAAAAAGAATATATAAATTATATATATATTTTTTGTTTCCATTTGATTTTTCCTTATTTTGCTTGATTTTTTCTTAAATGAACATGAAAAAATGCTCGAAAAGAGAGAAATTTTGCTTGATTTAGGGATAAAATAGCTTGTCCTTTAAAGTGACACAAATCTTGCTCGAGCATGTTTGAAAAAGTGGCAAATTTACTTGATTTTTGGGTTAAAAATGATTGCTTTTCAATGAAAATTGCTTGTTTTTTTTTTTTTTTTAAATTGAAAATTTGTGAGAAGTGGAGCTTCCAGAAACATAAAAAAGTGGTTTGAAAACGGAAAGATTGCTTGAATTTTGCGCTTAAAATGCTTGATTTTCGATTAAAATTGAGTTGCACTAGAATCGGCCTTTCACATCTACTACTTCATTAGTCTGTGATCTCTGGATGGGAGAACCATGGACTTATGGAAAAGATGAATTTGAGTGCTTTAACTAGGAAGTCTACACACATTCACTAAATGCATAACATGTATACAAAATTAAAGCATACCAACAAAAATATATTATTTTTCAAAAATTCATACGCTTTATAAATTATAAATTCAACACAAGTATGCATGCAATTACTACACTACATATTATAAAAAATTATTTCATAAAACATGTCTTATACCTCAAAAAAATTGACATTACCAGTTTATGTTCACCACAAGTAAACAATTTTTAATGTTAGCCTCATTTCCGATACATTTATCATTCACACAAGATTATTCATAAGTGTTCCCAGTGGAGCTACATAAGATATAAAACCTTGCTTCGACTTCAGTTGACAACACGTTTTTGTATTACATTAGTACACATTGAAAAAGTTAAAATAATAATAATAATAATAATGTTCACTGAAACATTTTTCTAAGTCTACCCTAACATTGATATTTACATTCTATGCTTCTAATCCCGACGATGGTGAATATGTGTATATTGTTTTACTAAACACGTGTTAATATAAATTTATGTCATATAAATAACACCCAAGTCATAATATAGAATAGTTTTAAAAAAAGCCGAGAGAAAAACACACATTTATATCAAATCTCCCACGAGGATAGATCTCTCGAACGGTAGACACGACTACGGCCGACCAACTTGCAAATGAGATGAGAGCGAAACTAATTCCAACATAGTTGGTATGTTTTGTATGACAACGGTAAGACATTTGTTACCTAGCTATCGATCAGATCACATTCACCTAATATAACATCGTGCGAGGGTATCCATACAATACTTGCATTTGGCAACTTAACTGTTTGCTACAGAACTTATCTACTAAGCTAATGAAAAACAAAAATAAAACATACATAGATCTCATCAAACACACATACACAAAGAACCCGTAATATTCTAATTTTGCAGACTCGCTCCTCCTAAAACTTGCTCCTACTGAACCAAAATAACCCAAAATGTCTAAAATGACTCGAAAGACCCCAAATGACCCTAATGATCTAAACCTATCCCTATTTATTCCAAAACACACTTGCACACGCACATGAACACACATAACCAGAGTGAAGTAAATACCCAAACATGCATTGCTTGATATCACAATGGTTTTCCCAAACACACATACCATATACAACTCAGATACAAGAAATAATCAATGTTATATATTTGTCGGATACCATGCGAAGGCAAGTACATGTATTCGAAAGGACGTAGGTTCGAAAGTTCTGCCATGACATATATATATATATATACACTCAATAGTTATGTTATGGGCATATCATCTCCTACACAATTCACTTATAAATTTAATTTTAAAATTCATGTCATATTCTAATGGTTTGCTGCATTCATCCATTTTTCAGACTTATGTATAATTATTTATTTAATTTTACACGTTCCATTTTTCAAAGGTTTATTTACAGAAACAGACTGCTCACCATATTATTTATTAATTATGTCGACCAGCTTTCCCCTCACCCAATTAAGATATAATGACATATCATAACATATTTATGTTATATCATACTCGCTGCTAGATAAACAGACTAAAAGCCCATTTCTACATATTCTCACAGACAAAATATTCTAACTTGTAATATAGAATATTATTTGAACACTACCTACAAAGTATCACTTATACCAAACACTTCCCTTCATACCAACCAAGACAACAAAGCAAACATAACCATTCCTATAAAATACCCTCTCACGCGTTAAACAAATGCACCCATCCCTATGTCATTTTAGAAGTGGGCCAAAATCGGCAAGTCACCACTACTACTATTTTCATATTCGTTAAGAGTTTCCTTACTTCCTTAATTCATTTCGTCAGATGTAAATATTAAGATGAAAACGAAGAACTAATGTTTGCATCTGTGGCTTGATTATCGCGATCCCTTCGGTCGGTTTATCCATCTCTCTCGACTGAAGTAGTGACTCCTCTTTCGCCTCACAACATTTCCCTGCGTCTCACGACTCACCAGAACACTATTATAGCTTTCTACTCTCCACTTTGTCCCTTACTGCGTACTAACTACTCTTTTCGCAAATTCCCGCACTACTTGCCTTGCTCGCCAAAACTGCTAATGTTTTGCTACGTCACTTTCTGTAAGAATGGATATACCAAAAATTATTACCAAATCCGTAATGGTTTTCTGACTAAACTTCATTGAAAATTTTAATGCTATCATCTAAATTGTTATTTATATACATTTTTATAAATACATTTTGCTTAAGTTTGATTTTAATCGTTTGTCTTCGTATTGAATGCATGCATGATGTAATGTTCGAGTTTTCGGAATGTTGTGTAGAATTTAGCATTTTCAATTAATTCCTCACTATCTACACACCAGTTCTACAAACAATCATGAGTGACTAATAAAAATAATATTTTAACATACCTAGTTATAAAATGTAAGTGCTTTTTTAAGGGTGTTTCAAAGAAACAATTTACATCTGCCTTGAGTAATTTGGTTCAAACAAAAGAAGTAGGAAAAATTAGTTTTATTTGTACTAAAACTGGTTAGATACATCCGATTTTCGTCCATAAATATTTTTTGAAAATAAAAATAATACTGAATATTATTAAATAATTCTACTAAATTACACGCATTATTGTGAATTTGTGAATTTAAAAAAACATAATGAAATACTCTAGATAATAAACTAATGCTTAGAAATATTGTAATTGGCAATAAATTCGCTGTCATTTAGAAATACACATATATTTAAAGTTACCAGTAAAGAAAATAAATTACTTCACATGTTATCTGAAATCGAAATTTACAGATAAGATAACATAAATATTATCATTCAGCTGATATTTTAGTCGTCGCTATCAGTTGCTGCTACACATTAGTGAACTGAACAAACATATTAGTAAGTATTGTATAATGAGGTATAATTTAGATATTTTCAAAATCTATGTAAATTTTAGTTTTTATTAACTTTATATTTGAATTTGGTCTCTTCCCCAGCAAATATGAAACACTATTTTTGCCGTAATTCAATGTTTGCAATTATCGACAAAAAAAAACCAAGAAGACATTTTTTTAAATGTATTATATTGAATGGCGTTAGATTTACCTAACACGATATTTAAAAGCTGGTAAGTATAACCTACAGAAATGGTTGACGGAGTATTTAGTTTTCGTTTAAACATTCTGAAATTCTTGCGAAATTTATGTATATATGTTATATATGTATATATTTTACAAAGTCAGTAACTATGACAAAATTATCTTCTTGAATTAATCAAAGTAATTTTAATTTCAAATTTTAATAATGTTGTGTCTTTGTTAATTCAAATATATAGTCAATACATGAATTCCGATTGGCATACATCAAGTAGTTGGAACATTTTTATTTTTTCCCTAGGAATTTGCGCACTGCGAGGTAGTCCATAGCAATTAAAGGCCCGGTTTTCTGCCATAGTTATCCTGAAATGTTTTTGTAGAAAAAATATTAATAACACATTAAAAAATAAAAATAACGTAGTAGTTAAAAAGCCTTTAAATGCAAATTATTGGCAATCCTGTAACAGACTTGAAAACTCTTAGGTACTAACAATAAAATATTTTTTTTGTGTATAATTTTCGTTATTTTTATGGTAGAGTGAAATCGAAAGGATGGAATTGAATAAAACTTTCGCTATACGGTATACCACACTACACTTTATCATATCACTCGTATACAACAACTGAAAGTTAAGGTGATGAAATTGAACGATTTTATTATTTTAAAATTTTCCCTATTCAGGAAGTAGTTGGTTTGCCAATGTGATAACTGCTTTACCAATGATTTCGCAATACAGTAGTGTTAAAACCAATGTGTACATGTGATTATGGCCTGTTTCCATCCTGACGTGTCCGTGAGAATATGTGTTGCTTAATTTCGATACGCCACATACAAAATAAAATAACAAAGACTAATTGCGAAAGGCCGTAGCGCTAGTAAAAAAATTATTCTTTTGTTTCTTTCAGCAAACAAAAGTCTAAATTTCTAGCGGGCGGTGCCACGAAGTTGAGTTTGTAGGATTTGAGGATTCGGAAAAGTCTATATATATATATATATATATATATATATATATATATATATATATATATATATATATATATATATATTTGAAAACCGCAGGGTTCTGAATATTCATTAATAAATTATTTGAAATATCAGTAACATATAAATCTGTTACATGCCATAAACTAAACCAACCATGTTCCATATACAATACCGCGAGTGAGTGGAGGGAAAACCATGTTGGCAATCCTGACAGCAAAGCAGACACACAAGAGACCACGAGGAAATACACTAGTTTATAGGAAATACACTAGTTTATAGGTGAATTATGAATTTGTTTGGATTTACCTGCTCATGGAGCAGTGGTTATTAGCGAAACAAAGAAAACTGGTTTTAAAAACGTTACGTGTATTTGTCAATAAAAATGCAACTATCATTGCTCGTGATTACTACTTTCCGAGAAATGGCATTTTTGTGCCACTGTTTTGCTGCCGACAGGCGTAATTAATGTCGATCTCTATGCTAGCAATGGTAACATATTCCATGCGAGAGTGTTTGCAATTATTGTAATAAATTTCCAAAGTGCTCTTTTGCAGTGTGTAAAGAAAAAAAAATTCATTATTTCGCACTAGTGATAGAAAATGAATAAACTTGTCATTCTACGAAATACTTGAGGTCATCGTCCAACGAGCAATTTAAACATAGCGTGTAGTATCAGCATTCAGACAATTCATTAGCCGCAGTAAGTTTACAACGTGCATACTATGTTAATAGTGTAAATAAGGAAATTGGGAACAATTGGAAAGACGGTTTCTATTCTGCCTTGCCTTTTATATAATTTTTGTGCATTGTTTTAACAATGCACAAAAGGCGCGTTTAATAATAACAGGAAACGAGATAAAAACATTTATCGTTACGCGCATAGCAATAGAAAATTGCATTACATTTCTCTAATGATGTTGTATCAGTTTATGTATCAGTTGCAAATGTATTTCAAGTTGCATATTTTCTGTCTAGTTGTAATGTTATTGTCTCTAAGAAAATTGATAATAACTTTCTGTAACTAACAATGTTAGTGCACAGTACTCTTATCACATAAGGCAACTACAAATATTTAAATAATTTAGTTTTTCGAAATAAATATGAAAATGGCATTTCTTTTCGAATAAAACAGTTCACGATGATTTTGTAAAGAATAATTCTGCTCGTACACAAAAAATTATTTGAATACTAAAAATACTACTGCATTGAACAAATAATTGTAATAACCGTCACATGTAAACGAAATTCGCTATCTGTATTGAATAAAACAGTGCCCTAACAGTAAAACTGATCAAATAGAAGGAAATGTTTCTGAGTGAACACGAAACTGTAAGATAACATTCGTTAGCGCCTTCAACGAGAAACGGGAAGCAATAGACCAAAGCATTGCACTGAAATCATGTGTTAAATACATAATAAATTAACTTCTCTCAACTATATGAAATCGCGATTATACACAAGAATAGTACTATGGTAATTAGCGGAGCATACGATTCCTATAGTAGGGAGCTGAGGAGATGTCAATGCTGAGGAGAGGTGCGGTGGGTAGGGCGGCACAACCTCCCCTTCCCTTTACAAGCATTTTCCGAGTAACAGTGTGCCTAAGCTACTAGCCATCACACACAAGCAACAGATCACTGCTAGTTAGCACATTCAAGGAAGAAGGGAAACTATAATTACTGCAGCAAGGAAACTAATATAGATGTGTACTATACATATGAATAGAAGGGGGGGGGGGGGTGTCCTGGACCACTCTTGATTTATTGCATTTCCGGTTTGATTGATCCGGTAATTAATCAATTTAATTTATCCGCTCAAATGGCTTGATTAAGGCATGCGGATAAAATTTTGTTAAATCCGATGAATTTAATTGGATGACATAAATTTAATGAAATTTGTTTGATGAAAGAAGTTTGATGCAATAACTTTGATCAAATCATTTTGATGAAATTTTCTTATAATGTTTGTGATTTAATATTTTGTAAGTATGTGCAAAAGTGTCATATGTGTCACGGGTATTCATTTTTTTTTTTGTTTGTAGAGCAGTAGTATCGATTTTACTCTTGGACGGCTGACGGTCGACTGAGGTTGAGGTGTGAAGGTATGGGTAAATATTTACTATGTAATAGTATGATAATTTTAGATTCTTTCAAGTTAAATATCTTATTGATATGATTGGGGGGGGGGGGGGGATTATCGGGATCGGGGTTGGCAGGTTCTATCTCACTTGGAAAGTCGGTGTAGGATAGTTAAGAGGGGGTGGAGGAGGGAGAGAGCAGTATAGGGGTTCCTTCCCATTTGCCGGTGTTGGACGACTGAGGTGGGAAGCGGGATAGAGGAGATCCCTCCAGGTCGCTGTCTGAATGTATACAAAACTGTAGATATGTGATATAATTGAGTCCGGAAACATGTAATTGGAAATAAATGTTTTGAAATAACGAAGCATAGGAGTGAAATATATTTAGGCGAAATTAAATATATATCATTGTATTTAACCACGAAACATTACAAAAAGAACATATTTTATTGCAAATCAATAAAACGCAAACAGAGATGAATACGATGTACTCTCAAATACATGATAGAACAAATAAAGTTTACTTACCCAAGAAAAATGTACGTAAAAAATTACTATCTAACCAAAAGTTCTAAATATTAAGGACTACGAAAGTTTTTCCCTACCAATATAATTTGTTACAAACAAATTTATTAAGTCCTACAACACGCAAAATAAGAACTCATAACGAACGAACCACGCGTTAAAAATATGCAGACAAATCAAAAGCATTAAAAGACATTTATTTAAACACGGGAAATAATCATCCCAATTCCACGAATCACTTACCAACACACATATTAAATATAAATTAACCAAACACACTAATTACGAGTTAATCCAGACAACTTAGCCCATGTTAAAGTTTTACCTAACCACACATCCAAAATTAAACCTCACAATCCACTTACTGCCTCAAGAAACGAAATGATTGAATACACTAACATCTACGTAACATAAATCAAACATGGAACAAGTTAACACAGTTACATGCATGGACGTGAAATATTAAGCATGGACAAAGAAAACTAATACTAATTAAAAAATCAAGTACATGAACTAAAGAATGAGAGACTTTTCCTCAGTTACACGTAATCCACTAATCGCATGGAGGAATGAGGCACAATTTAAATATAAATTAATCAAATATTTAACACACACACAACTCAGTTCACCTAATCGCACACAAAAGTACATGAAAAATTTTGACCTGACAAACGGAGTTTACAGCCCTGCACTCTTAAATATGATTAAATACGCACTAACACAGTTTACCATTGCGTATAGTATATTTTCTCTAGTGTAAGATAGATAATTAATACATTTTTTTGAAAACAACAAATTTGAAAACATTTGACTCTTAACACGCAATACAACTTCTGTTAAAGCCTAATGCAGTAGCTTCCTTACTAAGATCGATCGCGTCCATGCGGCGGCACCTCGTCAGGCTTATCCAGACGTGGCTCACACTTTGCAGTCACGCATTCCTGTAATGCACGTTTAATAATGTACCATCGTAAGTATCTGTATGGAGAAGTTCGTATTAGAATATGAAATTTAGTGTACATTACAAAGGATAGTTTGTCAAGGATAAGTATGATTGATCTCTGGAGCTCTCTTAAGCAGCCAATCAGGCCGAGCGTCTAAGAACAACTAAAATGGTCCCGTTAGCAGCCAGGATGAGAGCACGGACCTGCTTTGTCCTAATACGCCCTACCCTACCTCTCTCCCATCCTTTCTTACAGGTACCTGCAACTCTCAAAGACCGAGGGTCGCCCAAGGCATCGACCTCGGGCCAGAATAATGCATCGCTGAGAGTTGAAAAAAAAAATCAAAATTTATTTTATCTGATTTTTTAAAATAGAATCAAATCCCAAATATATTTAAGCTGTAACATTCCACGAAAAACATTTCAATTCCAGGAAATTATAGCAACAAATTAAACAAATATAATAACTTATCACTTTCCGATTACATTCTAAATGGCATTAAAACAGATTTACTTTTAAATGCCATGAAATTGATCCCAATGCAAGTAATATAAAATTAAAAGAAATTAAAAAACATGAAGTCCCACAGAAATCTAACCCGAGAAACGAATTCCACGGAATTCATCATTACAGGGAAGGAAATATAAACATATCACAAACATTTAAAAAGCCAGAAATATATTCACAGAAAATAAACATCACTCTGAAATTAATTAATTAAAAACAATAAATTGCAATTAACAATTGAATTACAACACATTTAGTAATCAAACAACATACAATTAAACAAATACCAACATCCGAAATGATTGCACAACAAGGATAATAATTTTATTAAACAGCAAGTGTACATCCAAACCCAACTATATTGGTAGGTTTATTAGATTAAAACGCATCAATTATGTTTCAATGTTTTATTTATTATCATAATTTAAAAATATTGTCTTACAATCTTTTAAGTTCTTGATTCTTCACCCATGAATCGCTAGCTTTAGAGAAGCCTTTCGAGTGAACCAAGGAAGTGTGAGTCTAGAAAATTACACCAAAGGGGACAACACACCGGATTCGTGCGCTTGTTGTTATATAATAATTGGATGCAGTCGATATTATATATAATTATATAAGAGCAAATAAATAGTTTTAATATTAGTTTGTACCAGGCCAAGCAGTTGCCATCTCTGCGGCGTGATGTAATCGCTGACGAGACATTCTACGCATGATGACACCGACTATAACTCTGCGACACATCGCATTCGTAGTATAATACTACAAGGGCTCCATGATATAGGCGCGTCACAGCGTGCCACCATCGCAGTGCATCACCTTACACACGCTGTCCATGACGTAACTTCCGAGGCTTTCAGCTCACGCCACTGCGCTTTAATTTCCGTCCATCTAAGCATATTTTCTATTGCGCAGCATGAGTCACTCCCTCGCGTTCTCTCGTGCTGACACTGCATTTAGAAAGAGTCTGAACTATGTTGTAAGTCATGTCGTTATGAAATGTTTTCTAACAAGCAAAAGAGTGTCCTTATTAAAACGCTATTTATTTCCACAAAGCTCCAGGATTTAAAGTATTCTAATGCGTATCTCAGTTCTGCCCCTTACTAAACAAAAATATTTTATTTACAGCTACTACTGTGATGTAAATTCACACTTGTCATAACTCTGTAATTTTGATGTTTTTTATGTTATTGAACTAAATCTAAGCGTTATGTTAATTCAATTTAGTCCCAAGACACAACAGGATAAAAGCCAAACGTAGAAATAAAGTTTGCTATGTAGTGATGTCTTTTATTTTGAGAATTATAAACACTTTCGTCTCAATTGTTATTACTAAAAAATAAGCGTTAACTTACCACTACAGCTACGACAACCCGCTAAACACTTAGTTATAACGTATTTTGTGGATGATAAAGATTTTAAATATTTAAAAAAAAGTGGTTTTCAAGGAAAAAATTAATAAAAATTGCATATTCCCGCTTCATTTTATCTAGAGCCGCAACACATAAATTTGACAAACATTTTTTACAATTAGATTGCTTGAGAGGTGCCCGACTTTTATATTTTTAATCATAGCCTGTACGAAACGATTACTCAATTAAAAAATTACGAAAGTTAAAATATTTTAGGTTATTCTTGCAGTGATCAATGTAACCAATTTCAATCACAAATTATATATTTTCAGTTATTTTGTAAACAATAATTATATAATTTTAAATTGTAATTTGTCAAGGTTTTTCTCAATTATTTACAAATATATTTTTAATCTGTTTTTAATATGCTGCATCTAATTAACCATTTGGACTATTTAATCAAAACTTGACATTCTAGTCTAAAACTATACAAACATGTAAATTACAGAAATTAATAAGATCATAAAATTATCGTACTGTGAACTTCTTTTTCCTTGGCTAATTTTTCGATATATTGCCTTTTGGAAAAATTGTTGTACGTAAGGAATTACGTTTAACATTTTCACTTGATATTGGTCAAACATAGTAATGAGGAAGACAACTAACGTTTTCTGGAATCGTATTATATTCAAAATGGCAACTTAAAAAAATGTTACTATACTTCTGGAACACTTAACTCTAGCGAAGGGTTTAATAACAAGAATCAATACATTATTTATAACCTCTTTCATCTTCTAAAATTAAAAAAAAATTGTCACCATAGTTTATTTAAATATTACAGTTAACATTTTTTAGTATGTGAAAGTGGGATGAAACCGTGTAAGCCGGTGTCTATTCAATATGGTGGAAGTTTTTTCTCGGATGTTTGATGAAAGTAAGAGTGTACGCACTTCTAACAGAGGGTATGGATTGCTGATATATAGTATTTTTATAGTATTTAAAATGTCCATGAACAAAAGTTTTTATAGCATAATAATTTCTTGGCGACAATGGATAAAATATAATTGCATTGGCGATATTGAAGTCTAAAACAATAAGGCTCTCTAGTTTCAATGTCGAACACAGGGAAAAAATACAGTTATTTTTCTAAGTCCAAAAGTGAATTAATATTTCTATGGTTTCTGGTCTCCAACACAGGTCCCTGCAAAATACTTAACTGGTGTAGATAGCTTAAATACTTATATCAGGTGCGTATGAATACTAAACAAATAATACTGCTTATAAGTTTAGAAAATTTGGGCCAGTAATCGGTTACAATCCTATATCCGATGGCTAAAAATTACCTTTTTGCTTCTAATATAATACAAGCTTGACTTCGTTCGCATGATATTTTTTGTAAAGTTATTAAACTAAGCCCACTACAGTTTAGTAAAGTTTTTATGAATAAAATATTAATATTCCTTCTTTCTGGTTTAATGGAGTTATTAAATTACACCATCCCATCGCTTCGCACATGTTATATTTTAGCATGAAATTTAGGGTTTTTAATTGATCTAGCCACTTTTCTTAATTGGTTCTCCAGCCACTGAGCTACTGCGGCCTCAATATTGTGTACTCTAGGCCCTGAACAGCTGCGGCCCCACTATTTGGTTATCTAACCTCTGAGCTTCTGCGGCACCCTTATTGAGTTCTCTAGCCACTGAGCTTCTGCGACCTCCTTATTATATGTCCTAGCCACTGAGCTACTGTGGCCCCACTTGATATATATATCTATCCACTGGGTCACTACGGCCCCACTTTGAATAACTCTAGCTACTGGGCCACTACGACTTTTTGGAAGGAAATGAGGACAGCCCATAGACAAAAAAGAAAGAAGAAATGACACAATTTTTTTTTAACAATGGTTTTTATGGAGTAATCCTAAAAACAGCTTAATCCAGTATTTATTTACATACTTGATAATAATTTTTTTCCGGAACCCTTTCAGATATCTCGATAAAACCAAGACTAAGTTGGTCCTGGGGTTTATATCTATATACCTTGTATATTATCTATATACCTTGTATATTATCTATATAGTGTGTAAATTTGATGTCAATACGTTAAGTGGTTTTTGATTTAAATCCGTTCGGACAGACAGACAGTCACGAAAAAAAAAAATTATATTAGATACGGCTTAGTTAATATTATACTATATGAAAAAAATGATTAAAAGTGAAAAGTTCGAAAATAACAGACAGACACTCCTATTTTATTTAGTAATATAGAATCACCGAACAATGTCTTTCTATGCCAAGTTCTTCAGTAAAAGCGCCCATAACAATACGCCAGTCTGCATCGTGTTTCAAAACAGTGAGCTACAAAGGTATATATAAGTGTTGCTATGAAAAATGTGAGCCTTACAGATCATCAGAAGTTATAAACAAAATTTCGCTAATAACGAAAATGTGGACTCCAAGATTGCTGTGATAAATACATATTTTACAGAATATGATGAATTGATGTCTGCAAAGGGTAAAAAATGTTGCTGAATATAATGTCAAGATAAGTCGGATTCAAACCCAAAATTCTTGCCTAGAAGTATCTCGCAACATGCAACATCGCTAACTAACAAGGCTTTGAATATTTCACACATGAAACATAAATTGTACAATAGATATTTATTTGGTCGAACGCACCTATATACATCAGAGGTAAAACAAACTAAAGTAAAAAATTTCAGATCTTTAACCACTTAAACCTATGTAATTTTTCTAATAATCTACAGGAAAAAATAAGCTTTAATTAGTAAATAATGTATATTTTTGGTTAGGCCGGGAAAGGTCTTACCAGATGAGCAGAAAAAACGACTGACCAACTCTATAGCTACTAACGAATCACCATTGCTCTGTCAGTGAATAAGCTCTTTTTAATGTGAAAATAAATTTCGTCCTGGTCTTATCTTCGTTCAGCTTGAATGCATGGTCACACTTATAGCAGACAACTGAGTACTGGCAGACCGACCAACACAAGACTGACTCTTTGACTCAAAATTACTCCAAAATGACTCAAAATAACTCCAAATGATCAAAAAATTCGCTCAATAGCTACATTGCTCCATAGTTCGATAGGTCCATAGCTCCATAGCTCCATCTGTCTTTCGCAATCTTTCAAAAATATTTCTCGATCTTTTCGCAATATTTCACAATCTTTCGTTTTGTACCCCTGTCAATATGTGTAGAAATTAGATTCGTTCACCAACTGTAAGATGCATTAATATATTAGTTTATGCATGCAGATAATTCATCACATTCATTGCATGCAGTATTTAGTATCTGAATGTCTACATATTTACAAGTCCTACCATAGGGGTTGAAAATATTTCAAATTTAACATAGAGTAAAAGTTCCTACATGCTAATTCTTATGCCTGGGAAAGTCAAAATACTTATTACATGTAAATAAAATAAATAGAAAAAGTGCGAATAATCAACATTTGTAATGTTGCTTAACATTCGACTTGAAAACACACAAAACGATATATATAAATAAAAAAATCGGTATATATTTACTAATAATGTTTTATATATGCTTATAAAATTCAATACAGCACTCGACATATTCACATAATCATAAAATTTTCTGACGACATATTATTTTCTGTCTAAAAATAATAATCTGTAGATATACCACTCGATACACTTGTTTGTCAAAAGTCAAATAAAATGAAATACATAACTTTTATTTTATGCAATTATACTTGGAATATTTGACTGTTGTGATCTTATAATCTAATTATTCTTGAAAACACATGTCTGTAACACGTTGCTCAATACACTTGTTTGTAAAAGTTAAATAAAAATATAATAAATTAATACATAAAGAGATATTGATATATAAATAAATAGTAAATTACTTAAGAATTACGTAAGTTAAATTAAAATAATTTAAGTGCAAGTTAAAACTAAATCACAAAAATACAATAACTTGAAATTTACTTCAAAATTATACTTAAAAAGTTATTATATGTTAGTAAAACCTTAAAAATTATATTATTTTAATCTAAATAAACAATAAAACACTTAAAAATATCATGAAAATTAACTATGAATAAATATGATTTATTTGTCCACAACTATATACTTCTTATAAACTCTTGTCCCAGTGCATGTCGCAATAACCATGTATTCTAGGGCGTAAGTCTGGTGACCCAAGTTCTGGCAGTTTTATCCTGCACTATTCCCGTTAATATTTTGAGTTCTAAAAAAGCAGCGTCCCTAGTCGCCGACTCCAGAAAAAATTCTTACAAGAGTGACTAATCGAACGACTGGCACTCCACCTAGTTTCCAATGACAGAAATAAGATGGCATCAGACAAAGGTGTTTAGTCATCTATTCGAACAACTGGCGCACCATCTAGTGGCCAATGAAAGAACCAAGATGGCGGTGAACAAATATGAGAAACAAATACCAAATGGAAAACCAATATGGGGGCCTATATGGAAATGTAAACAATGATGGTGGGTCGAATGTATGTGAGGGATAAATGACAAAGGATAAAACAAAGATTACAGCTCCCAGTAACAAATGACGACTGTAAAAACCAAAATAGTGGCATCCAGTAACACATGACAAATAAAAATAACAAGATGGCAGAGTGGAGCACATGCGATAGATGTGAGAGATAAATGACATACAATTTGGAGAGTAAGGTTATAAAGAGAGTAAGGAAATAAAGAAATGAAGACAGAGAAATAATGAATTAAATTGTAAGAACACAAGAGAGAAAAAATGGGAGCACTCTGAAAAAGCCCTCAGAATGCAAGAGAGGAAAAATTGGGAGCTCTCTGAGAAAATCCTTGGAATGTCAGAGAATGAAACATACTGGCTACCATTATGGCAGTCCAATTAGGCGGTGTACTGGCTACAAAGATGATGGCATACTGGCTACATTGATGGTGGCATACTGGCTGCCAACACAGTGGAATCCAACATGGCAGTCCCGTAATCAGAATTCAAGAGCGGGAAGTCTGGAATCTAAGATGGTGGCCGGCCACCGGCCGAACCTAGCAGCTCATCCGATCATGTTTGCCACCGAAGTAACTATATCCGTGCCTACTCCCATCCTTGTCTATCAATGAATAGACATTGAAGCAAATATTTTTGAGCTCCTCTAAATGCCTGATTTCATGTAACACAATGGAAGTCGACAATATCGTCGTTTCCAAAATTCGACGATGTTCTGGGTATGAGTACGAATTTTCGGGAAAGTTTCTGGCAAGAAACAAACCCACTAATACAGCGTATAGGAAACATTCACCTGTTGCACACATGATGTTAATACATGCCACCCTAGTGTCAATGAAATTAGACAGCTTTGTATAAGAGCCACCCACAGTTAATGCTTTGTACTATGAAATGTGTACTTATTGATCACCCAACAGCTACCTTTACCACAAAGCTGACTAATGCTCACAGTGAGTTCAGGGATGAGGTGATCATTGTATATATCACCAACATCCAATGAATAGAGTATGGGTGTGGTTTTTTGTGCTGAAATTATGTCTCCATTACCATAATGTCTGCCATTAAGTTTTTGAAAAAACTTAACACTAATGGAGACATAAATTTTGAATGGTCGGTGCTGTGTTTCACTAATTTTCAGTAAAGGAGCTTTAAAACTCTTGGAAGATAATTAAATCTCCACATCAGTCTTAACCTGATCATTATGTATCCGCGCATCCACTAACCTTCGACCAAACGAATAAACCATTTCAGCATAAGTCAAGCTCTGAGGGAAACCTGCATCAACTAAAGAATCAGGATCATGAATTCCCTACTAACAAAATATCGAATATAATCCCACCTGGAAGCATCCAATGTAAAACAAAAGGAAACAAAAATTATATGTTATCAAAATATAAGTTTACATGGGGAAACAAGACAAAGAAATAACAAATTATGTGCACCTATCATCTAAACATATATGCATATATTTAAGTTAACACACTATAAATTTAACTACATGATCATGCATATTTAATTAACAATATCTACCCATATGGATGTTAACAATACCCAAAGATGTTATTTACCCTGAAGGGAATTCGAATCCCTACCAGGGATACTGCAAATTATTAAAACACTTGTCCCGACTATGCTATAGAACTCTCCTAAAATTTGAATGAAACAAAATTGCTTTTTAATATAGTCAATACTAATGAATTAATAATTACATTTCAAAGTAGCTAATTTTGAATGAAAAATGTTACTTACATTTAAAGTGGTTAATACTATGTGTAGAATCCCCCAGAAACAAAAAAAAACATACAGCACACTGTGGATGTTGTTGCTATGAGTGCTGACAATAGAATAATATTTTTTTTCCTAATCTACATTACTGTTTAGCATTAACTGTACATCCAAGGAAGGAATGGGATTTAAATGTGTCTCAGAGCTAAGTCCCTTATGCCTATAGGAGAGAGAATTGCATGCAAGAGGGCGTTAATCATGGAATAGAGAGATTCGGCAACCATGGCTGCCATTTCGGACATGACCGCCTCCCTAGAATGTACATATAGCTGTGACTATGTCTTAGAAGGGTGAGGGGAAAACCGTCAAAGTCACCATAAAACCCCTCCCAACAGGGAAGAAGTTCAAACATTATACATGTTTTAATGAAAATGCTTTGCGAAACAGCTGGTGTGGATTCCATACTCTTTATTGTGAAGTTGAATATCTTGAAGAGAGGGAGCAGGATTATGGGCAAAGGCACCCTCGAGTTTGAACTGCTGCCAATATTTCTGCACAGGCAAACCAGCAAATAATACAGACAGGAGTAATTGATTACATAGCCCCACTGCTCCTTGTCGAGTGCATCAGAAAACTGGGTAGCTCAGTCAAGGCACCTAATCCATCTTCACTCTTTTGCGCTGACACCAGGATCTTCAAGTCATGGGTGAAGGCAGGGACCCGACTTGAAGGGAGAAACCTTCTCCCCATCCTTCAAAATAGTCCGTCGCTCCTGGTTGTGCTATTAAAATAGCTTAGCGAGATTTCCGAGACCTACCAGTGATGGTGGCGAATCTGCTGGCCCAGGAGTGAAGGCTAACCTCAGGGATGCTACAAGGTCCGATGCATTCCATTCCTCACACACCTTCAGTAAGCAGCCTGCAAAATCCAGTAGTGAGGTTCGTTGACTTTGCCCTTGTGGCATCACAAGAGCCCCATTCCCACCTTGAACATTGGACTCCCTCCTGCACAATGTACTTCACCATCTCATATTGAGCTACAGAGGTTCCCAACATCCAGTACAATGGTGCATTCATAGCAGCCATTTGGTTCACGGGCTGGTATTGGAATATTCCCAGCCACTTCAGAGTCTGGGGATCTCCTGTTCGCCACCTGGGGACACGACGAGTTCCAGTATAGTCACCGCACCCAAGTTGTCATAGTCCTGCCATACTCACAGAAACCCCACACCTTCACTGGTCCCAAAGGGCAAGCAGATCCCACAATGAGAGCAGCCACGACCACAATGTTCACCCCACGACAGCTCGGCTCATAGAATGATAGAGGATTTTTTATAACCTGCCTTAAAACTAAGAGGATAGTCGAAGGTTCAGGGTAGGGATAGGACCTAAATGCATCTCAGTGCTGAGCCCCATACGCCTATGCATGCAGGGTACTTTCTAACAGCAAGGGGACAACCTTGCGGCTTTACTGGCATTGGGCTAACTTGGTCGTGATTGGGGCCAAGCTAACCTCTCATGCTAACTTAACCTGAACTACAAGGGGGAGGGGAGGAACATGTATAGGCACTATAAATATCCCTCGACAAAAATAATTGCAATATTGCATTCAAATTATGAACTAGAAGAAGATTTCTACCAGAACAGAGGATGGGAAATGATAACTTCTATAGAAAGAGTGCTTGTTGAAATAGTAGAAAAGAAAGATTGGTAGTGAGGACAATCTTTCATTTTGGTGATCATGCTGGATTTATTTTGAAACAATGGAGGAGTTGGTTTGAAGGGGGGTTATGGAGTGAGGGGTATGCACAATTGGGAATTTACCCTGCCCCCGTGCCACAAGTCGACAACTAAAACAAAAAATGGTAGAAAAAGTAGGAAGTAATGGAGAGTCCCTAGGTGGACAGCCCGCCTCAGGCGTAGATTCTTAGCAGCACACCAGAAAGCACACTCACAGAGTGAATAGGTACTGCATCCGACCATACATAGCTCTCCCCCTCCCCCCAATGATAAGCATCCCTGCGATGCGATGCGCGAGAAATTAGGGGTTGTTCTTCTTGAAGTGCCTTTTTCAGCTCCTAGGTGGTTGTTCTCCAGAAGGCTTGAGGAAAAAAGTCCCAGTGTTTTGAAGTGTTATGCCAAGTGACACCAAAGTCGCCCTCCTCCGAGAAAGAGGATGTATGATACATATATATGTCTTTAGACTGTGAGCACATAGTGATTCGCAGGAAGTAGTATTAGTGAAGTAGTGTGTATATGTAATATGAATTGTTTTGGGATGTACTGAAGAGCAGTGGTGTTGGGCATTTGTGTGTTACTGAGTGCAGGATTTAGAGTTTATCACTGTGGGTTGTGTAGCATTAAATTACTATGGCGGCCTGTGCGCCATTGTGATTTAGGCTGCTTGTATTTCTGGGTTTGGTCGGAGTCGTAGTCCCCTAGGGCACTGATCAGAGGATGATTTGATTCAAGGGCTATGGCATAGATCATCTTTGCCATATCCTGAGAATTACTTCGATCAGCTTTGGCTGTTGAAGCTCTGCATGTAGATCGTGTGTGGGGATATATCTTGGCACATGGACAGCTATTTTGTGGTATATATCCTGAACTCACTGTAGCTGTTCAATGTATGTATTGGTGTTGCATATAGTATTACACTGCAAATTTAGGATTTATATATTATACTCACATCATGCTGTGTGAGGCCAACTCTGGTGTTAAACACTGGGTAGAGGGCATGAGGAAGGGTAGAGCATGGTGGCACTTGCCAGTGGCATGGCGATGCCATGTCAGCACCCAGCAAATGGTCTCATCGAGGAATTATACCTTGGTTTTATAAGGAATACTTTCCTGGAACCGGGAAATTGGAGGAGGGGGCGGGGAGAACCTGAGTTATGTGCTTGCGTATGAAAATAACTGCCTCACACTTGCTGACATTAATATTGATTCACCACTTGCGAAAGTATGGCTCAAGTGTATTTAAGTTGTATTGCGCATAGTGAACTGCCATTTCCAAGTCCCTGGAGCGAGGGTAAAGTACTGTGTTATCTTCATAGACACCGAGTTGGCCTGTCCATGTAGCAGGGTGCAGGATATCAAATGAGAGAGGACCTGTGCTCCACCTTTCTATAACACTCCCCCCCTTTTTTTAACCAATTTCTCCTAGTACCATCCTCTAGTTAAGACAAAATAAAATGCGTTCTTGATGAAAAGTGCACAGGTTTTCATGTGATAGTGGTTATAAGAAATAAACTTTTGGCAAAGGCGACTGCGTCTGGTGAGAGGTTGAAAAAATAACTTGGTATTGCGGGTGACAGCAGGCACAGTTTAGAAAAATAATACATATTCACTTAATCAGGAAGGACAAGGTTGCCCTATGAAAAACGACTAACGAATAACGAATGCCACCTTTGTTCGCGGCTTTTTTTATAAAGTCGGAATCATCCTTTTAAATAACGTTTCATTTGGTACACAGAGTGAGAGTCAGTGCATCTCGTTTGACTTTCGGATAGCAAACAAAACCTCACGAGCGCAGAATGTTCCCTCCCTGAATGTATAATTAGTATGAATTGATTGCTATTGCCATTTATCTGCATGTTTGCGGGGCACAGATCATCCCGTATGCTTCCCAAGACAAAAGGAAACATTTTTATGGTAGTTCACTATTCTTCCTCTCGTAACTCCACATTTTTTCCAGATGTAATAGTAATGGTAGGGGTTAGGTATCTCCCACGACACATATTCACACTAGATGGTTTTATATGTGCTTAATCAAATACAACATGGTGGCAAATTTCTCCAAACTTGTATTCAGAACTTTGCAAAAATGTGTCTTTAAATAGGGAGTATTGTATTTCTTACAATTGTTTTAATAACAGTAATTTACCTTTTATTACATAAAATAAATGTAAATGAATGTTTACTTTTTTAATGGGTGTTTTATTACAACAAATGTACAGTATGTCATAAACTGGATTCGCAAGAAAAAAGGTGAGAATGCATACATAATCATATTCCATTGTATTGAACACTTCACAATAAATACAAAATAATGATTGCATTAAAATAAAAAATCACAATATATACATAAAACCCATTACATTCTTAAAAATAAAAACGAATGCAATATATATTTACATAGTATCTATTAAACCTAACAAAATTTTTTAATATTATTTTTTACTAAAGCTTTAATACATGATGTTGACATGTCCTCCAAATACATTTCAATTTTACGTTCCTATCTCGCAACTTTAGGTTCAACAAAAGCGCATGTTCCAATGCTCAGTTTATATCCTGAGGAATGAATTAAAATACTTCATACTTTATCTTGGCACGTCTCGAGAGAAAGTGTGAATAGGCATTGTCACTAATAGCAGGGAGATTCATGGAAGTCATCATATAATAGAGAGGTGACTTTTTTACATCAACATACTGAATTAATTCGTAAGTATTTTCATCGCCCAAAGGAAAGTGTCTGAATTTGATAAGAAGTATGGAGTCATAATTTTCTGTGAATTCACGAAGCAATCCATTACTTGAATATTGCATGTTTAACACAGCATTTGCCATGAATACCTGAAACATTAGGATTGTGTGATGGAAATCACACAACATGCTTCTACCTGAAATGTTCGAACAAGTTTGGTGAACGTTAAACGATAAACTGGCCGAACAATGAACATTGAGAAATAGTGGCGAGACAGTTGAGATGTCAGTTTGAAAATCAACTTACATCTGACTCTATATCAAGGATGCTAGTTTTTTCTTATACATCTAAACATTATACACTGCAATAACCATCCGAAATATATATTATTATTGATTTTTCATTTTGATATTTCAATACATATTCATGAGAAATTTATCTCATCGTCATTTTCCTCAAGTTTAGACATTAAAACCTTCTAGAAAATTAGGTTTTACAATAAAATTTGGCACGACATAAAAACTATGCACAAAACACTTTCATAATACACAACTTATAACTAATATATACCCAAACTCCTTTACTGCCACAAAATCATATCCATTACAACGTTCAAAGTACTGAAATGGTTTTATGTGACCTGGATATATGTACCAAACTTTCTCTTTCAATACTATATGTCGTGAAAATATGTTCACCTTTACATTTCACATTCAATTTTGATCTGTGTCATGTAAGAAAACAAAGATAATTTTTTGAACTATAACCATGGGTTACACTACAATATATTATACAAGGAATATTATTTGTTAATATGAAACAATGACCATATGTACATAAAAAACGAATATCGTTCTCACACATTTCCTTAAATGTGTTATATGATTGAGATATTTATTACCTCACATATGCAAGCTATGTTCGAGAAGAGAATACTTACCATTCGGATTAAATTTCATTCTTGCAAATTATAGTTACCACAGTAAGACTGATGAATACGAGGTGATTAGTGAACCCTTGCAGGGCAGATGGGTGCTGTTGTCATTCGGAAATATTTGAAGATGATAAACTGGTATTTAGATGCTCAGGAAATTGAAGGGATGCTATTTATCCTTCAGGTTGGGAGTTGGCAAATTCACATGTCCGCATACCACACATGTACGGAAATTATTTACTTGATGGAAAATACTTGTGTAAATATCCCCCATCACACACCACCTTTTGGTAGATGGTAGTTCTGGTATTGTGCCATGTAAGTTTGTAAGATATTTTACCTTCAGGTCGCAGTTACAGAATTTCTTCGTTAAAGCTTGCTATATTTAGATATTGTAGTGAGCATGGTGAATTGCTGTTGGGTCGCAAATATCCAACAATACAATCACGTTTATTGCATGCAATGGCTCGTCAAAACCTAAGACCTTGTTATGAGTAATTGGTATAACACAAACGTTCACTAACATTGCACACTTGATCTTGAAACAAAGAATCCTGTGATGAAAATATACTCTCCTATTACCTACTTAAAATCACTTCGTACTCCGTTTCTGGGTTTAATATGCATGATATGCCTCTTATGTATGACTGAAGCTCTGATGCAGATACCCCTTGTCTGTATAGGCTGGTAGCCAAAGTGGGTTCTTTTAGTTGAATCTAAAACTATTCGATTGGATTTTGGCAACACTACATGTGCAGATATCTCAAGGCGAAACTAATTGCCGGTTTTTAATAGGAATTTCGGTAAGATGTTATATTTTATTACATTTTTCTGTCCAGATCACAGGTATAGCGCAACAGTTCTGTTGCATCAGATACAGAATGTTCCGCGACTTAACCGACATACTTCGGCAGAGTATTATACATATAATTGGAAACAAAAAGATCCATATACACAAGTTGGGAAAACAGTTCTATTTTTGAGTTACAGGTACTTAAATACATTAAAAACAAAAATTGGAACCACTTAATATCTTTAATACAATTGACTGTATGCATGTTGTAAGTTCCACACAATTTTTTTAAATATGTTCAATCTGACCCTAAGCAGACACTGCTAGTGTGGTTGGCAAGGACGGTCTCTGTTAGTGTCGAGGAAAGTGGTTGTGCGACAATTCCAGGAATGTTTACACATGCAGAGTACACAGACATGGAGTTTGTTTATGGATACTGTGACAGAAATGGACCTGGTGAAGTAGTTGATTATACATGCAGGTGGATTGGAAATAAGTGGGCAAGTCCCATGGCCGACACACTCTTGAGACCTCTCCCCATTGGACTTTTTAGGCTGGGGCTGCCTGAAGAGTAGGGTTTACAGCAGACGGCGATCACACACATGAGACTAGTTGCTACAGGCGATAACTGGCACCTCTCATTAACTCAGAAATAAATTTGCAGGCATGCAGTGGCAACACGCCATAGTAGGCTACATAGTAGGCATATCGCCGTCTTTATATGGTCAGGTGGTGCATTTTTAAACAGCTCATGTGAGATATTCAACATGAATGTAGTCAGTTATGTTAAAGACCATCAGTAATACTTAATTGTGTTTTTGTTGTATTTATGTCCCTGTGACTTTCAAAAGGGACTTCATAGCCTATTTGTGTATATATTTTTTTTGTTTCCAATTATTTGTATAACACGCTGATGAAATATGTCTGCTTAGTCACGGAACGTGCTGTATCTGATCTGTCTATATGATGTATGTTTTTAAATCTGTTCATTTAAGTTATCGTTCTCTAATTCTTTTAATAAGCATGGCAATATTGTGTCTGGTAGTTAATTATACATTGCACACTCGCATCCATTACATTCTCTGACTTTCTCATGTGTGTATTCCGGACTAACTACCAAAAATATCTGATATTCCTCTACGTCACACATTTGAATTTTGAATGGAGTATTGTCATTAAACCAAAATCAGACTTTTTTATATCCTGGGAGAACCCTGCCATACTCGAATTTATGATTAAATTTCTGCATCGCAACCAACTCTGTAGTGAAACAGTACTGTAAATTGTGATATATTTATATCTCGATCAGGATATTCCCCTCCTGACCCTATTCCCATAGTAATAACCATCAAAACATTAATTTACAATTTTTTACCTTGTGAAACAGGTGGTGACTTATATCCAAACATTTCACATAATTTTTTGATGGATGGACAATTAAACTCTTTCTGCGTATCAGTAATTTTACTGATCCATATGCTAGCTACAATATGTTTTTGATCCATTCCACACACAATTATCTCCTTGTCTTTGAAATATTTGTTGCAAATATACACTAAGTCTTCATACTTAATGAAACCTCACTCCCACACTAAACCATTGTTATTTTTTGAACCCCAAGTGTTGGTGAGCTAATACTTCCGACTTAAACATTTCCAGTAAAAATGAAAACACAGTGGTATGATAATGCATGCCTGTGATAGCCATTTCTTTAATAATAAATATTTTTGTTACTTGGAAACCCTGAATATTACAGAACCTGTTTACTTGATGTCAGTATGACATACACTGAAACACAATTTATCCTAATAACATGACTAACTTTTTGCAAACATTATATGATACTAGTCTCATGTAGAATGAGCTCGTAAGCTTGGGCATTTTTGGGAAAGTCAGATTCGCTGTTATTTCTATATACAAATCTGAAACATTGTTATTTTAAGTATTGTTATGTTTGCTAAAATCAAAAATAACAAAGCAGCTTTAATTATAAATGTTTCAGGGTCTGATATATGTCGAATAATACGTCTCTTGTAATTATTTGTACATGTTGTAGTAAATATGATACTCACCATTAAATACATGTCTGTTATAATCTGTGTATGGGTAAGATTGACTATTAAAAAATAGTTTTATATTTTAACATTGCAATGATCGAGTAACGATCTTATCGCTCTTAAATTATTATGGCAGTTGGTTTGGGAAAATATAAAGATGTATCTTGGTCTCTTATTTGAAAAACTTGTCGTTATATTCATACCAGTTTCTCAGAATATGTTACTGACAGAAACAATTTCAGACTCCAGCACCTGAATGCAAGATCTTGGTTTTTTCCTTTTTTTTATATATTAAAAAAATTTCAATCCTTCACTAGTGTTTATTTAAATATGAGGCATTAACCATTCTATGCTACTTAGTTCGAAAGGAACCTCCTGTTCATTTCCTGTGTCATATATAGCATTTAGGTCCATATTGCCAAATAAATTAACCAATTCCTGTTTAGCATTTGCAATCATGTGTTATAATCTTCTGTGAATCCCAATACTTTGCTTAGCAGTACGACAACTTCGTATTTCCCACCAGAGTTAAGGAGTAGTGTGTAATTATCAGTGTGGTTGTATCTGTACATTGTGCATGTGTTAATATTGCTTATTGTTAATGAGCAGTAATTATTTATTGTAGATGTTTTTCTGTCACCTCGAATTTTATCGATTTCCACAGCATTCAGTAAATAGACATGTATATTTATCATATGGAGTAAACTATTGCGAATTATTCTGGTAGTTACATGATTAGATCCATAGCTGTTTTTTTTAATTGTGCCCCTGAATTGCAAAGCCGATTTTGAAGGCAATGTGTATATGTAGTGATTCTATATAGGAATTCGGATAACCTATAATTTAATTAATCTTCCATCAGGAAATGGATTTCTGGAGATTGCTATAGTGGCGCGGTTAGAAATGTTAACTACAAAAGAGAAAAAAATTCTGAATTTGAGTCATATAACTTTATTACCTATAAGATATTTATTTTTACAGAAAATGTCACTGAGAAAATAGCTTTTAAATATATTTCCTTTGTGTAAGCATTTGAATGGTGAATAGATATGTATATATCAGTGCTACTTTTTTCTAGGAACCATGTCAGGAAATTGGAAAGGCAAATTGCAGAAGGTCGATCTTGAAAAACTTCTCGGCCAAGATGTTGTCAGCTTCAAAGCTACAATTTTAACAGAAGCTGGTGATAACTATGGTAGTATCATGCTCGCAGTAGATGTGATTCTCCATTCAGAGAAAGAACTGAACCTTGTGGCCAAGATATTCCCACAGCTGGAAGAAACACGTGTCTTATTTAAGAGTCCATTATCCATGAGGAAAGAGATAGACATGTACAAACTGGTGAGCCCGGAGTTCGACAAGATTCAGGAGGAGCACTCAGTCCCTCTCTCTGAAAGGCTGCACATATTCTGCCACTGTCCAGGGGCAAGGTTAACTCTTCAAGGTTATGACGACCGACCACTCGCCGATGAGGATTCCATTCTCCTTCTCGAGAACTTGAAAGTGCAGGGCTACCGTGTGGCCGATCGTGTCCTAGGTCAAGATCTGACACATGCCGAGCTCGTGATGACAGACCTCGCCAAGTTCCACGCGACTGGAATAGCTATAAAACTCAGGAAGCCAGAAGTCTTCAGAAACAAGCTTATGAAGGCATGTGAAGCATTCAAAATTCGAATTTCAAGCCTCGAAAATGATCATCTGCAAGGAAAGAACTTCGTAGAATCCTTGCGGAGGATTCCCATCTGCGAACAGAAGATAAACCTCATATATGAACATATAAAGAATTTTATAGATTATTCCCACAGCGACGAGTTCAGATATCCCACAGAGATTTTTGGAACCATAATACATGACGATCTCTGGACAAACAACATGATGTTTAAGTACCGGTCTGTAAAGGATAACGATCCAATAGGTGTGAAAATTTATGACTTTCAAGTAGTTCGTTATGGTTCACCTCTAACAGACGTGATCTTTTACTTATTTACGAGCACAATAACAGGCATTGTTACAAAGCATTTGGACATGCTGCTTAAGCTTTATTATAACTCATTTGTGGACTGGTTGAAAATTCTTGGTTGTGACACAACTGAGTTTCAGTTCAACGTTTTTTTGGGTGAAGTGAAGTCAGCTGCTCAATTAGAGTTAATACACATACTTTACTGGTTGTTTCCCATAACACTACACAAAGACCAGTTGGAAGAATTCAAAACTGGTTCTCCACATGAAAATGTAATTGACTTTAATGAAGACTTCATTCAGAAAGCCAGAGATACAATAACAGTTTTCTCAGAAAGAAATTGGTTGTAAATACCATTTATGGTTTTAAGAATGCTAAAAGGAAATATCAAGCATGCTGAACAACAACAATATTAAATTATTTCCAGTAATGTTTAACAATATGTAATTTTGGTTGATATTAAACTGTGATGCATGAAAATAAATATTACTTTGTCACAAAAATTGTTAACTTTGATAAAATATTCCTAATTCACATTATTATAGTAGTTAGCTCTTACTACGATGTTTAGCATTTTCTACATAAATAAGCTTGTATATGATTAAGATAAATTGTCAGCAAACAACCAATTGCTCATAATCCTATAAAAATATCAGCAGAAATGTCTTCACACTTTAAGATGATATCCTCATTCGAAAAGCAATATATAAAAAATTTCAATTGATATTGTTTCCAGTAATGTGTTAAAAAAGCAGTAATGCATACTTTTAATAATTTTATAGAACTACCCTTATTTTTAACCTAATACATTTTTTGAACAATATATTTTAAACTGCCAATAAAATTAATAGAGATCCAGTATCTAATTTAGGATTAATGAAAAAATGTACACTTCGGTCCACTTCGTTAATGCGTAGTACGTCTACTTTTCAAGGTCTCCATATTATTTGATCTCTCTGATTTACTGATTACCATCAAATGTGTTCAACATGTGAATTCACTTCGAAAATGTGGAAGATCGTGCATATGCAGATCAACTAATGATACACTAACGGGAAATGTCTTGTACCATGTAGCAGGTGGCTGCACCGCTCGTTGTGGGGTGAAAGAAGACGTCTGCAGAGCTGCGCATGTAAAGTGACATGCACGAAACATGTCACTCATTGTTAATGGGCAGTAAGCATGACAATAAGACGGGTGAGAAAGGCATAGTAATAAACGTTGGAGTTTGGCATAGTTAAATATTAAAGTCGCGGGAGTCAGGATACCAAGTACACCGAGTTGAACTTAGCTTCGATCGTCCAGCCTTCACAATTATATGTTTTGGGGAGCAACTGACATGCTGTTCACAGTCGGACTGTTTATTGACAACCCCGACAGAACACAAGGGTGGAAGATCGTTTGATTGTCAAACAGGCTCGAGCATAGCAATCACTTTCTTTCCCATCATCCAGAGAAATTTGGCAGCTAGCTAGCTATAGGCTATTCACAGTAAAATGATCACTTTAAAGCCCTGCTTAGGATCTATTTGTATAAACATTACATATTCTTCGGCCTTATGTAAAATCAACATTGCCACGGGCCTCATCACTTCATTTATGCTTCAGTCGTTCAACCGTCAAATTATTAAAAAAGTGAATATTTTACAAACCTGCTTATTTTCACACTTTGATGCATTGCAAAAAAAATTGTAAGCCAAAGAAATAACTTAAGTTATCACAAATGGTTAACTAACACTTTTTATTTGGCGTTAAAATATGGAACTACCTTTCCCTCCGTTGTTACCAACATTACTGGGCATATGTCACTCGTTGCGCCCGTTAAAATATATGCAGGTAGGAAAAGTAACATTTACATAAGGTTGAGTTCAAAAGTGCTCACTTTATCGTGAACAGCCTTTAGAACACTGTATACCAACCAGACTTTTTGCCAGATGCCTAACACAGACAATATGTGATCCCATATATCGTTAGGCGAAGAGGCAACACAATTCAATATAACCTGCTTCAATTGATGTACTGTAAGTGAAGAGAAACGTTGAATGTTACGGGCGGAGGAGACTTTTGTCTTTGTCGATCCTGGGAGGTGTAGTGGCAAGCATCCGAACTTCCGTTGTTAAGGAAGTAGGTTCAATTCCTGGGCCGGCCATCCAGGTATCATTTTTTTAAATTATTTCCCAAAATCAGTAGAGGTGAATGTTATGGTGATTCCATACTCTGTCTTCTTCGTTCATACATCTCTGATCAACTTGCTTCCTCTATAACGACGTCGCTGCCACCGATGCATTAAGGCCAACCATCATATAGGCATCTTTGAGGCCCTAGTTACTGTTTCTTTTCAGCCATGTGTTAATCTTTAATAACATATTTCAATCAGTATTGCAATGAACGTAATAATCCCAGTTTGTATATTCCACTGTACTCGGAAGTTTACATCTAGGGCTAAAATAAAATATATTTATTGACTATTATTGAAAATGAGAGGATATTCAGAAGTGCTCACTTCGCCTGCTTATTGCATTTAGCAAGGAATCAGTTAATTTATTTGGGCATTGTTGATCACTATGACAATGTGGTACATTATATACCCATACACTAGCGTTATGGTATGGGGAGTAAATGTAAATTACATTTATTAGCCTCTGCTAGTGACTGGATGGCGACTGAAAGGGCATCACTACATCGACGACATCATACGGCTCCATAAGCTACATTTATTTGGGCATTGTTGATCACTATGACAATGTGGTACATTATATACCCATACACTAGCGTTATGGTATGGGGAGTAAATGTAAATTACATTTATTAGCCTCTGCTAGTGACTGCATGGCGACTGAAAGGGCATCACTACATCGACGACATCATACGACTCCATAAGCTACATTTCCTGTCAGAGTACCCAGGAAATAGTTTCTATAGGCTGTTAACGATTAGCTGAGCACTTTCACAATTGTGAATTTTTAAGTCATTTATTTTTCTTTCTGTTTAATTTTTTTTACGTGCAATTCCAAGAACAAGCATTCTAGAAAAAATAATTATTTTTCTACTAAGTTCACATTTTTAATTGACCACTACACGAATAAAGTGATCAGGCTTGAGCTAATGTTATATTTTACATATGATGGAAGAATAACACAATGTGCATACAAGTATATATAAAGCAGTGATTCAGAAGTGTTCAGTTTAACGTGAACAGCCTATAGCATGTTATCATTTGTCGCATAAAGTTCTGGTTTCCATGAGTGTTTAGGTTATGTATCAGCATTTCCGTTGCCAGCACGATAGCCTGCATTATTGGCAGATGGGACATCAAGATACTGCATGTTGAAGTGCTTGACATTTACAGCAAAATTTGAAAACAATTTAGGCATCCACCTTTAGTATAGCATAAGGCGTTTGTTTGATTTGATGCCGCTCGTATAGCCAAATGTTTCCTCGCACAAAATGGTTAGACGTGATAACAGATATCACTTTATTCGCTTCCACATTCTAAAACATCTTTTTAAAAAAATTTTTAAAATGATATTTGTCTTTGAACTTTACCGCCACTCTAACAAAGTATGTTCTGAATGAAACAAAAAAATCTTTCCTTCGCAATTGTTTAATATCATTGGTTTTCTATTTATACGAATGTACAAATACACACGACTGAAAGCACACGCAGAAATAACTAGGAAGTATTTAAGAAAGCCAAAGTTACTAGCTGAAACGTATTCTTAATATTTGCTCAAAATGACCCCTAAACAAAGCAATTTGAAAGAATATTTCTAACGCAATTATGACGAATTCTATAATTGAAACATTTTAGCAATTACGAAACATTAAATATTAGTGACATGCCATTGTTAAGAATCTGTTAGTTACCATTTTTATGCACAAGTATATCCGCCAAGTAGTGGGCTTATGGGAGTTTATTATAATATAGACTTATATAATAAAAGGTGTTTAAAATGCGACAATACATTATATGCGGAATTCAAAAACAAGAAATCTAATATTTTTCGCCTACAATTATCATAATACACTAATCTAATGTTATACTTAAAGGGTATTCTTTAGTTAGCCAGTATTCACCGGACCTCCATAGATATTAGTCCCAATATTTCCCTCCATCCCCATACGTAAGCAGTTGGGCGGATTTAACGTGGTAAATATTGTAGTACATGTATTTTATTCGTACGTAACACCTAAGTAAAAGGTTAAAAACCTCTTTATATACAAAGATAACTATGATTCCTCTTTATTCACATTGAATTGTACAATAATGGGGCTAATTATACCGATGTACAAACGCTGAAAAACCGTAAATGGGCTGGCTGTCACCAAGACACAATAAAGAGAGATATGTTCGCTCGTAAGGGGAAAGAATGTAGGGATACATTAATTCGATTTCATAAGTGAACTGTATAGATGGTATGCGGGAGTTGAGGAAGTCGTATAATTCCTTCAGTTTGTCCTAACCATGCTGTAATTCAGAAATGTGTCGTCAACATATCGGAACTATATACACTTTCCTGAAAGTCTCCTAAACTTTGAAGCATGTTGCGTGGAGCAGTCCTCAGACTGCCATATCAGCTACTGAAGAGGCTTTCCGCAACACATCAGGTACAGATACCAGTGGTAGGACTCTCTACAGGGAAGTAAGAACACAATTCATTTTCTTGAATTTTACACTGTCAGCAAGTCACTTGTCACAGCCCCAGTAGCAATTTTCGTTGGCCCAATGTAGGCACTAAATCTTGCTCCGGCATTGGGCCAATGTTGGAAAATGTAATTTGGCCCAACGTCAAAATGTCACTCGGGGCAACGTTGACCCAATGTGTATTTTTGCGTTGGCTGCCAACTGACATATGGAACACAACTTTCATTAATAGGCCAGTGATAATGTATCGTTTTTGAGCATGCTTTCCTAAATTCTCTTTCTTTTAAACGAATGCAATAACAATCAAAAAACCAAAATAATGTTGGTTGGTTTTATGTTGGTTTATCGTATATGTATTACAGATCACCAATCTAATATAAGATAAACCCAACCACCAACTAACTTTGGTTTTTCATTGGTTATTCGTAGTATTTTGATTATTTGAAAATTATATTCTTTTCTCTTTCAGAAATGCATTCACACAGTCATTTATTCACAGTCAGCACTGTTTTGCGAATATGTGTTATTACATACGTAATGCCAACATATAAAACACCTTCTGCCAATACTGGCTATCACTTTTTAAAATAAATTTTGTTATAACTACCATAATATTAAAAAAAAATGTATTAATAATATTATTACTCAATACATACCCAAGTAGCAAAACAGAGTTGTTGTACATATGTGCAGATCTGATTGTGAACAAGCAGCCCACATGTGGCATCCACAGGCATTCAAGAAGCGGAATTCACCCGCACATGCATGTGGCACACATGATGAATGATGACTGTGGTATTATGTGCTTACACGTAGGTCACTTACGGATATTTAACTGTCAGCAGATGTCTGGCAAAACTAGAGTTGCCCGTAAGTTAACCACAAGCGGGCCACTTCTGGATGTACTGTTGGCTGATGTCTGGGAAAACAAGAGTTGCCCGTAAGTTAACCACAAGCGGGCCACTTCCGGCTTTATGCTTCTGGCCTGCCAAGTAAAGCCAACTTTTGGTAAGCCACTTGTGGCACAGTTATTGGCCACTTGTAGCCCACATAGATGCAGTTTGCCATGAATGGTCAAAAGTAAAAATTTATTGTGTTCAACCCACGTAAAATTGATGTATACAATATCTTCAGCTTTATTTCATAATTAGTAAATTCGTTTGGAAAATCCTGGAATAGAACAAACAAACCATAGTCCATAGTCAAGTATGGTATCAAATTCTCTATGTATTCATATACGACGTCCTAAGTAAATCTGGACACTTGCTTCATATATATAATGCATTATTAGCTTTGGTATATAGATAATATTATAATCAAGAGACAAAATTCGGATTTATGTGTTTTCTTTAAAATACTAATATTTTAGTTTCGGACTACTTTCAGGTTGAATTTAAAATTCAAAGTAATGTAATTTTATTTGTTTGTTATGCTCTGCAGTTTTCTGGTCTAAAGACATTTTTCACTATTACTAGCAATGCCATGGGATAATTTTACTTAATATATACATGAAATAAAATACCAAGAGTTGCTCACAAGTAAACCACAAGCGGGCCACTTCTTGATGAACTGTTGGCTGATGTCTGGCAAAATAATAGTTTCCAATAAGTCAACTACAAGCGGGCCACTTATTCTTGATGATGTCTAGGAAAACAAGAGTTGCCTGTAAGTTAACTTCAAGCAGGCCTCTTCTGACTTTCTGCTTCTGGCCTGCCAAGTAAACCACATGTCGTTAGCCAACTGTTGGTAAGCCACTTGTGGCACAGTTATTGGCCACCTGTGGCCCACATAGATGCAGTTTGCCATGCATTTTCAAAACCAAAAAATTATTGTGTCTAACCCAAATAAAATTGTTGTATTTACCTTATTCATATGTGTTATCGTAATTTTTATTTTAGAATTAGTCAAGTTCTTTGGATAAATCTGGAATCGAACTTACACACCTTTAGTCCACAGTCAAGTACGCTATCAACTACTCTACTATGTATTCAAGTGCGACCTTTTAAGGTAAATCTGGATACTTACTTAATATACATAATGCATTATTAGCTTTTCTACACTATTAACCAAAAAGTAATTGGGCACCTGTCCACAGTGTTTGCTCGGTGGTTGTCACCCCGTTACAATTTCGTAGGGCCACCTCTTGCGGCTATAACAGCAGCCACCCTGTCTGGCATGCTCTCTACGAGTGTTTGCAGGACATCCACAGGGATTCGTCGCCATTCCTCTTGCAACCATTCCACGAGTTGAGCAGTGGATTGTGGCCACGCCTGACGAGCCCTCACCCGGCGATCCAATTCATCCCAAAGATGTTCTATAGGGTTGAGGTCGGGGCTCTGGGCAGGCCAATCCAATCGGCGAACATTGTTGTCGGCGTACCACTGCATAGTAGCCCCTGAAACATGGCACCTGGCATCGGCATCCTGGAAGTAACACGGGTCCATTCCATAAAAACGCCACAATGTTGGGAGCATTTCATTATCCAGAATATTACAGTAGGCCTCTGTATTCATGCTACCATGGACAAACACCAGCGGTCCTACGCCGAAGGCCGTGAAACAGCCCCACACCATCACACCACTACCACCGAATTTCCTAGTTGCCACTATACACTCCGGCAGAATCCGTTCCCGGGCAGACGCCACACCCATACACGTCCATCGGACCGGAATAATGTAAACCTCCACTCACAGCTCCATAGAACAGATTTCCACTGCTCCAGTGCCCAGTTGCGACGGTCCAAACACCACCTGAGTCGCCGAGCTATATTGTTTGTCGTGATATGCAGCTGATCTTCCGAAATATCCAAGTCGGTGGGCCTCTGTACGCAATGTTCTAATGGAAACCGATACTCCTGTTGCTGCATGAAACTCCTGTCGGATGGTAACCATAGGTTGTGCCCTATTTTTGACAAATTCGCGTTTCAGGGTTCTGCGATTTATGTCGGTCAAGATTGGAGGTCGCCCAGAACGTGCAGCATTGGCACAATGCCCATCGACCTTCCACTTACTCAGGACGAATGCGACCTTTGATTTGGGCCTGTTTACCTTCTGTGCAATCGCCTGGCTAGACAGCCCACTGAGATGGCAGCCCACAATCACGCCCTTATCGATGTCCAATAGCTCTGAACCTCTTGCCATTTCCTTGTCAACTGGTCCTAAACCGGCCTGCAGCGTAGGACGATCATACAAGTCAACTGACGTACTGGATTACCTACCTTCATGGGTGCCCAGTTACTTTTGGTTGATAGTGCATATAGATAATGTAAGTATCACGAATCAGTACTGGGATTTATGTGTTTTATTTAAAATACTACTATTTTAATTTCGGACTACTTTCAGGTAGAATTTAAAATGCAAAATAATGCATTTTTTTTGCGTGTTAAGCTTTGCAGGTTGCTGGCGTAAAAACTATGTTTTATTATTATAGGCTGTTCTCGGTAAAGTGAGCACTTTTGAAGCCCTAGTTACTTTTTCCTTCCAGCCATTTTTTATCCATTAAACAACTTTTTAAAATAAATATTGCCATGTACGTAATAAACACAGTATGTATATCACACCGCACTCAAGAGTAAACGTCTAAGGCCACAACAAAATATATTTACTGCAATTATTCCAAATGAGAGGGCTTTCAAAAGCGTTCACTTGACCGTGAATAGCCTATACTAGCAATGCCACGTGATAATTTTATTTAATATATACATGAAATAAAAAATCAATTGAATACGCATACACTATTTGCTACAGCACAACAACATATAGTCGCTATGCCACAAATGGAACATAAGCTTGCAGATCATGTTTCTTCAGTAATAAGTATTAGTTGGCATACCACAAAAAGCAGTATGTACTATTTGGCAAACATCACCCACGCATTATCTACATACTCTAAGATACCTGTGGGTGTTTCACTGATGTTTGCTTGTGGGCCACATATGAAATTCTGTCAGTCATTTTGTGATAAGTGGCCCGTATTTGGCCACATGATGATGCCCAACTATCAGAGTTGAACCTGTCTACCACATGAGGGTTTTATATGGAAAAATTATCTTATTTCATACTCTGTGGCATACATCAGCCACATGTTTTCCACGTATCCTAAGATGCCAGTGGGTGACATACTGGTGTTTGCTTGTGCCAAACATTAAATACTGTCAATCATATTGTGTTTAATGACCCACATAAAAAATACACCCCAAGCAAATATAATCACTATTGTTCACGTGGTCTTATTGTGTACCACATAAGAAAACACTTACAGTCATGTGGGCGAACATGTACCACCTGTGCCAACAGTTGGCCAACTGTTATCTGTTTGTTGTTTGCTTCTTGGGTGCCATTTCACATAAAGACACGACAATTCCATTGGTACATATCGGATTCGAACCTAGACCCTTTGAATTAGCAGCATGTCATCTAATTCACTAGACTATTATTACTTGTAAAATACCTCTGCAATAAAATTTTAAAAAATTACTAAATTAAATTATATATATATATATATATTAATTCAAAAAATCAATACTATCATATGATAGCATAGATTGAACGAACATTATTATTGCTGAACGGCCCTTTAATGACAAGTTTAAACATGTACTTAATGGAATAAACAAAAATGGCGTACTCACCAAACATAAATATGTACTCCGAAATAGTTTACAGCCGAAATCTCGAAAACTATACACATAGACGTAAAGATGACTATGTGTATCTTATTAAAAATAATCAGTAAAGGGTTTTATTTTCCATTATAAATAACTATTCAATGATTTTGAAAAAATAACAGTTGGTTATACAAGATTGTTCCAACATACAAAATTCATGTCAATTACTAGCTGTATGTCTACCAACGTGCTGTTAACAATCAGCCCACCAAGACCATAATAATACATTTGAAATAAAAAAAGGTATTAAAATATTAACTGATAAGGGTACATAAACAATTATAGATAATTTTTTCTATGCCATACATAGTACTGATTATTTATGTAAATATGTTGGTTACATAACATTGGCCAAACCGGCCATTTAACTAAAGAAAAAGTACTACCAACTGTTAAGTATCCAACTTTATTTTATCATAAGACCAACAAAACATTTGTTTGAAAAAATGTTCAGATATGTGAAAAACATTTCTACTTCATTAAATACAGGAAAGGGTAATTATTTCAATTACAAATAACTATTCCCTAACTTCGACATTAAGGTGTTGTTTATACACTGTTGGCCCAACATAAAAAATTATACCAGTTAGCAACTGTATGTCTACCAACTAGTTACCAAAAATCAGCCAACCATGATTATCAAAATATATATTAAACACTATATATTAATTTAAAAACCTAATGCTTAAGAATATACGGAAAATTAAGTTATTTCCTCATCCCAGACCTTCTCTAGAGAAAAAAATGTAGTTACTTAACGTTGGCTCAAATAATGAAAAAGGACCAAACGTCAACCATTTGGTTCTCAACATTGTTCCAACATAAAACCAACTAAATATATCTCATAGAAAATTGTTCAGTATCGTGAACAACATTTGCATCTCATACAATACAGTAATTAAGCATTGTTTGCATTAAGAATAACTATTCCCTAACTTCGACATTAAAATTTTGGTTGCAGAATATTAGCTCAATACAAAAATTAAAACAAATTACAAACTGTATGTTCAACAACTAGTTGCCAACAAACAGCAAACCACAGCCATACAAATATATTTTAAATATTATTAGTATTTGCATAAATAAAAGTGTCAGTAAACATGCAAAATTATGATTTTTCTTATCTCCAACTTTCAATGGAGCATTGTTGAAATTAACATAGTTACGCAAATTTGGCCTAACTAACGAAAAAAGTTTAAACACCAACTGTTTGGTTCCCAACGTTGTTCCAACATAAAAACAAATTCAATTTTTACTCTTCTAAGAAACATCCATATTACGCTCGTTAGTAAATAATTTATGCTTTCCATTATGAAAATAGCTTTTCTTTAAGAACTTCCCCTAAAACTTCTTTTTGCCACTGGGTATATGTGATTTGCTTGGATGGCGTATTCTACGAGTTAGAATATTGGAGGTACTGAACTATGAATTTCGGGTAAATCGATCTTGGACGAATAAAGAGAGACGGGATAATGGATTCCCCATTCTGTTACCCGTAGAAGATATTCTTCTGATATACAATATACCAGAACTTCATGTTGAAATTTCTTGTTTCAATATTTGGCAAATAAATCTTGTTGTTTTTAAACACTCGAACTCTACGACGAAATGCTAATCGAAAATTTGGAGGAGGGGCTCTATCAGCTATATTAACATTTTTTCTATGTACAAATATAATTAGCACTTTTATCAATTACTCTGGACAAGAGCCTGTCCTTGATGAAGGAGATGTAAGCCGCAGCTCGTAGCGTGCCAAGCATAAGCGTTCGTAGAAGGCACCATTAAAACGATTCATTGCATACGACAAACATGTAAAGAAATAGAAGGAAAAATTTACAGATCAATGTTACTGATAATGATTTAAGTTATAACTTAATGTAATATTAAGATGATAATTTTATTAAAGCATACTTATGAACCGCTATTATAAAACTTTTAAGGATCAGAAAAAAGCATTGCTTTGTAGAAGGAAAGAGGCACCGGAGCAGCACATACACCGCTTTCAATAACCAAAAACTTATTGATATGACTTTTGACACTACTTTCCACAAAATCGATGAAAATATATATTTTTTATTAATTAATGAAACGCTGAGTTGGTGGGATGGACTTGACCTTGTGAAAGCAATAACTTTATACTTTAAAAGCGAAACCAGAGACTAATTCAACAGTAGTGAGACATTTATAAATATACAAGTGCCTTACCGATCTCGTACAATATGCTAGCGTACAATCCACTGCATAAAGGAGGTCGGATTCACAACATAAACTAAGGATTTTATCAGTATGACATTTAGAATGTTAGGTTTTACTAAAATTAAATGCCTACAGGGCCTTATTTTGAAAATAAGTTACATTATATAAACCATGTAAGTTTACATGGTTTACCGTATCATTACTTGTGTCAATAATTTGATGAAAATCGGTTTTTTGGTCCCTGAGATTTGACATAAAATTTTTATATTCTTATTTGGTTCTATCGTACAATATTGCAGAAAATGAGTCTCTATATACGATACTTCTATGTGTACTGTATATACACAGAATTTGGTTAAATTTGGTTATGTCAAACGTACCTAAAATATTTATGAAGCTGCCATTTTGTACATCGTTGTGTGACCCATTTAAATCATGAAATTGACATGGCCTTCTGTAGCATTCACAATTTGGTAGGCATCGGTTGATTGGCACTCGAGATATGGCATAAAACATCCATAGTATTCATGTAGCGATCTTCTCAACAGGACGACAAAATTAAATGTATTAGCAATTTAAATTATTGCATACTGCCAATATACAAAGTTAAGTTTAAATAGATGTCATAGTTCATAGATATGTCCCACAAATCTTTAATTATTTTATAGCCGCTATTCAAAAAATAGGTTGTCAGAGTTAAAATAATACACTTCTTACTATGGCCTACCACAGTACAAATTATTCGTCAAAATTTGTATGAATGGGTTGATTGTTTCCCAAGATACGAGGTAAAATAATAGTTTTTTTTTTTGGTCGGACTATCATACAAAATATCAGATAAATGTGTTTGCACAGACAAATTTTATGGTTGTAATTGGTACTGTCAGCATACAAAATTAAGTTACAATTTGTTTCTTTAATAAAATATACTAAGCTAAAATACACACACACATATATATATATATCCATTTAATTGAAAATAAGTGCCTAACCTACATAAAAGTATATCGTTTACACCACCTGCTGCATTACCTACTATTTGTTTGCAAAATTTGGAAGGAATCTTTAAATTGTTTCCCGAGATATGACAAAAAAAAAATTATCTCGCAATGTGCTATCTTACAAAATTGCGGACAAAAGATGCTCTATCTACATACAGCTGGAGTTAGTATTTGTAATATCTACTGCAAGTATAAAGAGTTTATTTGAAATTGATTAAATGTTTTCGACGACACGCATTCTAAGCTGAAAATGGGCATATAATACCGCCATTTTGAAAATATGTGTCCTGCATGCGTAATGCATACACTTGACATCATCTGCGTCAGTACTTCTTGTTTGCCAAATTTGATAGGAAATGATCAATTCCTTCCCAAGATCTGACTTAATAATTTTATTTTATCTGAATGGTACTATCTTACAAAATGGCGACGCAAAGCTGCCTCATATAGAAACAGTTGTTAGTTGCAATGTCTTCTGCCAGCATACAAAGTAATGTTGGAGTTGATTGCATAGTTTCAACGATATTACATTCTATGTTTAAAGGGATATAAGGCTGCATTTTGAAAATAAGTTTCTGATAGGCTTTAAACATATAACTTTATATCATCTGCATTAGTGCTCCCTGTTTGCCAAATATGGGATAGTTATTTACCGAGTTATGACAAAATAAATTTATTTAATCATATCTTCCAAAATTGCTGGAAAAAAGTGGTTATTTGTTGGTATGTTTGATACTTGTAATATATACTTTCAGCATACAAGATTTGGTGGAAGTTGGTTAAATTTTATGGCAGATATAACAAATAATCTTAAAATATTAGAATGCCACCATTTTGAAAATAAGAAACTAATCACCTTCAATCACCTACGTTTACATGGTATGCCATTTTATTACTTGCCTGTTAAATCAGGTCAGAATTGCTTGAATAGTTTGTGAGATATATTATAAAATTATAATTTTTTCAATTGGCACTATCTTACAGAATGGCAAACCGAAAACAATATCCGTCTCAATATTTTATGTTTACACAATGCTCAGCTAGCATACAATATTTGGTATAAATCGGTTAATTGATCCTGAGATATTACATGTCACCCAAAATATTACATGTCACCCAAAATATTAAAATAACCGCAATTTTGAAGGTAAGTGCCCGGCTTGGTCAAAAACTATAAAATTCAGATGTCCTTACATAGCAGTATATGTCCTTACATAGCAGTATATGTCCTTACATAGCAGTATATGTCCTTACATAGCAGTGTATGTTTACCTAGTTTGGTAAAAATAGGTTTACGCATTCTCAAATTGAAAAAGGGACACACACCCACGCCCAGACACACAAACACACACACATTCATAGACACATACAGACACAACTACACAACCACTCACATGCACACATTACAGGGAAGTGATATCAGAATCCTTTATTTCCTTCGAAAAGTAAGGTAAAAGTGGACTCGTTTGTTTCGCGCAGAACTCCACAACTCAGTTATTATATTGACGAGCTGTGCGCTGCAGTATCTGAAGCCTCTCAAGGCAAGAGACTTGGACGTTTTGGTAGAAACACTGATTTGAGAATTGCGAGAAAACTTCGGAATTTCAATTTTCACTGCTGTCTACTCAATAGTGCGAGGCGTTTTTTAAAGTCAACGTAGTAAGTAAAGTATTTAAAAAAAGCGAATCAATCTCATAAACTGCCACTCACTTTATTGGAAGTGTTAATATGTTTCTAGAAAAAATTATGCCTGTTGAAGTGGTAAACAGCGTAATTGCATACGCGAAAGAGCTTGCTAAAAAATTCGGTATTTGTCGTGAGTTTGTAATGTAAATGAAGAACCACCTAGCAAATGTTAGAGCACAACTTTCATAAAGATTACGACCAATCGCAGGTGGGGAAAACATATTTCGTAGTAAATTAATTTTATACTGTGCGTGACACAGCAAACAGTTCTCTGAAATAAACATTCATTCTCGTTGAAAACCACAGCAACACCGACATTAATAATTCATTAATAATCATTAGACTTGGAGAAATGTAGAGTTGAAGAAAGTGTGTGCATGTCTTCACGTATTATTAAGTGATGGAGAATAATTTCATATGTATAGATCGAAATGATTTCTTTGACGAGCTTTAGATTTTCGCATCCCTGGGAGTACACCAGCCAACGTTACCAAACTATTCTGTACTATAATTTATTTAACTTGACTTTTTTGTACGTACGGTGTATGTCCGGCGCTCACCGATTGCCTTGTCTAACACTTTACGCGAAAATGGTGAGGATGGTGGGATAGGACATAGAGGGGAATCCATAGTGCCCTTGGAGAAAGGGTCGAGTTAGGGTAGCAAAACTCCTTCCCCCTCCTTTCCGGGGGTGTGGGGGTTTTGTTCCCAACAAAAAGGTACGTCTTTATGCGAAAACGGTGATAAGGGTGTCATGGGGATAAGAATTTTAGTTTAAGGAAAATAGGTATTAATTATTAAATTAAGAATTGCAATTTGACTATGTTTCGATGTTAAAACAGCAAAGAAGATCAGTGAGGTTTTTATTGTTATATTTTTGGTACTTTAAGTATCAATAATTGTTTTTAATTATTATAATATAGAATACTATTTAAACATTCACAGACTCGTCCGTCATCAGGATCGCAAAACGATAACGATGACGGACGAGTCCGTGAATGTTTAAATAGTCCACGATTATAATAATAAAATATTTTTGAAAATAAAAAGCAAAAATAAATTAACCGTAAACATCCTTTTTAAATCAATATATTATTTATAAATGCACTAAAAAAAGAAAAAATATATATACTAGTAGTTAAATAATGTGTAGAAATTGTAAGACGTGGACGAACAGTAGTAATAAACTTTGCCAAAATTAATATTTTTGTATCAATTTATATTTAGCACATAAAAGCTTTGCACAATATAGGACGTTTACCTAATTAACGCAAACGCAGTAAGCACATATCGTACGAAAGGCTCCTAACTATTCACAATATTGAACGTATACCTCATTTGTGTAAGCATAATTAACACATATCGTGCATAAATCTCTTAAATACTCGCAATACAGAAAATAGACATCATTTGCGTAAGCTTAATAAGCACATATCTTGCCAAGTTCTTTAAGTATTCGCAACAGAAAACGTATACATCATTTGCGGAAGCTTAGTAAGCATATAACTTGACTAAGGCTCTTAGCTTTTTGCTCCAACCTTTTATATACTAAATATATAAATTGATACAAAAATACTAATTTGAGGTAAAGTTTATTACTTCTCTTCGTCCACGTCTTACAAACTCGACACATTATTTGACTACTACTATAATTGTTTTTCTCTTTGTAGTGCATTTATAAATATAAGATTGATTATGAAAAGTTTTTTACAGTAAATTTGTGTTAGTTTTCGAATACTTCTGCCCATCCCTGCTCAGCGGATAGCAGCAAATTACGCTTTTTTAAATTGAAATAAATAAATAAAGTTAATAATGTCTACAATATTGCAATAACGATTGTGTAGACATGCAAGATTGGCTAATAAAAATAATATTTTTAATGAAATCAACACAAATTATATTCTCAAGAAATTTGCAAGAGTCAAAGCGTAGGATTATCTGTTTGGAATTTTAATATTTTGCTTTGCTTCAGGAGCAATCATTTAATAATTAACAACTACCATATTTTTTTTTTACCTTTTAAGAGTATTATAGTTCTATATTTTCAGCAGCATTTTACACTAAGTTAAAGATTTAAGAATAAAATCATGTTATTTTATGCTATTACTGGCCAATACCAACATTCCAAAAAGTAGAAACTACTATTTATTACAGTATGATGGTTTTGTTATTTTTGGAGGGGTAGGTGATGCCAAAATAGTATTCGCTACTTGAGAAATGTTAAGGACTGACCCTGATCTGGATTACAATTTAGAACTTCGCTTCCAGAAAGTATATTTTGTTACGAATTATAATGCTGTTAGAAATATGCTAAATTCAAGATCAAAACTGTCATTACTGTCTAGGTAATGTGAAATATTAATTTATTTAAAAACATATTCTTATGGTATATGTCTCAAATTGGAACGTATTTTTTTTTTTTTTATTTTGCTTTAAAATGTGATTAATACAAATTTTACTAAGTAACCTCTCAACATAACTTTCAATATTGTTCCTACGAAACTGAGAAAGCACGAGATCGCTTCATTCATGTCCTGAACCTTGTCCCGTGAATATAAAATTTTCTTCCTCGCATAAAACCAATTTCTTTCTCGTCCACATGTCCATCCCTTGAGGGCACGCTATTTGGGCACTTCCACTTTACCTTTGAGCTGTGACAGCAAAAGAAAAAAAGAGTGTTTCTTTGCCGGATCTTTAGACTCCTTTGTCTCTCATCTCTAGAGAAGAAAGGAAGAGCAACCAATGGTATTTCCCCTACATCATAGTATGCACGCACGTTTCGTGTGTTGTGGGAAAACACGCGGACAATATTGGACACTAAAAGTTAGTTTGAGCTTATTTAGTTTAGGCTAGGTAAAGTTGCTTCGTGTAAGGTTAATCAAGTTTAAGATGGGTTGTTAATGTTATGTAATCGAGAAAATGGAGGTCTTACTGAAGAAAGGCGGTAACATTACAATGCTTCTTCTCCAACGCAAACCGAAACTGACTATAAATAACCCAAAAATACCATTAGTCAGTAGAAAATTTGACTTTAATGAACATATTTTCGTTATTACAGTCTTGCAAGCCAGCACATTTAAGAGCAGCAATCTGGACGTGGTGGGAGAACAATAATTAATAATTTTAAATACACATAAAAGAACTCAACGTTGTGACTCTGCCTGGATCGTTTCTACAACTAGCAAAATTATGTATGCGGTAAAGCACCAAGTTTGTACTAAACAGACGGCAGTTAATTAAGGAGAACAAATTAAGCGATATATGAAATGTTCCTACAACTTATATACCCATAGCAAACGTATAATATGAAGCATATACAGAATATTAGTTCCTGGTATAAAAAAATATTATATCTTTAGTCTGGCCATTCCTCTACTAACCCTCTTCAATCGGGGGTTTAAAGAACACTAAAAGAAATCTGCCAACTAACACATTTTGTAACAGATTTTCCTCTCAGGCGTTTTTATTACCTAATATTTCAAATATAATCCGACACGGGAGCCATATTTCTCACAAAAGACTTGACCAAATTATTATACAGTACATCACATTACAGATCTGGTTCACCTGACAAGTGTGGTTTAAATATCCTCGTAGTTTCTTACTCCGACGAATAGCTATACTCCATTTACGGTTACTCCACACTTTTATGTAGACCTGTTAAATATCTACTTCCAGGGTATAGCTCCACCTCGTACGAGCAAAGCTGAACCAAATCCAGAATATTACACCAAAGCGACAATAAACCACATTCGTGCGCACTCATTGTGATAATATTTTACATAGGTACCATTTCTTATTAGGCATTAAGGGGCCTATGTAGCTGCGCGTCCAAGGTCAAGAAGCGAGGGAGCGATAAAGGCGATAGTTACACGCACGCCTAACGTCTCATCGCTCCTACGTGCAAGACGTGCATTGTTTCCGGCGTAACGCTGTACAATGCAAACTAGAAATGTTACATTAGGAGCTTTATTACAACCAATGGAAATCCAGAGATTAAACTACGTCCGTATCTTTGTGCTTTTATCTAGCCGCTTAAGGAAACTGCATAGACAAGTTTTAAAATAAGATATTTGACTATTTTCACCATATGTTTCTCCAAGAATACACTTATATGACGAAAGGAAAAAAAAAGAGGGCCATAGATAATTGTGTTTTATCTTTTCTGGCGAAAAGTCTTATCTCCCGAACTTTTTTTTACCGAGATATGCGTTTACGCGCAAACAACGATTTCACAGAAATCAATTCAGTGCATAGGACTTTTAACTGCACACACATTTTCTCACAGTTTTTATTTACATTAAATATAAATGAAATATTAGTTTATAGATAAAAAACATTTATTTTCTCAATATAACCAAAAATAAAGTATTTTAACGAACATACATACTAAATGTTTGTAATACAGGGCATATTTAGGAAACAACCAAATGTAGCATACTTACACAACCAAACACATCATACTTAGGGCGATGAGTAGTGTTCGCGAACCGGTCCTGTATTAAATTGGGGCCCTACTGCGAGGCTACAGGCTCTCTAAAATGACATAGGGACGGTTGCAGTAGTGTAGTACGCGAGAGTGTTTCGGGGAAGCGAGGCCACAAATTATCCTCTTTCTCTCTTCTCCTCCAGCTATCTACTCCGTATGCCAAGCTCCACACCACCAAACCCCACACCACAGAGTAGTAATGGCATGCCGATTCTGGACCACTAGTAGTATGACATAGGGATGGGGATGGTTAAACGGATTAATGGATTATCGGATTAATTGATTGCATTATCTCAAGTGAATTAATTGCGACTAACCCGATGTATCGAATTAAGTAGATAATCTAGTAATCCTTTACTTTTTTAATTGTTAATTGTTTAATTGGTGTTAAGTGTGATATAGGTTATTTTAGGAGAGCAGCATAGGTTTTCACCCTTGGATGACTAGCAGGTGATGAGATCTGAAATGTGTGTGCAGCAGCAAATGTCATTTGGGGCAAGAGTCTCATTAGAGTAAATTTATGTCTGTTGTCAGCGGAGTTAAAGAGTGTACTGAGATCGGTGGCTGGGCGAGGGGAAGGAGGGGAGGTCGAGAGTATCAGATGTCCGTCGTCGTCGAAAGCATAGTTTGAAATTATATTGGTGCAAGTGTGAGAGTAGGGGAGGAGGAAAGGTAGAGGCGACAGGTTCATATTTTGTAAAGTCTTAGAATGGAATTGATTCCGAGAGCGAGGCTACAGGTTCGTTCAGTTCGAAGGTCAGAGAAGGGATGAGGTGAGATGTTGAGTGTGGGAAGGAAAGGAATGTCGGTAGTGGCCACAGGTCCGCCTTTATGGATATCTGAAAGAAGACTTACTTCTAGAAAGGTGTGCAATGAATGTCGAGTGACTGAGGTCGGAAATGTTCATTTAGAGAATTGTAATAAATCAGTGTTTTAAAATGACCAAATATATCAACTAAAACCAAATATTAAATAATTATAAATCCCACACACGAGAGAAATTAAGTAGGAAATAAATAAATGACAAACACTTCACAAATACTAATTTCATACAACAAATACCAATTGAATTAAAAGTACGAAACATTTACTAACCACATGCAAGGAGACGTCTTACCATTTAATTACGCGTAGAAATACGAAACACAAGCAAGTAATGAATCATAAAAACTACTTAATACAATTATACTAAACACCTACAACGCACAGGCAACGAGACACAAAATTTCAAATATACACCAAATGAAATATTAACCAAACACAAAAGACTATTTACAGTCCCGCCCTGTTTCCCTACCAATATAAATGTTGTATCAACACATTTACTAACCACACACGAGACGACTTACCATTTAATTACACGATACAAATACAATACACAAGCAAGGAACAAAACATAAAAACGAGTTAATACAATTACACTAAACACCAATTATGCACATGCAACATAACACAACTAATAAATATAAGCAATTAATGAAATAAATGACAATACAAATATTAAACATGCACAAAGTCTGATTACTGCCCCGCCCTGTATAACTTTTGTCCCTGCCAATACAAATGTCTTAACATCATATTATATAAGACTTTCGCAGAACGTTTATATGAATTTACAGACATATGCTCGGAAATAAATAAAATAATTTATAGGGAAATATATCGAAAATAACTGTGTTGAGTTAAGTATTATTTGAAAGATGAGTTATATCTAAGTGGTAAATCATAAGTCAACAAAACAATCATAAATGAGGGGAAAAATTCCCCTCCCAGCAATACCGAGAAGTATAGCCCAAGTTTTTCAAGTTAATGTTGAAATCATAACTCAGAAAAGTCCCACTAAAATTTAAACAACATGTATAGATCCAGTAATAAATTGTCATGTAAATATAACTACTAGAGAAGGTCACGAACATTATTTAACTGCGTATCATCATGAAAAGGTATATATATATATATATAAAATCGAAAATGATAATGAATTAATTATGTGTAATTTGGATAAACAAACGTCACTATTATTAGGATAATATGAGAAAGATCCCAACATTCACAATTTAAAGATAGCACTAACCGATACAGCCAGTGCAGACACAAAAAACAAGAATTTTGCTAGATGATACAGAATTGTGGGTAACCGGGACATTTATATAAAATTACATAAACCCGTAGGAGAAAATAAATCACTCTTGTACCACTATATTATGTAAAAGAAATAATAGCAGCACACTATGACTCTTTATTAGGAGGCGGATATTTCGATCCATTTAAGAAACTACAAAAATACAAAAACATATGTTACTGGAGCACCATGAACAAAGATGTAAAACAGCCTCACACACTGTGGCACCTTATATATGCCTCTCTGCTATTCCCGCCGTCTCCTTAACCTTCCCGAGCTGCGTTTTCGCATATAAATGTCCGTCCCCAGCCCGAGCAAGTGTGCAGTGTTCCTCTTCGAGATGCGCAGGCTGGCTGACTATAGAGCATGTCTACACCACTTCGTACTTCGGGATTTCACCACGGTAGATGCGTTTTCGCGTAATATAAGTACACAAGTTAAGTATTACAATGAGCGTAGTATGTTGTAATACCGGGGGTAGGGTTCTCCTTTTTGGTAGTGTTTTTAGCGATTTTGGTGTATATGGATTTTTGTAGGGAAGTGTTTCTTCACTGTTTTGACTATATGAATTTTCAATGTTGTATTTTATGCGGATGTCTTTAAGAGATGGATTCTTCCTTTTTTTGGCATGCTGCAAGAATGGTTTCCTTGATTACGATTTTCCCAAAAAGGTTTTAATGTCAAGGAGTGCAGTGAATATTTATATGGTATGCCTGTGTGCTCATGGTTAAATGTAATGAGGTTTTTTGCTACTTGCCAATGGTATTAATTCTAGAAATTAGTATTCCATGTTGTACTTGTTAGTGAATCATCAGGCTTACTTTACTTTTAAAGTTGTAATGGTGCTTGCTTTACTCAGGGAGTCATGTCACCGTTTTAAATGGAATTTCGGAAGTGTTTATTCAGGTTGAGTGTTTTCTCAAAGATATATTAATACTGCTGTTTTTCTGTTTGTTTCAGTGCATGTGTGTTCTCTCCTTCCCCTAGTTCACCGATTGGTAGCAAGCAACATACCTTTACAGATGAAATTTATATTTTTCAAATCAAGTGGCAAAGTGGTTGTTGCTGGTGATAATGTATAGATAGGCTTCAATATATTTTTATTGATTCTGGAATTTTTGTGTCCATGCTTTCTTGATTTTTTTTAAGGTACATGTCCTGCTCCTAGCCTTAATTTAGGTCTGCTACACCCTAAAGGGACATAACAGAAAACTGTGCCACACTAAAGAAGGTAGTGTTGAACACATTCCTTTAATTATTTTGTTTGTTATTTAGTTGAAATTAATTGTTGATTTGAAAATGTTTAAATTTGTCGCCTGGTTGCAGCAGCTGTCCAAAGTCACTCTAAGACAGCCGCTCGAACAACTTGATATTCCATACTTGCTGCATGAAGTTACTTTGGATGAGTTGAGTACTTTAGCTCATGGTTTGGTGCAGGATCCTTCTTGTGGTGTGAAAGAAGTTAGTGGTAAGTCATCTGCATTTTCTTACAGTATTGGTGTACTTTATTTGGTAGCCAGCAAACATGTAGGAACAATTTTGGGTGATATTCCTACTCTTAGTAATTTTGCTGTTGTCGAAGTGGTAAAGTTTCTATAACAAGTTACTTTAATAGTAAAATGGCAGGTCTTTTTCATTGCAAGATATTTTGGGCATTTTAGTGGTCCATATTCCTATTGAGCTACAGCCTATTATCATTAGAGCTAGAGAATTGGGCTCACCTTGGGGCATTGTAGTTAAAAAAATATATATTAAAATTAAAAATTGTTGATGGTGAGTGTATTAATGTCCATTTACAACACTTGTTTCTCCAACAAAATCAACAGACAGGAGATACTTTGTTGACATATTTATGCAAAATAGAATATCTGGTGGAGAACTTATGTTTGCTATATAGGAAATTTGAGTTTGTAGAGAGCATTATCGATTATGTGATGCCGCAGTATTAGCCTTATCTTTTATCAGCTGAAAATCTTGAGCTCGCTGAGACAGTGGTTTCACCATGTAGACGTGTGCATGCAGGTGAAGGATTGTGAAGACGGTGTGGTTAGTAGGGCTCACACTCAGGATAAAAGTTTCCCCAAGCCCACAAAAAAAATTGTTTTAAATGTGGTAAACCTAATCACAAAGCATACCAATGTAAAGTGTGTATGGTACCGGCAGATAACTCTCAGAACAATGTTGGCATTGTCGCAAGACCCAGCAACGAACATGTTTTAAAAAAAACGTGTCTCTAATATTAAGATTTTTCATCAGCCATCGGAAGGTCTGCCAGCCCCCGCACCTTGAAGAGGAGCAATGTCGCCACTAAAAGGGGGGGGGGGGGTTGACACGCTATGGTAATGTATTTTGGAAGTAAGGTACTGCAAATGTTTTGTTGTTAAAATTGGTTTTGTGTAAGAGGTTCGCTTATTATTTTTAATTAGCTCCAAAAGGAGTAAACGACACACAATAGTTGTTTTTATGGACCAGTAGGCAAAGAATATCCACCTCATATATTTGTACAGTGAAGAAACATAAAGTGGGGTGGGGGTTATTAGAAGTTTTGGTAGGTTCGTTTAGGCGGACATCTCTTCCGTAGGCCTTTTTCTGTTTTCTGTATTCCTTTCCACCATGACAGAGCAACTGCAGTTCAAGAGCAGAAGATATGGGGGAGGATCTGGACACTCTTTCTTTGTCATCAGCGGTTTTCTATTTTGGGCCTCATCCATTAGCTTCTCTGGGTTTGGAGAAGAGACCCCGGCAGCTCTCTTCCAGTGTGTGGGAGGACTGAAGCCCTGCTTCAAGTCTAACATGCATGTCAATCAGTAAACTCAATCAATTTTACGTGAGTACTCCTGTCCTGCCAAAGACTGTCCTGCCTGAACAATTTATTTTTCGTCCAGCCAACTGGTGAAATGTGTGATGCTTAATATTTCCTGGAGTACGATTCAATGCTGCTATTATGAGGTTGGATTGCTTACAGAACTACATGGCGTTAATGAACTTAGTTAGCAAGTCTGCTTGGTTATTATCTATGTCTGTATTTGTAGCCCAGCTGAATAAAGTTTTATTGTTTGAAGAGGGGTTATTAAATGAAGAGGAAATATTTTGTGGCACAGAAAAAGGTATCATGTTTATCTTCGCCCCTCCTCCCCCTGGGAGAGGGGGTGGGTAGTGGCACACGTCTGAACACTACCAGGCGTTGAGCTATACTGAAGAGAAAGAGAGAGCGCGGCACTCGTGATGCAGTCGAGCGCTGTCTCGTGGCTACTACTGGTACTGACAACGAGTCAGCCTCGCATACTCTGGCACCTTCCATACACCTGCCTCTCCGCCACTGCCGCAGTCTCCTTAACCTTCCCGAGCCGCGTTTTCGCTTATAAAGGTTCTTCCCCAGCCCGAGTAAGTGTTCAGTGTTCCTCTTCGAGTTGCCACGGGCTGGCCGACGATAGATCATGTCTACACCACTTCGTACTTTGGGGCTTCAGCATGCTAGATGCGTTTTCACGTAATATGAGTACACAAGTTAAGTATTACAATGAGCATAGTATGTTGTAATGACGGGGTAGGGTTCTCCTTTTTAGTAGTGTTTTTAGCGATTTTTGTGTATATGGATTTTTGTAGGGAAGTGTTTCTTCACTGTTCTGACTGTGTGAATTTTCTATATGGTATTTTATGGGAATGTCTTTAAGAGGTGGATTCTTCCTTTTCTTGGTGTGCTGTACGAATGGTTTCCTCGATTACGATTTGTGAAAACGATTTTACTGTTAGGGAGTTTTGTGGATATCTTATGGCATGCCTGTATGCTCATGGTTAAGTGTAATTAGGATTTTTACTCCTTGCCAATGGTATTAATTCTTGAAATTAGTGTTCCATATTGTACTTGTTAGTGAATAATCAGGCGTACTTTACTTTTAAAGTTGTAATGGTGCTTGATTTACTCTGGGAGTCATTGTACCTTTTTTTAATGTTATTTCACAAGTGTTTATTCAGGTTGAGCGATTTCTCGAGATATATTAATACTGTTGTTTTCCTGTTTGCTCCAGTGCATGTGTGTTCTCTCCTTCCCCAATTCACCGATTGGTTGCAAGCAACAGAAATTTACAGAAGCAATTTATATATTTCATATCAAGTGGCAAAGTGATTGCTGTTGGTGATAATGTATAGATGGGCATCAATATATTTTTATTGATTCTGGAATTTTTGTGTCCATGCTTTGTTGATTTTTTTAGGGTATACGTCCTTCTTCTTGCCTTCCTTTAGCCCTATTACGCCCGGAATGTACATAACCAGCTGTTTGATAAAAAGTAACAACACAACACCATCAAAATAATACAATGGTTATGGGTGAAAAATACAGCATGCAGCAAGGCCTTAACTTTCAATAATAAGGGACCATATAAATTAAAAGACAAAATCTGCCCATCTACGATATGAATACAAACCAACAAACATGGCAAGCCAAAACAAAATAGTATTAAAACTATAAATATTAAGATACATATCGCATATAAGAAATTAACTTGAAATATTAGGTTACAGATAAAAGAAGATAGCGATGGATCCAGCCACAGGACGATTTATGATACTTTTAATTAATATTGTAGTGTATTCAATATGTTTCGCAGTATTTCGAACAAATGCAGGAATATACTGGAGAACGATAGGGCCAAACTTTCATTACTAGGGAAACATTCTGCTCACGTACAGGATTCAAATTCAAAAACCAACCACACCTGTGGGTTTAGAAATCTGGTTAGATAAAGCTTGTTCAGATCAAGCGACAGCGAGTATGTCAACAAGCTTTGGTGATCCAAAGTTACATTAGCATAGTTGAAGACAACTTATTGCAACATTCCATAAATAAAACAACTGTGAGCACGAAACAAATGCGAGGAATCTATTTCACTGGAGATGTCGGCAATTGGCGTTGGAATTTTCTAACCGAGAGACACATGGATTATTATCAAATTATGAACTAATCGCAAAACATGTAAACGAACTAGCGAACATTGCCGTGACCTGAAACGAAAACATAATTAATACTCAAGTGGAAAGTATAATTAATTGGTTAGCACACGCTGTCAATTCTATGACAAGTTCAATAGACGAGAAAAGGAAGGCAACTGAAAAAGTTAACACCACGATCTTATTACAACAACTTACCACCACGATTTTATTACATATCACCAATAACATTGTATATAAACAACAACTTATGATGTATATGCGACACTGTGAACAAGATTACCTACCACTACATGCGATACCGCGTAAACAACTTAAGACAGACATTGAAACTCTAGAGAGACCAATCAAAGAACTAAATCTAAAATTGGTCATACCAAGCTCTAAAATAGTAGAGTATTACACAAACGTGATCATGCAGTGCAGCATATCAGACACAAAAATATTAATTTGCAAGCAAATGCCGCTGAAAACCGCAACTAGTGAAAGGAATATTATTCTAATAATTAGTATACCCTACACTTACAAAACTAACCTGCGTAACTGACGCACTAAGCAGAGTAATTGCACTTGAAACCAAGTCAAAAGGAATAAGACAATTACCGGTATCTCCATAAAATAATGATAATTTATTATACATTCCCAAGTAATCAGCTGATAGTGACAAACACCATTGTGTACAAGCGACTATCGAATTAGACAGTTGTCTTAACCTTCTAAACAAAATGTAAATTTGTGTTCACTAGTAATAAGCTATTTATCATAAACACATTACTACCGCATCAGTACATTCTCAATACGCGCCGCGTAAGTGGAAACTGAGATTCACAAATAAAACCTTGAGCAGGGAAATAGTTAATGACCATATCGGTAACCCCGAACTACAGCATCCCTGCGGGTGCGGAATCACGTCAAATAAAGAAATCATCATTGAGGCAACACACGTTTGCGATTCTCGTCCACCAATAGTGCCAACCATACAAATAGTGATATCCATTCACTGGATCTCCAGCAGGGAATTTGAATTGAAGCAATTAAAGTGGATGAAGGCGTTCACTTCTACAATGTGACAAACTCGTTAAACACCAATTGGAAAATTAATCATGCCAGCTTGCCAAAGTTAACAAGTTTTGCCACACCACATTCCGTACCTATTCAAACGAATAATAAAGTATTCATACTCTTCGAACAAGAGCACTACAGTTATGCGAGCAGATGAACTATTATCACATTGATAACTATATTATTAGCACTATATATCAAAATACTTAAAGCATCAATTATTTTTACGGGTCTACCTTCTCCAGTTCACACAAAGATAAGGGGAAGCCCCATCACATAACAGTGAGACCGTCGACATATGGCGTAACCAAGTAAAAAAAATGGAGCGCGCCATGTTTAATGGCACCAGAGAAAAAAAAGCACAGCACATTCTCACAAATACCACGTTATACATCACACACCTAATGTTACACTTATCCGTCAAGATGAATAATAAGGCGATTCGCTCTAAGTGAATAATTAACCGAAATCACAGGATTTTAGCTACTCACTGCGTACACCCATGTACAATTAAATTTCAAGCTGGCCAGCCAACAAAAAATGTACATATGGCAGTAGAACTCATGCGGCAAAAAAAAATCTGTCTAACTGCAAAACAGGTAGGCCTATACGCGGCGGGTTAAGAATGAAAAACCATGCGCATTAATGCAAAGTTGTGTCAGACATGCATTACTTAAGACACTAAGTTAGTAACTTTGTGTAGAAATGAATGCCGTGTGACAGAGCTTACCAGCGGGGAAGCGAAACATGGCGGACAAAGCTACAATAACGCCACGTGAGTCTTTTGCTAGGTGGCATCAGATCTACACACACAGAGCGCAGCACTGACTGAGCGTAAATTCAAGGTATACAAATTGAAGGGAAAAAATTACAAACCGGGGGGAGGGGTGTGCACCAATTAGAATAAGAAAGATGTGAATACTAATAAAATATACGGATGTAATATTATTAAATGTTAATTGTACAAAAAGTGGAATTTGAATCTAGATATAAAAGAATAATTATTAATATTAAGACGAAAGCAAATGCAATTGTACTACATTATATTAAATTAAGTGAAATGTGGTAACTAACTGTTAATAACATTATCAATATAAATGATTATGTATTTCATAATAATATCAAATAAGAGCATACCTATATAGAAATATAACCTAGGAAAAGTAAGGTGTTCCAAAAATTAGCATATAGGCAGAATTAAGTAATGTAAGATAGGGTAAAGGTCCAAAGACCTAGAAACATGAGCTAAGTATATGAGACTAGCATGTAGTTAAACAAACCCATTACGGAATGTCGGAGCATGAGGTGTGTCACATACCCGTTACATTCACATTACTGGTCATCGGCGCCTCACAAAATAATTTATGGTTTGTTTGGTACCGAACACACTCCAATATCCATGCGACGACTTAAAGCAACGACTAAAGTACATTATTTAGAACTAGGCAATAGAAAATATTTCATGACAAATACCAAAGAGATATTACCATTAAGTCCAATAGATTAGTTTGCGAAATAATTATTAGTGTCTATTAATATTACATAATTTAAATATGTAAATACGTAACAAATATTTAAAGAAAAATTTGTAGCCAAATACAGTACTCTGGTACCAATTTCATAAAATGAATGACGTCCAAAAATGCAGACAGTCCCACCTTGCATCTATTGGTTATCAGTGTATAAGTGCGCGAGAACACTATATAGCCACTGCACCATAAACCGCGATTCCGCACACATGCAGAAGAAGGGCTCCGCCGAACTCACCCGCTAGAGGCAGTCATTGTTTATAGCCACTGACGCTACTCCGTATGACGTCACCCCTAACCACCATCGCGCCACACCGCACCACTCAGCTTGGCGAACGAGGACGTTAGCTTTTTCAAAGAGAGGGGGGGGGGGCATGTCGCGTACATAGACTGGGCAGCTGAGGCGAGCCAGACATGTCCGAGGCCTGGGTTCAACGCCAGGTGTGGCAGGTAGGAGCTGCGGTGTTTGTAAACAGTGATGGCAGAATAAAAGGAAGCCAGGGCTATGCAGACACACACACACGCGCACACACACATACATATATATATATATATATATATAAAGGGAAATATTCACATCCATTTATGGGATTTTCCACTACCGTGTACGTGAATTTTACTCCAAAGTGCGGAAATTATACGTTACATATAGAGAGCCGTATGGGACGGATTGTATGATTAAACAATAAGAAATAATTTTAAGGAAATATATATAAATGAAATTATGAAACAGTTACAAATGGACGAGAATATCCGTACGTCGTAAGGTAATTTTTCCATCCATATACGGGATTTTGTAATACCATGTATGTGAATTTTACTCCATAGCGCGGTAATTGTACATTAAATGCAAGGGAAACCGTGTGTTCCAGACAAATTTGAGAATATGACATTACCCTTGTCAGGTAATTTTCCCATTATTTTTCACAGTGATAGTTGTCCACGACACACTCCCACGTATGGGACAGAGTGAGAATTCTCTATGTTCGAACTGGATCGTTCGCCCAGACGACCATTCTTCCGCCTGCTGGCGCGACGTTTTACTACAAGCACACTCACAGATCCACGCAGCGTTCCTGCACGTACAGAGAGACAAAAGGACTTACAGGTATTGTAGTGGAAAAATATGTGATAAATGTGAACGTTACAAAGTAATTAAGTCTATTATAATTTCCTAAATAAAACATATATTTATACTTTGAGGCAGATGGAACTATCAAACAAAATCAATATAAATCACAGTGTCAGCACGTTTACATACGGAGTTTATTAATGGAAGTTACATTTGGAACTATATATCTCGCGAAGAGTGTATATTGCCATGGATGAAAATAAAAACGCCCACACGCTCAGGCAATATGCGGCAAAGTCTGTTGGGAATGATATGTACAGCATTGCTAAGAATAAGTTCATTTGTTACACTGTGGCATGAATGGAAAGAACTCTACGTGCGAGCTGAGAGAGGTTGGGAAAATGTGCTCTCTCGTTCTTGCCACCATTTCAAAAGTTTGTCATCTTTTTCGAGATGATTCTCCTCAAGATATGTATCCAATTTAGCATCTGAAACGCACAGATATCTTGCTATAGTATGAACAGACCTTTTAAATATTTATATACACCAAAGACATTCGAAATAAAAATGAAACCAATAATACTAGTATGGCGTGTGGGATCAAGCATTAAGGCGAAAATATATAGTCCGTCCTGCTAAGAAACAAATGGACATTTGAGTCTTACCTTAATGTCACTTGTAAGGGGCGTGCGGTGGGATTTTAATTTGTATAACCCCAACAACGCCAGCTGAAGATAAGCTCCTTTTCCGTTTCCAGTGCCTCTGTAGCTTCTTTGAACAACCAGAGGACGAATATCAACCGTTTGTGGTCACCCATAAATTCAGTGTGTTTGTAGGCCATAATGTTTTCTTTAATCGCAGCGAAGATATTACTATGAATGCAGCAATACGGCTTAGTGAAGATCACAGCGGTGTTTTGAAGGTTGTTGGATTTTGTAGATATGTATGGTCTAACAACCACTCAAAATCCTAAGTGCAATGTCATCATGAGTGGAATTAGAACTTTGCACCTCTCAACTGCAAGCTCTGCGCGTTACCATTACGTCACGTTACTCGAAGTGAAAGCGTTATCATAGGTGTATATATACGAAATATAACAAGAGACACACACGACAAGGGTTGCACATTTCACCTCATGGAAAGTTAATTTTCTGGAATCACTTACTTGTAACATTAACTTAATTGGAATCAATGAATGGTATGATCAGTCCATAATTACTTAAGAATATTTCCCAATGAAATTGTTCGTCACCTGAAGCAAAGAACCGCACACAGACAAATATGGCGTCGTGGCCAGACAGAAAGTGGCCACTTCGAGTATGCCAGAGCTCATGTGCAGAATATAACAGATTCTAGTTTGGAAGTTGCAGAGAAATGTTTTACTGTAGATTACCTGAATGCTGTTGCTGTCAACTAAATATTTCGTTGCAGCCATTAAACATTTCTTCAACTAACAAATATGCCAGAGAGCGCTAAATAACATTAGTATTAGTCAATATACGATTTTTTGGGCACCACAATCTGTTTTTCTTTTATCAATGACATAATTTTGCCTTGTAAAACATCAACCAAGCAGTTTTTGTAGCTGCTAACAAATGTTAATATTTTTTTTTCCATTATAAAACTTTCGGTAAAGACAACTTTCCTTTTATATGTTGAAAATCATTCCCCTGGCATTCACCCCTTCACCATCAACTTCAAAGCATTTAAAGGATCAGCATTATGCGCAAATTCTGGGATATTATTACAGTAGAAACCCAACAGCCATAAACATCTACTAACATCTTTTTAATCTTTGGGTAGGAAGACATTTACCACAGAGCGAATCTTTTGAGGGTCCATTCAAAGTTTGCCGCTTGATATCACAAATCCTACATACTTAACATATTTCCTTGCTAAATTATTTTTTCCGAATTCACCGTTAGTTCCGCATTATGTAAAAGGTAACAAAACTAAACGAAGATGCTCAACAGCCATGTAAAAAGAATGGATACGTATACGACCATCGCCAAGATAGGGAAAAATAACCATTATACTCATATTTACTGGAAAAATATTGTCGTCATCGCTTACGACCTATTAAGCCCCACTGGTAATTATTTCCATTAGTAATTCCCGAACGGAGTTACAAACGCAATAACTTCCCTAGAATTTGCGTGTAAATCACGCTGGAAAAATACGGAATTGTAGTCCAAAATTAAAAATTACTTTGTCTACCCCGCATGCTGAAAGATAGATTATGTGCTCGGAATAGGATACTGATTTACAAGGATTTTTATATTACTCGGCGGTAATCACAGATTATTCTATACTGTCCTGCTTGCAACTTCAGCAGCAGAAAAGTATGGAGTAGCGTATTAACTCCACAATTCTTCAAAAATATCCTGTTCCCCTAATTCAATTATAGTAGCCTTAAACGTTGCTCCCTTACGTAGGCAAAATCTATAAGGTACAGTCGTAACTGGTTTTGAGTTTTCAGTTTTAACTCAATAGGACGCATCGTGGAATGACCAAAACGAGTAGACATCATTAGATCGTCGGAAGCTCGCATTAGGCGAAGCATAAAACCTTTGGTCGTAAACTCGTACAGCTGATCTGGCTTGAAACCGAACACCGCTTCTCGCAGCATATTTGCAAGAACATCTTTTGACAGCCACTGAATCAACCCCGTCGACATTTCGTGCAAACTATTAATAAAACAATACATGCCCATACCCGCCTTTCAAACTGGATTGCACTCTAACACCTATTTTGAATCCTTATTCTTTTTTGCACACACAATTCCGGTTTTAAATTTTTTTGCACATGCACTTCAGTTTCGATTCCCAGTGAGTGCAATTTTGGAAAATTTTGAGTTCGATTAGCGCTCGGGGAATTTCCGGTTAGGGGTACGATTCCTAAGCAGGGTACTTAATATATTTTTCTGGTGTTGGGACATTTTGGTTTCGAGTTCGTTTCCCGGGCAAGGCATTTTTTTTCCGGAAATTTTTTAATTTTTGTGTTCAATTCCAGTGAGGACAATTTTTTTGCAAATTTTGTATTATTATTCTTGGGAATACCGGGTTCGTTTACCGGACAGTGTAAATTATATACATATTTTTAATTTTTTTAATTTTGGACTTATGAATTTCGTTTTTCAGTTAGATTCCAGGATAGGACAGTTTTAGGAAATATTTTTGTAGGATTATCTGTTAGGCCAATTGTGTATTATTATTTTCTGGAATACTGTGTTCGATTCCCGAACAGGGCCATTTTAGAAATTTTTATTTTTATTTGTGGATTCACAGTGAGGGCAATTTTGGATATCTTTATTTTTCAGATCGATTCCCTATTAGAAGATTTAATTTATTTTTAGATTTTATGGAATTACAGGGTTGAATTCCCAGACAACGGAATTTAAGATTTTTTTTTTTTTTTTTGGATGGAGGTCGAGAGCAATTTTGGTTTTGCATTCGGTTCCCTCACAAAGACATTTATTTTATTGGACTTAGGATTGATTTAGTTTTGTGTTCGATTCCTAGTCAGGGAAATTGTAAAATCTTTGTTTTTGGAGTACTGGGTTCGATTCCCGGACAAGGCAATTAATATATACTTTTTTACTTTTTGCATTTAGGGCTATTATTATTTTTTAGTTTGATTCCCTGATAGGACCATCTAGGGAATGTCGGTTATTGCGGTATCACACGGGTTGACTTGTCGGATGTAGGATCACCACTAAGGTGGCGTGGAGGGGGGTTACAGTGGATTGGTACTGAGTTCAATTCCCGGTGAAGTTACTTTTTTTTCCTGTCCCTCGGACTTTGACTACTGGTGGATGTATTGATACTGTGTTCGATTCCCGGACAGGATACCTAATTTTATTTTCTTGACCCCCCTTAGGATCTGTGATATTGCCTTGGGCAGATTGCTACCGGGTTTGAGTCCTGCTACAAAATTTTATCCATGGTTAGGACACTATTTTTTTTCATTTTGTTCGATTGCTACCTGGTTTGATTCCCAGACAGGATGTTCGATTTTTAAATTTTTCCTTACCTCCTCAGGCTCTGTGGTAAAGCCGGTCGGGGTATATTACCGTTCATGGTACTTACATTTTTTCGTACACTAGTGAAATCACACATTTTGACCCATCGTCTGCCAAATTTCAAATCGGGAATGGAGCTGTATGCAACTCTCCACTTCCTGCCCCCTCTCTACTAAAAGACTTTTCCCTTGTGTAACTACCGGATAATTCAAGAATTGTTTGGCGGACTTCGTGGTATAGAGGGCCGACATGATGGGAGATGGGACGACCGGTGATAGAATTGCTATTAGGTTCGATTCCCGTTCGGGATACCTACAGTTAACGTATGTACATATGTAATGAGACTAATTACACCTCATCTCTTCCGTAATTACTTATTACATGCACCATTACTCTAATTATATCTCCTCCCCATAGGACAGCTCACTCTAGCTGGACTGACCTATATTTATACATTTCATCCATTAATAAACTTGCCGCCATCTTTGACTGAGTTAATATATATGAGGGAGAAACATTAGTTAAAAAATATGCAGTTAATTTTGGAAGTGGTCGACGTCGGTTCGTAGTCAGTCTCTGATTCAAAACACATTGGATTGTAACCAGTGTAAGGGGCTATAGGAATAAGCTTTTGGGCATTGTTACGAGTCCCCGTCAAGGCAAAAAAAAAAAGCTTTTATTCACATATTAACTAAGTATGGGTAAGAGGGTATAGACTTACATTTTCAGGACTATGTTCGAGTCCCGCTCGGGAAAAAAGGAAAAATTATATTGTTTTTCTCAAACTAAGTATGAATGCGGAATTTTAGAGATAAGGTTTTGGAACTTTGTTAGACTCCCCCTAAGAAAAAAAAAGTAAAACATTTTATTTATATTAATTTAACGACTAAGTATGTGTGAGGAGGTTTAGGGTTAAAGTGTCGGACCTCGGTTCAATGAGGTGAGGAGGTAGTCTCTCCTTAGAGTTCTCATCGAGGCTAGTTAAATACCAAGTTTACATGGAGACTCTTCACCCAATGACTACATACACACTTGCCTAGTCAGCAATGAATATTTACGAACTTGTGTATTCTACATGCTTTGTAAACACCAACTCCGTACACACTTGCATAACCATTTATATTCCTAAGACAGTCAGATCGCCAATTCCCTGAGATTGCATAGTATATCAATTTTTCTTACTCCGAGGCGATATAAAGGAATCCTGTCAGATACACACTGCCATCACACCGAGAAAGTCGAAACAAGTCCTAACAAATCCTATTATGTTCAAGGACATTTTACTTTTTATATTTCTTCTAGGAAGACTGTGCTGTAAAAGACTGACAAGTGCTCGTATGCTTCCCAAGAATTGCCTAATATATTTTGTTATCTGCGTTGATGGATCGAACCCCTAAACCTTATTTTGAGAAGCCTTAAAATAGTTTTTCTTGGATGTTAGTCTATGAATTCGGTATAGGCTTACATTGGTAGAGTTGAGCACTAGCCTCATCACCGATTAAGATATATATATATATATATATATTTGCATAACAAATAATGATTACCTAGAGAGAGTATTTATATATGGATTCAATAACATACAGGTTATTTAATTTTTTTTAAATCGCACATAAAGTAAATTGTGGAGAGTATATGTGTAATGTATATACAAATGCAAGAAGTATGTGCGTAATGAGCTGAAACCAGCTATCCATTGAACGATGAAACACAACGAATGAGGACAGAAGACAACTATATGATTGATAATTTATTCCTTCCATCATATTCCGTCAATGATACCCCGTGTATATCACACAATCAATAAATATTCGTAATTACTATTTATGCAATGAAAAAAACACTGAGATTAATTTCACCACTAGTACCGAATCTACCCGAACCATGCTTTACTTTCAACTAATTAAAGTATTTATAGTATGTATAAATTTTATTGATACCATGTTTTCATTACCAAACACAGTACACAACAGACACTTAAAATAATGTATTACCATAACCTATCTCAATACGTCTACAACTCGTGAGCCACGATCATTGAACTGCGAGCAAGCCACCGCAATTCGTCGAATGACAACGTACTAACTATACCCAACCCAACGCCCCTATGCAATTCAGTCTTCATCTCTCAATGCGAAGACAATATATTCTACGATCCCGTGAAGATACAGGTGTGCGTTACACAAACATTGTCTTCACTTTTTAAATATAGTGATCTTACACATATATGTAATTAAAGTATATCATTATACAATTTTTTAAAAGTTCATTTTAACTTATATCATAATTATAATTTAAAAAATTAATTTAAACCCCTATTATATTTACTAAAATACAGTCTCCTACAGACATACTTTGAAAATCAAATTTAATATAAATCGTTTATGTTAAAAGAAAACCAGTTTAGATGTTAACCTAATTTCCCATACATTTACCAATTAAACAAAGATGTCAGAAATTCCCATCGAAGCTATTTATGATTTGCTTCAAATCCCATCGACACATAGTTTTTTAATGAATGAGTTATTGCTTCGAACCCTGAAAAATTTAAAACTGAAATACCTAAATATTTCTACATGAACCATAACGGTGGTGTTTACATTTATACTATCAAACCCTGTGCTTCAAATCCAGACGAGGTTGAATATGCATATACTGTTTAACTATATGAATGGCAATTCAAATTTAGTTTCATGTAAATAATGTCCAGTACATAATATAGAACACAGTTTAAAAAACAAAACAAAAGAGAGACGACACATATCCCTAGCAACCTTACCGAGAGGATAACATTTATACCGCACTGTAGAGATTATCTCTCAAATGGTAAATATGAGGATGGCCAACCGACCTGCAATGAAAAGCATTAACCACCCACCTGTGTCGATTCGCCTGCGTATACTACATTCCAAAATGTGATCTTGAGCGATCTCTATCACCAACCAATGACCGTTAGTATTCCTAACTCTATAAACATTTTGCATTCCCTCGCCTCAAATTTTCCACAGACCATAAACAAATACCAAGACAGGCACTATTAACTTGCCCTTGTTAAGTAGGGTCCTTCACCCAAAAATTCAGATCTATTTCCATTCTAACGTCATCTCATCCACAAAACAATATACCCTTAAAAGAACTTTTGGTTAAAAAACCCAAAACATATATGGAATGATGAGACCTTTGTGTAAAAATGAGAACTTACTCCCCATCCATATTTATTACATCCTGAAAACCATATTTATAAATATATATAAATAACCACATATATACACTTCATCACTACCTCTATCAACCACTAACACTTCAAACAACTAAGTAGTTGGTAAGTCGGCTTACTGCGACAATATCATACATGAGAACATAACATTCTCACATCGAGATACTCCTTCTGACAATACCAACACATGTATCGTAAATTCAGTGTTTGATGTGATATTTCCACTAAAGAACGCATAAGCCCTATTAATTTATAAACATACCAGTCTGAGATGGTGTATATACTGCCTCAAATGCTAATGTTTCTCGTAGTGGCTATAGGCTATTCGTGTACACTTACCTAAACATTCGCTTTTACCATTCATTACATGTAAACTCTCACACACACAAACACCCACAGCCAACACATAAACAATCATCTCTCCACAATCCCAAATTTCCTCGCTTGCTACTAGTGCAGTTAACCTAATCACGCAAATCATTTATAATTTTCGTGAATGTAGTAACATACTAGGGAAGAAAATTTCATATATTTAAACCATACCATGTGTAATTAAACAGGTTTTTAGAGTTATAATGAAAAACATAAAAAAAATATATTGATGTATATCTCTTCAATTCTCTGTTAAAATTTTTCGACGTAGATCATAAATATAAGAAATCAACAACGTATATCACTCTAAGTGACATAATATATTTATACCCATATTCAGAAGGGAGTGGGGTCGAACATGCTGTCATCCATTACCTATAAACACCCAAGATATTCAATTAAGTAACAAGTATTTGTTATGAGTACTAGTTATATTAGGACCATCTCACATCCTACACACCCTTCCCTTACAAATTTCACTTTAAAATCCACTATTTATAGTAATTTGTGGGTGAATTAATTAATTTAAAAAATATATATACCGGATGTCCGAAACCTACCGTACCTCCCATTTTTCTCAAAAATGACGTATACGAGATTTGTCGGGTAAGATGCTTTGTAAGCAAACCTTTAAGGACAAATTGGATGGTGAACAGTACCCTGTCTAGAATCTGTGGTAAACTAGACAAAACGAAGGTAACTTAAGAATTTCGAACGGGAAGGTGATACAAAATTAGTATCGTTGAACAGAGCTAGCTAAACTGAATATGTTTTGTCTGGAGAGTTTTACCGCATGTTCGCCGTTTTGAAAATATCGAAACATTCTCTGTCTGGCACAACCTATATTGCATCGTGCCACGCCACGCCAGCCCAAACGAGACAAGCGGGAACTGTTGACGCTAGATAGCAGTCCTTGCATTTCCCCTCTGATTGTGCCATTCATAATATCGAATAAGAGGCAGTTTGGCAGTTTTTGTACTGTGGAAGGTTTAATAGTTCTTACTTTGTGTATGTTATTCGTGCAGTTATGTCGTTTTCAAACGAAGCGGAATTTGACATGCTCATAGCGCTCGGAGAATGTCGTCAGAATTACTGACAAGCAGAGTTTGTTTATGCATGGAGGTATCAAGATCGCCCACGCCAGCCACGACATGTTGTTCAGCGATTGTTTGCACAGATTCTCAATAGTGGCCAGGCGCAACCAACCCGCAATCAAGTCAGAAGACGTGTTAGAGATGATAGAAGTGCAGAGACCCAGATATTTCTACTCAAATAATAGCACGGGATTCTCGTGTGAGCAGAAGTACTATCTGGAGACTCGTACACGACAGGGGTTTACATCCCTACCACATTCATTTCCAATAAGCATTAAGCGAAGATGATTTCCAGACAATAATATATTTCTTTAACTGATTTTTAAACTAAAATCTGGACTTCTCGACAATCTTACTGTGGACAGGTGAGGCCGATTTCAAATCTAATGAGGATGAAAATATCCACAATGCTTACTATTGGTCAGTAGAAAACTCTAATTGGTTACGTCAACACGACTACCAGCACATCTGGAGCCTAAATATCTGATGTCGACACATCCTTCATCCAGCTATCGGACCTTAGTTTTTGATGTACAATTAAATGGCGAGCGGTTCTCTGAATTTCTGCAAGATTTTCTGCATGAGATGCTAGAAGATGTTCCACTAGCAACACATTGTTAATGTAGCTGCAACAAGATGGATGCCCGGCCCTTTTTTCCTTGATGGCCAGGCGTACTTCAAATCAGAGTTTCCTTGGTTGATAGATTGGGAGAGAGGGGCCAGTGAGTTGGACACCACGGTCGCCAGACTTAACACATCTTGATTATTTTTTTTGGGATGCATTAAAGACAATGTGTATCAACGGTGTCTCACAAAGAGAGATGAAATGAAAGACCGAATTAGAGTAGCTGCCAGCTGCAGAAATACTTCGGAGTATACAAAGTGTAGGAAGATGGTCACGAATGTGTTTAGAACAGAGCAGGAAATACTTCGGAGTATACAAAGTGCAGGAAGATGGTCACGAATGTGTTTAGAACAGAGCAGGAAATACTTCGGAGTATACAAAGTGTAGGAAGATGGTCACGAATGTGTTTAGAACAGAGCAGGAAATACTTCGGAGTATACAAAGTGCAGGAAGATGGTCACGAATGTGTTTAGAACAGAGCAGGAAATACTTCGGAGTATACAAAGTGTACGAAGATGGTCACGAATGTGTTTAGAACAGAGCAGGAAATACTTCGGAGTATACAAAGTGTAGGAAGATGGTCACGAATGTGTTTAGAACAGAGCAGGAAAAATTCCGAGCACGTATTACAAGGAACACGAAACAAGCAAGTGATTTATTTTCTACTAATTTATAAACAAAGCATTATTTCTAATGATTTTTGTACTGTCAAATTGCACAAATTGTGTTGGTTTAAAACTGCAAGTGTAAGCAAACATTTGTTTCCTTACTACACCTACAAAATTGAAAATGTATTTCTACGTGCATCGTCTTGCCAGCGCCAGGATTATTTTTGATATCATCGAACGTGAAAAGTCTTTTTCGACATGAAAAAATGGCTCAAACAGAGGTGAAATGCAAGTACTGCTATCTAGCGTCAACAATTCTTGCTCGCATCGTTTGGGCTTGCTTGGTCTGTCACGATTTTATGAAGAGTTTACCAGACATACAATATTGGGATATTTACAATACCGCTAAATACACAATAAAAATTTCCAGACAAAAGACGTTCAGTCTCGCCAGCACTATTCAACGATACTTCCATTGTAAGACCTTCCCATTTGAAATTTTGAAGTTACCTTCGCTTCTTCTAGTTTACCGCATATTCTAAACACTGTAATATCACCATTCAATTCGACCTTAAGTGTTTGTCTACAAAGCATTTCACCCTAAAAAGCTCGGATGCACCGTTTTCGAGAAGGTCTGTTACAGTAGGCCTGGGACAACTGGTATATCTGGGAATTCAACATCTATAAACACCACACTCAGAAAAGATTTTATTTTCTACCAACCACACCATTGCCTTATCTTTCATTACGTTTACTTAACAAATATATGTAATACTCACCGTGGAAGCATATAAAATTTATTTTCGACATATATATAACTATATGTTTTTGTTTTAATATGTAGAAAACATTTGTTATAATTAAAAGCAAATAGTGTTAATCATATGTAAAACATATTTACGTACAAAACCAACCCCACACAGAAAAATTATATAACATCCCTTGAAAATAACAGTGATAATATTATACACTAGTTTATCAATTAGCAATACTATCATAATGTTATAACATTACAAAAATTATCAACCATTAATATTTATTTCACTTTTCCACATCCCGATATGTTAATTGGTCACATGCTAGAAACAGATATATCACCACTGACATATTATAATTTTTAATTAAATATATTGTTATTATTTCCCAATGCTCATTCACAATTAGTTAAATATCAACTAGTTATATAGATCAAATCTCCAAATTCTCAACAAAAAATTTTCAAAATAAGTTGTTAATATTTTGATGTAAGACAATCAGCTATTTCTAAAGATTGTTCCAAGCAAAATATTATATTATTTTATATCCCAAATTACGTAAACAAAACAACATCAATAATTGCCTACACCATATCGACTATACAAAACACTTCACTTTATACCTTCTCAAACAACAAAGCAATCATACAAACATCCCTATGAAATATTCCAACCAAATAACTCTGAAAAAAACATTAAGGCATATTCAAATAATACCAACACCCATACAGTATACAGTATACCATATTCAACTATCTAAACTTACCAAAATGTCATTATGGTAGACCATATCACGAAACCAGCAATACAAATGTTGCAGAAGATAAAACCATTACAACCAACAATACTCACAATACATATCACACCACAAAACCCATTTGCAAAAACCATATAATTCATTCCCAAAACCCATAGCATTGAGGATTCAGTGGTGAAGAGTCAGTGATGATGAGTCAGTAGTGAGGGGTCAGAGGTGAGTGGTCAGTAGTGAGGGGTCAGTGGTGAGGTGTTAGTGGTGAGGAGACAGTGGTGAGGGGTCAGTGGTGACAGGTCAGTCGTGAGGAGTCAGTAGTGAGGGGTCAGTAGTGAGTGGTCAATAGTGAAGGGTCAGTAGTGAGGGGTCAGTGGTGAGGGGTCAGTGGTGAGGTGTTAGTGGTGAGGAGACAGTGGTGAGGGGTCAGTGGTGACAGGTCAGTCGTGAGGAGTCAGTAGTGAGGGGTCAGTAGTGAGTGGTCAGTAGTGAAGGGTCAGTAGTTAGGGGTCATTAGTGAGGGGTCAGTGGTGAGGAGTCAGTGGTGAGGGGTCTGTGGCGAGGGATCAGTAGTGAGGGGTCAGTGGTGAGGGGTTAGTAGTGAGGGGTCAGTGGTGAAGGGTCAGTAGTGAGGGGTAAGGAGACAGTGGTGAGGGGTCAGTGTGACAGGTCAGTCGTGAGGAGTCAGTAGTGAGGGGTCAGTAGTGAGTGGTCAGTAGTGAAGGGTTAGTAGTGAGTGGTCATTAGTGAGGGGTCAGTAGTGAGGAGTCAGTAGTGAGGGCTTAGTAGTGAGGGGTCAGTAGTGAGGGGTCAGTGGTGAGGGGTCATTAGTGAGGGGTCAGAGGGGTCGGCTGGGAGGTGTTGGGGTAAGAGATCAGAGGGGTTGACAGTGAGGGGTTTTGAGGGTGAGGTGTCACAGCGGTCAGCAGAGAGGGGTTAACTGTGGAGAGTCAGTATTTTTTCAAAATAATGTAAGGATATTCGAATACATTGTAATATAGAAATATGCCCAAAACATGATTTCGCATCAGCAGCGATTTACTTAATTTTCAGTCAGATACGATTACATACAAAAAATATGCAGTTAAAGTGATTGCCAATGGGATGGAAAAAATTTGAGATTTTATTTCAGTCACACACTTATCTATATGCGTATATAAATCTATCATAAAAATATAGGGGGAAAATGTATTATTATAAAATTTGCTTTTGTTCCAAACATGTTATATTAAGTTAGGTTTCCTTTCCTTTATTAACCGATTAATCTTTACCGGAAAAATTATTTCATCAATACTTCTTGTATTTGGTTTCTATCACCATTTAAATTGTCACAGATGTCCAAGCTGACAGTTATGCCATACATGTATATACATATATTCGAGGTTCTCATATCCTCAAAGCTTACAGTTATTATGTATATATCAATATAACGCAATCAAACTACAGCAAAATATGTACATTTGATGATAAAATGAATAAAAAACATAGCCTTTCACACTTTAAAAATTACTTCGCAAAGTTGTTAAAAATACATATTATTACTTCAATACACTCAAACATATTATTCTCCATCCAGAAAAATTATTTGCGATTTAGTCTAGTTTTATAGAACCAGTCCAGCTGTATGCAATCCACCTACTCCTATTCGCATACACCACACCAAAATTATAACTTGGGTACAGTTTTTATGAAGTGCTGAATAAACACTTTCTAGTTTCATGTTGTCTGGCGGAGCTAGTAAAGAATTTTTAGACATAATATTTGCAGATGTTTGCAATTCTTGTATAACATCGACTCCCACAGTCCGAGGGCTTTTACTCGCCATTGAACATGTTGTTGTATTCTCAACAGCTCTTTCCGTATTCATATTATAAGACCTTACTCTATCACTACATGCCGAAGAAGTGAAAACATTCTTTAAGGATCCATGCTTTTATACGATTTTCACAGCAGTACAATAAGTTTGTGTAATCCATTTCGGCTGTGTCAATATACATCTGCTGAGTACGTGTATATATATATATAAGCAATATGATTGATGCCGTGTTTTAAGAAAACTTGACATCCCATTCGCTATCTAACCTGTGAAGTCTTCCATCAAACAACCATTTGTCTTTACAATTACACATATTTCACTGTCGGATACTAATTTTTTTTCTCGGTACTTCAAAACTCTCTCGACCTGCATTGCACAAACTCCTTGACTTATGTTGTGTCCGTAATAGTACCACATCCTTGAAAACACACTATGCATGGTAGGCGACCAAGAATCTTTTCGTCTTTATAGACACATTATATTTCCTATCATGCACACGCGAGAAGAAATTATTTAGGTAGGCATGCGAGTTCAGTTTCTATGTGTCGAGTGCAACAAATTATTTAAGTTTTCCATATGCCACAATAGCTTATGACATTTTCTGATGGCTAGAAAAACACACTATCCTTTTTCACTGAACCCTCATGACTAAAGCGATGTTTTAAATGATTTGTAGCAGCAACACATGTGCTGCTTTTGTATGTCTAAAAATTATGTAGCTAAGTTCCAATGCACTAGAACTCGCTAAGAGAAAGTGAGATCTAACTACGAATGAGCCAGAGAGAGCTTATGCATCTATAGAACCTCGCACTCCGAGATTATCCAAATACATGTTAACCCCAGAATATTATATATAACTGTCGTATATATGATTATTTATAATCTTATCATATATGATTACATATATATAGACTATATTCCTATCATATATGCATATTTCTGTCTTATGTATTTATAAAGTGTTTATTTCTGGGATGAACATGTATTTGGATTTTCACAGAGTACCACCATACTGTGAAGGGCTTATGACTTTTTCTGTGAATTAAAAATTTTCTACAAATTATGTTTGTTTTTGTTTTGTAAAGTAGATTTTGAACATATGTAAAAAATGGTTAAGGTCATATGACATCATTCAAGGATAAGGTTAACACTTAACACTATATAAAACATTTCTTAATTTGTCAGGTTGGTCGTGCAGACTGAGATGCTGTGTTGAAGTTTCGGTTTCCTTGCAAGGTGAGCGTTGTTTCGAATTCCACAAGTGTGAAATAATTTTTAAACCTATAAGTTGAGACAGTCGAGATGGCAACATAAACTCTTTGTTCTGTACTGATAACAATATATAATCATTCAACATGTAAGTAGGTTTTCACGTCTCCGCTGTTTATAGGGTTTCAAGGAAGTCGTACTGTCGCAGACATAACACATTCTAGGAGATGGTGTAAGATATTTCGGAGACTGATGGGTTTTGGAGTGGATGGAAAGTAAGATTATAGAGATGCACGAGCTCTCTCTCTCTCTCTCTCTCTCTCTCTCTCTCTCTCTCTCTCTCTCTCTCTCTCTCTCTCTGGCACATTCGCAGTTCGTCTGTTATTTAAGTAAGAGCCCTCATTCGCTGAGTGATTTCGAGTGCTTTGAAATTTAGCTGGATCCTTTTTAGGCATACAAAGTCAGTCAGCATTTGTGTTGTCGCTACAAATCTTCCAGAAGTCTTTCTCTCATCGTGAGGGTTCGGTGAAAAATGACGGCGTGTTGTTCAAGATGTAATGAAATGTTATCAGCTGTTGTGGGATATGGAAAGCTTATATCAGTTTCAGCACTCGACTAAGAAACTGCACTCGAATAGCTACCTAAGGAATTCCTTCTGACGTATACACAATTTGAAATACCATGTGTCTATAAATGACAATGATGTGGTACTCTTACAGGTACGCTAAATTGAAGGAGTTGGTGTAATGTACGTCGGAACAGTGTTGAAGTAGAGAGTAAAAATATAGGGAAAAAAGAGGTTCCAACAATGAAAGATGTGTAAGTGTAAACAAGAAAGGTTGTTTAGTGGACGACTTCACAGGTTCGATAGCGAATGGGATGATTAGGTTATATATAACACTGCATCAAGCATTTTGCTTTTACTTATTCATACTCAGCACATGTATACTGAGACAGTCGAAATGGATAACATAAACTGTTTGTTCTATTGTAAAAACAATACATAAGCATGCATCCTGTAAGAATGTTTTAACTTCTCAGGCATTTGTGAAGGAAGGCAGATCATCACAAGTGGAATCATGTAGTGGTAGTGAAAGCAATTATAAAATGCACAAGGGAAGAGCTGTTAGCATTTCATACATGACGTATCAATGTGAACATTGTGGCGTGGTGTATGCAGGATTTTTTCTATAAATTTTACTATATCATAAATAATTTTTTTTTGAGTGGAGAATGTGTTTGATTGTATATAATTATTTATATGTATTTTTTTAACAAGGATGTGAAATAAATTTAAAGTGTGTGAAACTTTTTTTAAAATTTATTTTGTCATCAAATATACATTATTTTTCTGATATTTGTATGCATTGTGTTGATATATACAAAACTCCTGTAAGTTATGAAGATTTAACAGCATTAACATGTGTATATACATGTTTTGTATAGATATCGGCTTATACTTCTCTGGCAATTTTAACAGTAATTAGAAAATAAATACGATACTTTTGGATGTAATAATGTTTCCAGTAAAGACTTATCTGAGGATAAGGAAGAAAAGCCTCTCTTAATTGATGTGTTATTTTTGGAACGCAAGCAAAAATAATAATAACTTTTTTCCTCCTACTATTTTGTGATTGTTTAAATTATGTAAATAGTAATTGCGTGACTTCAGTAAAATTTAAAATGTTATCCACCCACAGTAGCATTTACTTCGACAATAGATTGCGTGTCTGAGATCGTATCTGTTTGAAAATAAATATATCTCTGTTGTTGTGCAATCGAGTATTGAACATATTTATATATGCACTACTTATTCGAATATCCTAACATTAGATTGAAAGAACACTGACTCCTCACTGGTAACCTCTTTCTGCTGACCCCTCTGACCCCTCACCGACTGAATTCCACCCTTCACTCGTCCACAGTTGTGATCCATTACCCGACAAGTCAACACGGGTGATTGCGCAATAACCAAGATTCCCAAAATTTCCCTATATGGGACTCTAACTCAAAAATAAAACAATTCTTGAGGCCGAAAATAAAAATTATTAAGTGCCTTGTTAGGGAATCGAACCCAGCATTCCAAAAAGAAAAAAAAAAAATTCCAAAATCGCTCTTCTCGGTATCGAACACAAAAATAAAAAAATTCTAAATAAAAAAAAAATAAATAAATAAATAAATAAATCCTTGTCCGGGAATCGCACTGAAAATCAAGATTTACAAAATTACCCTCTCTGGGAATCAAAAAAAATTATCAAGAGTTGCCCTTTCAAGGAATCGAATCCAGAATGCCCAAAAATTTAAAAATATATTAAATATCCTAGTTGGTTAACGAACCCAAAAACAAATATTTCCAAAATTGTCCTGACCGGGAAACAAAAAAATAAAAAATATTTCCAAAATTGCACTGTCCCATAATCGAATCCAGTATTCCCGAAAATAATAATACAAAATTGGCGTAACCGACAATCCAAAAATTGTATTTCCTAATATTGCTCAATCCGGGGTTCGTACTCATAAATAAAAATTCATAATTCCAAAATAAACAAAATATTAAGTTCCCAGTACGGGAATCGAACACGGTATTCCCTAAAATATTAATATAAAATTGTACAAAATTGCCCTCGCCGGGAATCAAACTCACAAAAAAATCCCGAAATCCAAAAATAAAATAAATACCTTGTTAGGGAATCGAACTCAATACCAAAATATCCTAAATAAATAAAAATATTTAATGCTCTTCCCGGGAATCAAACACGAACCGGAAATGTCACGAGCGGGAATTGAACTCGTAATGTTTCAAAATTGCATTGACCAGGAATTGAACAGTATTTATTGCACATGAATGCTAATAATTTATATAGATTGGCTATGAGAAAATATTTGCCTTCTGGTTATTTCGTAAGGGTAGAAAAAATGCATATATAGGAAATTAAATGTAGATAGGTTGGTAGGTAGGGCTTAACCTGTCGTCAACTGCTATGTCATTAGAGACTGAAAAACTACAACAAGGATGCATAAGAAATTTGCCAAACATTTTGGATGGTGGATAAAAATAAGTTGTGGGTTTAGATTATTGCAATATTATATATGTTGAGGATGAATTTATTCCATCAAAATATTATAAATAAATAAAAATATATATGACATTAGACAAAGGTGAATGTATGATAGATGTGGCGGCTGCCAGTTGCTCCAGCGGCTCTCACAGGAAGACACTGAGAGCACCGTACTCACACTTAAGGCTCCCAAAACACTTTATTCCTCTTCAACTCAACAATTAAAATACTATACTAAAATAAATAATTCATCAATCATATCGTTAGGGGCGAAAACTTAGAAATTCTTTACTGGCCAATAAATAATATATGTTCTTTCCTATGTTTTGTGTTTTAATTTTTTTTAATTTAAAAATTACAACGGTTGTACATAAAATAACTGATATAGACGGAATTATTCAGATACGCAATATTGATAATAAAATAACCTACTCGAAATTACACTGGAGCCAATATGGGTATTCCAAGGCAAAAATTTCTACAGAAAGATTGGAATAATATATTACTTCTAAATACAGCTACGTTCCACAATTTTGTAACCTATTATATTATTAATGAAGTAATAACTATCCTTAGAATGTAACCTTATTACAAGATTTTCCCTAAATTGCTTTCACTGCCAAATATTTAGAGAATTAAACGACGATTAAATTAAACATCAAGCGGCAATAAGTTTACCATCATATATTGAAATTTTAATTAATAAATTTAATATCCGATTAATATATATTTTCATAAAAAAATTTTTATAATGCCAGAGTTATGACTAGGTCGTGACTAACCCGACTCCCAGGGTGCCCTTCCAGCTTTTTATACACAAAAAAGCGTCCCTCTCTCGCCATCGCAAGTGTTAGAGAACCCACAAGCATAGAAGGCATAAAATTGTAATTTTTCTTACAATGACATTCAATTTCACACTATAGGTATAATTTTTTCTACATACACATTGGGTTAAACATAAGATTGCAATGTGTCACGTTTTAAATTATTTCCAACTGCATTCATTCTGTTAACAGGGCTTAGAGTTAAGGCATGCAAGACAATACGGTTTCTTGTGCTCACTGTGGTGTCCTTATTATGTTAAGAAACATTCGAATAATTTCTCTATGGCAATAATGTTGTAATTGTAGGTATGTTGGTCCTTAGGCAGGTCTATGTACGGATGCTCCTTTCAGCCCACGCATACGCGGAGTTGGGGAATATAGGCCATGTTTCGTGCAGTCTTGTTTACCAGTGATGAAAGCTCTAAGATACCCAAGCGAACATACGGCAGTGGAGGAAAGAGAATTTTCGGGCCTGGATTGGCAGCATCAGTAGGTAGCCTGGATGCTGTGGTTACCTGACTTGTAACAACTACAAACGTTGAGTAAGGGTCGGCTTGCATCATTGGAACCATGGGAAACCTCTAAGAAAAGTGGTCCTCCGGTGTCAAGTAAATTCAAGTTATAAGATCCTCGGTGTTCTCCCTTTGAGCAGTAAGTGTGAAATCAGAAGTTCCGAGAAACGTGAAAATAATTGAATGTCCTTTGAGTTAGAGAAACTAATATTAAATATGCCAAGAAAATGGTTTTATAGAAGAATAAAGCAGTCAGCTGCCGAGTAGTTATTACTTTTAAATCCCGGTGCTAGCTTCAAAAATGGCGATAGCCATTTGGGAGGTGTAATTATTGAGTAAGGTGGCCATTCAAAATTACGATCAGAATACAATCTGGGTAGATTAATACCTCGATAATGGTTTTTTTCTATTTTATCTTGTTTCAGCCGATAGCGATTTATAATTTTTGATTATATTGTAGTCATAGCTGTTAAGTAACTCCTTAATACTATTTTAAATTAAATAATGCATTTTATCAAATTTTCATTTATAGTTTGGCCTCTAGCCTGAAGTTTGCTAATATAACAATATTTTTGACCGTTCATAAATAATCCGTATTCTATAAGCTTTCCAGCGGTACTGAATAAAAGCAATTTAAGATTACAGGGGTTTTAAGTTGGCTATCTGGTTATCTTCCCCTATAAGTAAAAAACGTTTATATAGAGATATGGGAAGCTTATAAAGCGAGAGATATTTCATCGTAGGAAAACCAATTCATACGTTCTTGACATTTTTCGTTTTACATAAAAGCACAGAAGAGAAAAAAACAAATAATAGTTTTCTTACTTACGAAGAAAACATAAAATAAATTGATCAATAACATATTGGATATCGTAAATGTCGTAAATGTCTATAATTTAAAAAAAAATTTGAACAAAATATTTTTGAGATATTAATATTAAAATATTTCACTCTGATCGCAATTTCTAATGACCGCCATATTGTGTAGCTACGCCTCTCAAATGACTGTCCTTTCATATATATATATATATATATATATATATATATATATATATATATATATATATATATATATATATGGAAGGAATTGGTGAATGAAACTTCTAGGAGATGCCCTTAATGTCCCTTGGCGATAGTCATTTGAAAGGCGTAGCTACACAATATGGCGGCCATTCGAAATTGCGATCAAAGTGAAATCTTTTAATATCAACATATATACTAACACACACACAGACTTATTCGCAATTATAACGACAAACTTCGGGAAGCTATTCTTCATATAAAAGTAAAGGGAATACATGTGTGACACTTACACCGAACCCGAATATTAAGGTAGGTATAAGCCCTTAAAAAACGAGATATTAATCCGTAATTTTTTAAATATATCTGTAACGAAATAAAATACAATTAAAACTCTGGGCACAATTTTGTATGTTATCGGCACCTTCAACGTAAGAGCGAATTTTTGCAAAAATACAGTCTAAAATCGTTTTTTTTTTAAGGGTTCACTCCCATAATTTTCGGTTTAGGTATAAAGTTTCACATATATTTTCCTTTTAATTTTTCTTGACGAATCACCCCCCCCCCCCCCCCCAGTTTGTCGGTCTAGTTGCGAATCATTATATATACATAATATATACATACACACACGTCATAGCTCTCCCACACCCTGTTCGCGCTCTCTTTCTCAGCTAACATATCACTTGTAGCATTGACATTTCTTGTTGAGTGTAACAAGCGCACTTTTTTCCCGGACAATCTGATGAGTTCCGGATGAGCTCCAGGAAGGTGATGAAGGCGGGGGCCTGGGCATTGTGTGGTCAGGCGAGTGCGAGGTGCAGTGTCTGACACATTCATCAGGTGGCCTGGGTATGATTGAAGTGCGAGCTGCGGCCATTGTGCGGGGCTATCGCCGCACGCTCGAGCACCACACATGTGTGAGCGCCATAACTCACGCCGCTCGGTGTGGGGGAGATAGTTATGGAGGCTGCCATTGTGCTGACAGCTGGCGCCTCCACGCGGACACATCGCCTACTGCGAGTCGCCGCCTCCCGCTGTTCTGTGGAGGGGAGAGGTGCTAGTATCTCCGCCACACACCAGGCTGCACCCTACTCACATCGTCTTTGCACTCAGGTGGCGAGAGATCTGATGGCTCCACCCTGCCTCGATCTGTTTCTACTTTTGAGTTCGAGAATTATGGAAACAATTAGGGTGAGACTGCCGCGCGCATCAAGTTCGCCATCGCTGATACGCGCAGGTCGATGTTCTAGTCCTGTTGCGTGGGCCTATGTATGGGTCTTGATCCAATCATTTTATTGTTGAAAATCTCTAGGGAGGTAGTTTTGTTCCTATCTGGTATCTATGTTTTGAAATGTAGCGGTTTGGGAAATATGATTTTAGCTATTTTGCAGCACTGTGGAATGGTGTGTCTAATTTGCGAGATGTCTTGGAAGCATTCGACAGCCTTTGTCGGAAGTATGGTCTTTTCATAGATGATCACAATGTATTTTTTGTTTAATAGTTTCTTAGGAAAATATTTGTTTCAAACAAGCCGCAACTCAATTTAAGTTCCAGGTTGGCAGGAGACTAAAGATATAGCCCTTGAAAAACCAGGATGTAGCTGTGTCGGGAACATATGCATGCGTTTTAAGTGCTTGCGTCTGCATAAGAGGGAGAGTTTTGTTTCCAACACCGGAATGAAAATAATGTTGCGAGATGCATTGCCCGCAAATATTGGCCCATTAACTAAAATGGTGGCAAGGCGGCGCGGGTCCAACTCGCGCTTCGAGCGAGGGCGATATAGGCACCTTCTCATCGTAGTCGTATGCCAGATTGTCCGAGTCTACGCTTATTTCTATCGTGTTATTTGCCATTAGTGTTGGAGTGTATCCTCCTTGAAACGCTTCATCACCATTCTTGTCCCGTTACACAATGTGTCGGTCTTATTTTAACGTTTAAAGTTAACGTCGGTTTATAACGATGTATTGCGACTGAGATTTCCATTAGTGTAATGTACATTTACGGAAAGCTGAATGTCTTGCAAACTAGATCAGTAGAAGTATGATGTAAGATAACGAATACTACACTCATTTTCGAAAACAATGATTACCATTAATAAATTGCGATATTACCACGAGTATTGTCCCATAGTATCATTGTTGCCCAACATGTGTCCCATTTGCATTTAATGCTGTTTGGTTGAGTGGATGTGCCACCAGGAGGCATGTCCCTACATCGTCCATAGCTGCGAAATACATAGTAAGGCCTTAGAAGCAGTATGAACCAGAGATTCAAAATCAATTATTACACAGTACATTCCGATGGCGTAATCGACATGCTGTTGCCCAGATAGATGAATTTGAGAGAGGTCGCATCGTTGACCTCCGAGAGGCAGGTTGAAGGTTTTGGCACATTGCTCCCATTTTAATCGTTCTGTCTACACTGTGAGTCAGTCTTGGATGCAGTGGAAACAGGAGGGCACACACATCTGTCTAGAAGGGTTGATTTGACCCCGGGAGACCACCATTAGAGAAGAAAGTTTAATCGCGCGATATGCTATATGAACTCCACAGCCGTGCCAACGCACCACTAAGGGGCATGACACGGCAACTGTGTCCACTTTTACCATATCCACATGGCTAGAAGGCGGGATCTGTTTTCGTGGTGTTTATTACGATGTCTAACATAACGACCTGAGCATCGCCGAGCAAGTGTGACCTTCTACCGGTAACTGAGAGCATGGCAGGTGTTCAGCGACGAATCACAGGTCTGTCTGGATACAGACGATCGCCAAATTCGAGTCTGGAGACGTCCTAGCCAGCGCCGTGATCCGCACTCCATTATAGAACAGAGGTGTCATGGTGTGGGGTGCCATATCCTACATTCTCGCACCCCACTGCTCAATATTGAATTAACCCTGACGACGAGGCGATACGTCTTGAAATTCTGCGACCGTGCACGCTCCTTCCTGGTGAAAGTTTACAAGCACATTTTACAGCAGGATAATGTCCGGCTTCACACAGCCGGGCATATCTGGCCTGCTTCCATGATGTCAGCATGCTTCCTTGGGCCCCAGACTTCCCAACCATCGAGAACGTTTGGGACCACATTGGACGGCAACTTAGACCAGCGGAAACTGTGGCGCGTAAGGAGGGTCATTTGTGAAAGCTGTGGCAGGATCTTCCTCAGTAGAACATCCAATTTGTGCATGCATCCATGCCCGACCGTAACACTGCCTATCTCTGTGCTACAGGTAGTCCAACACCATACTAATTGCATCCTGCATGTGTTGGTCTCTTGCAATACCTGATCAGTTTGGTAGCATATTATTATAATTTCTATATAGCTACTACCATATCCTGTGCCTGTATCCACTCACGAGTCCCTGTAATTCCACCTTTAAGTAGATATTTCTTTTTTATGCAATTGGGTGTATATGTTATTTCCCATACGGATGTTACACCATAAAGTTGAGATTATATATTATTTTTAACAATGTCTACTATTTTTAAGGTCATTGAATGTATGCAATAAGAAAAAAGTGGTGGCTGTAGAAAATTATTTTTTATTTTTCGTAGAAACAATGTCGTTTTGCCAATGTATTGATTTAATGAGAAATGTGCATATACCCGAACACTGATTTACATCATTTACCAGGGAGTCCATTAAACAAGCTAAAGGTGGATCGATGACCGATTGCAGTGATGAAGAAAACTATAATAAACCGAGTAAACCCACCGGTAAATGAAACCGTCCGCCCGATTCTCGGTTGCTTAAATCCGTGAGTTGTCTCGTCGGGAATGGAGCCCAGTTGTCCGTTGTAGGAGGAGAGTGTCCCGACATCAACACCACAGCCTCCGCAGTAGAAACACAAAGCATCGCACACAAATGTTTCTGCTACTATCTGTTGAGCTGCGCATCTGTTTGTCGAGTGTGTGTACACACTTGTGCAGCGTTGTGTCGCACAGCAGTGAACTGCACAGTAACATGCACACGTTGCTTATCTAAGGTACGCCTTGTTCCCCTTCATGACATAGTCTTCCCACCACAGCAATGTCTAGCACAGATATACATGCGATGTTTCTTTCAAGGACTCCGGAGCTCATATGTCACTAGTACAATAATAATTATTTCGAACTTGCCTGTAAGTAGCGGGAGCGCACAGGTTCCGGCGCATTTGCGCCCTTATTGACATCTTCCATATTTGATCAATATGGAAGCGGTCTCGGTGAGGATAGGAAAAACTGTTGTTTCGCCCTTGTTGACATTGGGTGTATTTGTTTAACCTGGGAGAGGATCCAGGAAGCTAGGATCCCGCCGACCAGCGGCATCGTCCGACATGATTCCCGCTTGGGAATATCTGGATTCAACCGGCGGGCTATTGAACCCAGTTCACATTCCGGAAGGCGAGCAGCCTAACCGCTCAACCACCATTGCCCATAACCGATTTTGAATTATTGTTGAAGCTTACCGCAAGGAAAATATATTTCTGGGGTACTGTTGTTATCCTACTTTCCGAAGGAAAGAAATGCTTATAAGATCACTTCCCTGTTTGCGTGAAATGCGTGTGTGGATGTGTGTCTGTATTTGTGTCTAAGCAAATGTGCGTCCATCCCTTTCAACTTTTGAACGCGTAAACCAAATGTTAACTAAATTGGGTACACATATAGTGCGTAGAAAGTACTCCTCGCTTTTTTAATATTCGACCACGCCACTTACTTATATCGAAAATTACAGGCATTTTAGTATATGCTATACTGTGCCATATTTCGGGACTCATTCAGAAGCTTTCATCCACATCTTGTATTTCGACAGCGCATAGTGCAAGGCTCACACTAAGAGATTAATCTTGATGTTGGTCAATAATTTTGAAATATAGCACAGCAACGAAAATATTAAGCTTCTACACTTTATCTCAGAAAAATATTCAACAAATTCTAGCCAAATATGGCTCGTAAGTAATACTGTGGGAATTCATCTAAACTTATGTAATTGATATTATTATTTTTTATTTTTTAAATTGTGGCTAAACAAATTTTTTTTTTTTCAGTTTATTTTGTATAACTACCATAGTCTACAATTGGAACAATTTAAACCAATTTTTTTTTATTCTGACAGTATCTATCAAAATTGTCATATTGCCAAAAAATAACCGCTTTTGGGGGTCATTTTGTAAAATAGCACCAAACATATTTATAAAGTTTTTGTCATATCACGGGAAAAATTGACCGATCAATACACAATTTGGAAAACAAGTAGCACTGCAGTAGTTGATGTAAATATGTATGTTTAAGTTAGGTGAGAGCATTATTTTAAAAAGGTCGGCCATATAGCCATATAGACATAGTATGCTATAATGTCGGAAACATGTAAAAATTTCTATCTTGCCTTTGCATGCTGGGCGTATATATCACAGCCATTAAATATGTCTCCACTGAGCCTCTTTTGTCGACTATTTTGAAATAAAGCTCCACACCAATAAAAAAAAAAATTAATTTCGTAACTCGGGAAACATTTTCCAATTCACGAAATGCGGCGAACCAGTAGTAATTACGGCGGAATGTGATCTTAATTTATATATTTTAAGTAAGTCTTTAAGAGACAAGAAGAAATTGTGGCATCTCCTTCAGAAATTTTATGAATGCAAAGATTGTACTTCCACAGTTGCCGGGCAAAATATGCCTTCCTGCATGAAATAGGAGGTGTTTGGAGTATTTTCTGTGAGTCAAAACAAACAACAACGACTGTTGGATCATTCTTTTCTATTTTGCAGCATTAGGTTTTCCAGTTTCTGCTCTCTCTGTTTTATGCAGATGCAGTTCTTTCTGCACCGTTCGCTTGATATATTTTTCCATTCCTGTTCACATACAGCTTCCCTTCATTTCGGGCTCATTTTTCTTAATTTTTTGCCCAAATGTGATTTCTCCCTATCCTTTTTCTGACAAGTACTTTAGGAACTCCTTCTCCAGACGGTCCTGCACCATATACTTCTGGATCTTGCATGTGAGTTACGCTAGAATCATCAGAATGTGAAACAAACATAACATTTTAATGACCTGTACTGTAATAATATAGAGTTTTAATATGAACATCAGTTTTTTTATATGTAGATATTTATGTAGGGTAAATAAGTCATCTGGATGGTGTTTTGTTTATAAAACTGCAGCACCAATAAATAAATTTTTTGTTCGAATTCTGCTGGATCACAGTCGAATTTGGAAACGACTGATGTGAAAAACAAAGCAGAGGAGCTGACTGCAGGTATGCAATAAAATTTTTCAAATTATTTTACAAATAGCTCCATGAAACTAATGTATTCACTCCAAGGGATACTAAAGAAATCATACATTTGGTATGCTAAAACCTTAGTCCGAAACTGGTTATTCAAGTCACGATTTGGGAAAAATGTATGATAAGTTGAATTTATATTGTAGGAAAGATAAATATCTAGGGATTGCGATGTTAAATATAGAAAGTTGCTCAAACAACCACAAAATCGGAAGTTTGGATAAACGAGATAAAAAGAGATAACGTGTGATAAATTTCTATCTTTTAACCATCAAGCGAGTATTAACAACTGCGCCAGCCAACCAACCGTTTCAGTTATTCGTGATGTAGCGAAGGAAGTTAGGTTCAATACTCCCAGGTAAAATTTACTACCACTGGAACGCCAATATTCAGTTTTTGCGCTTACTACATACGCTGGGTCTGCGTCACTGTCATCTGCAACACGATAAAATCTGTAAAAAGATCTTCAGATGTAGAATGTTAAACAACTAGGATTGATAATAGCCAGCACCAATGAACGAATATCTCTAAAAATGTGTTGAAATAGTCCTGAAGAAACACTTATCTTAACATCAGTACTATCTACATATAAAACAATAAAATCTCCTAAGTTGTGTTCTAAACACAAGGTGATAATAGATTTACTTTGTTCTTTACAATATGTTGCATGAATTGTGGACATACAATATCTGTTTATTAATATGGGGCATCTATAAATACACTATTTTACTATAAATCAACATGGAAATCAGCTAGGCCCAAATAAAATATCTAAATTGTTGTTAGTTATTTACTTATCTTCCATGATGTAGTCGACATTATTTTCATTAGAATCAGAAGTCATTTACCAATAAATCTACCGATGAAATTTATTATCCAATTCGCAAACACTTACAGGACAAATTGTCACATTACAGACCATTTAAATAACCACAGAGCAGAACTAGGTTAGCATACACAATGTCCAACACAACATTCCGACTTTCTTTGGAAGCAAAGATGTACAACTGCAAATAATAAGCCTTGGCTTGCAAGAAAGCAGTTAAAGTTTTAAGTGCTAACTGATTGTCCGCTAGATCTCAGCACCCGTCAGACTTACACCTGTATGTCATCACATCCAAATTTTTCAACATTTTAGCTAGCAATTTTTGCACTTAATTGAATGATTTTTTTAAAAGCCATTTGTGCCCCTTGTCTTCTAGCCTCCTCATTTCATCTCAGTGTTAGTCTATACAGAGCGTCATTATCCCGTTATTTTTTTATACAACCCCGCAAAAATGATGTTCTCTTATATCTCAGGAAACATTCAAGCTATTTCTTCCAAATATGGCGAAGAAGTTATACTGTGGCAGGCCATTTAAATTTATATGTTTAAAGTGTACAAGACGTGTATTTTCAAAATTACATTTATAAAAACAAGTAATCTTAGTGTTCTATATGTAATAAATGATTTAAACGCAACTAACTTAACTTTGTAAACTGGCAATATCTACGGCAACCATCGAGTGTGAGTAGTAAGATAATGTGAAATATGGAACAAGGAGACCGGGAGGGGGGGGGGGGCAGAGCACACTATCTTTGAAGCCAGTGACCGATAGCCGTTGACCTTTGAGCTTGGACCCTTGACCACTGACCTTTGACTTTGACCCCAAAAACCCCCAAAAAACGAGAAATCTCAAATAATTCAAAAAATTCCAAAAATTGATTTAAAAAAAAGTATTATTTATAACATATCACAAATTATTTACAAACAAAAAATTATTTATTTAATGTAGTCTCGCCATCTATACTCATTTTACCATATGCCACCATATTTGCCATTTCGTTCATAATTGGTTTAAATAGTATTAGAGGCGGCCAATGGGTTTTATCGTTCGTAATTTGTTTATGTGTTATTGGAGGATGCCAGGTCGTTTGGTTATATGTTACAGTAGGCAGTTATATTTGTTTTTTCTTTCATTATATGTTACCAGAGGCTGCCATGATGGTAGGCATCATTTGTTTATATATGTTACTGGAGAAAGCCATGTTGTTTGATGCAATTCTACATAATGGTGGACGTCCTTCCTCTGATGTCTGCCATATTAATTTTTTTATTTTCAGTTGTTTATGTGTTTGCTACTCATTTTCGTTCAACTACCATATAAAATTTCATATGTTTTCATAACCTGTGTACCACCAGGTGGCTGCCATATTTGTTTACAGTATAGGTTGCACTGTCAGCACTCTCCATATTAGATTATATTTTTGAACACATAGGTAGTATATGCCGCCTGCAATCGGCCTGTAGGAAATGGTGACTTCGACCATTCCTGCAAAGTACTTAAATTGTAATGTTAAATTTTTTATTTTATTCTTAAATGGTTTAAATTCTTAAATAAATTTTTTCTTCAATAAAAAGCAGGGATGTTTTTGAAATAAACCACAGCATATTTTTTACATAAACTTATTTTTACACATAGTAAAATATTCAGGTTTATTAATTTCCTACGACATTCACCGCTCGATGTCTGCCTCGGCGACCCAGGAAATGAATCAGGCAAGGAAACCTCATCACTGGACGTACACCAATCCATTATATAGTTTCAGCACCTTCTAGATCCTTGAAGTTAACAATAACTAAATATTAATAAACATATAGTGTGTAAACAGTTATATTCTCAGCTCCGCTCTCGACAAACCGGACGTGAAATATCAGGCAGAATGTGCATGTGTTAGCAGGAATATTTCCATGTGTAGTGAATTCGATCTTGCATTCGATATGTTGGAGATATTACATTAGTCCTGTTTACACACATCGAATACCATGAGTGGGGCCAAACTCTTGAAAGTAAAAAGGGTTCAATATCGCGTATTATGTACGACCATAATATTCATTTTGGAATTGAGCGTACATCTGATATGCCAGCAGGTACTGGCCATGTTCAAAGTTCGTGTTCATGTCAATGTACAAGTAGCTTTCACAATTCAAAAATATTTTCACATTTTCTATTTAACATGTGTCGAACTGCGGATGCCACACTCTTACATTGTGCTGCCATCCGGTCTGTAGCCAAACGATGATGTTCATTGTTTCTCCGAAGCAAAGCTGCACTCCACCATCCAGTTGGCACGCTGGCTTGCGGGCAATCAGGGGTACGTCTCAAGACTCCACGACCTGAAAGTTGCATCGATGTTTTGGCCATCTTTCACATTCGGCAACATTTTTATGCATTCTGGAATGCTCAACTTCACATAAGTCAGCATCCATTTGATAGATTGTGGTTTCAGTTCACCTCCAGGTCTTCTCCTGTACCCACATGGTGTTTAAATGCATATTGGATATGAGCAGTACCAGTTCATGATTCGAATTGAAGGTAATCCTTTTGTGGGCTTCTTCAAATCCCAGTAGCATGGAGAGAAGAATGCTAATTCGGACCTGCCTTTGGCATGAATGGGAACATTATATTCATCTTCGATTCACCAGTCTGCAGTTATGGCTGTAAGCAGATCATTTGGCATGGGGAAAAAATAATTTTTGATAATTGAGTATATGCCCAAATCTCATGACTGGTCCCCGTATACAAAGTTGAGAAAGTATGTGATACAATCGATCACGTGAAGAATTCTATTGCTTGATATTTTCGTGGATGCTGGATTGGACCCATCTTCTGTCGTTAGTCCCTCTGATTCGCAGGAAAGACTGGAGAGAAAAAGTGCAGATATTTTGGTGTTTGACCACTATCCAAACTTCCGATGGAAGTTCCACCTTCACTATTCTGTCTTCGAATACGGCTGGCTCTTTGATGTTTAGGAATCTTTCATGGCGATCGAACTAGAATCCTCGACTGTGAAGAAAAATCTCAAAGCACATATTAAATCCTTGTAGAGCTGTGATGTACTGATTGCAGGTTTTGGACGAAACATTCTTTTACAACATCTGCTTGTTGTAAATACTATTACCATCTTCTCAAATGCAGGAATAGAGGAAATTCTTCGATTCGTAATTTCACCAACTCTCGTGCTTGTCGACGACTTTCACAACCTCCTCGTGTGATCTCTTCGTGACGATTGTAACATAAATGATGCTTTGCGATGAAACAACCAGTTTATAACCTGGAGAAACCGTAGGCGAAAATTTGTGCAGCGTATTGCTTGGCCATAACCTATCGACACTAATTGCAGTTTATTCATATCACATTGCCCGACGAGATGTTTACAGTCTGCAATGACATGTGTGTTTTACTTGCTTTGTAGATCCATGGTTTGAATCACAGCATCGGTATGATTGTATCTGGTTTCATAAAGTCGATATCTTCATTACACCTGATAACACTCTTCAGGTTATTGTAATTACCACATAGTTAAAATTCTGTGTCAGGTGACAGTGAATCTTCAATATACCTGGCATTGTCGTCTATTTTACAAGAGCCTAAGGGCAACTGAACACCATTGGAAACATTACCACTTCTTACAGGGCATAGATTTCAGTTTTTTTCCATCGATTTTAGCTATTAAATTGATGGTTTGAGAATTGAATAGGCCTATGTTCAATTTCCCTCCAGGTCGAGGGGCTGCAAATCTACCACTTACAGCTTGGAGCCACGACACGTCATGGTAAGCAGTATCGACATGACTGACAGTTCCTTCATGGTGCATTGTCATTTTATACAATTACTGGTACGAGCGAACCAGGAAGCAAAGGCCCACATGTCCGCAGTTCCACATGTTAGGTGGCTGCTCGGTTTCGTGATTTTATGTGAGTTTTGTATAATTTAATTACTCGCGCAGTTCGGGTGGAGGCAGAGGGTACGAATTTCTAAAACTATCATAATAGTCTTTGTGTTAACCCTTTTATACATAAGCTACTCAATGCTTACTGGGCCTGGCTGTCATGTACAAATTACCTATGTTGTATTCATGTCTCTTGGGTTAAGGGGGAATATCATGACCCATTAATAATTCTCTAAAATTAGGTATAATCAGTTTGCTCGCAAACTGTTTGATATCCATGTTCGTCAATACTCATTTCGATTGAGATGTCATAATTTCCTCTTCCTGCTTAATCGCGTTTGCAAACTTTCGCCTCATACTGGGTATGGCCTGAGGTAGAGGCCTTGGCCTTTTTATACCTATGGCGATTGCTTCAATATTTGCATATTGTCTTTGTGTCTCGAACATTTGCTTCTGTTTGTTAGATGCTGTGTTGACGGCTCGGATGATACACTCGTGGCTCTGATTAGGCCTCCGATGGCTCCGAGTGCAGGCAAAAGCAATAGAAAAAATCCACCAGTAGATATTTTCTTAGCTTTACACACTTTCCTTCCTTCTATTGATGCTTTTAATTTCACTTGCCCCTTCCACTTGCTTTCTGTACATGGTTACATTATAACCTTTCATTTTGTCATGCTCTTTCACCCATTCCCGTCTTCAGTTTGGCCCTCATTATGATGATAATGCCCAGACTATTTTGTTTATGAGTCTGGTGTCTGATAATTTTCTTATTTCGTCTGCCTTCTTGCAAGTATTTTGTCTGCCTGGTGTTTGGCTTGCAGTTCCTTGTGCCTCTTCCAGGGTGTTTATGCCTGTATCATTGCATGACAGCCTTTTAGATAGCTAGGTTTCCGGCCCAGGAAACTAATATCTAGGAATGTAACGCTCGAATGCCGGATTGTTGATCACCATACCGATGACCCAAATTACAACTATGGTCTTATATCTTCGAGACATCGTGCTGAATTGTGCGAGAAAAATAAAAATTTGCTCCAGTTATACATCTTAGTTTCAGCATCATTCTAGACTTGGAAGTTTATGGACATAAAATGCCAATGATAAATTTGGTGTCTCTCTTCTGCGGCAAATTGTTAACAGATTTGCAGAATTTATGACATCATGAAACAATAACAGAAAGAAAACTCAACTGTGACTTTTGAATGATATTTCTGCCAGTGGCAGTTTACACTGAGCGATATTTTGAAGAGACATTCTGAAACTTGAAGCACTAACTATCTGCAACTAATATCGATACTACCTCTGCTTTCGCCTCTACTTCCACAAAATAGTAGTGGTGACATACATAATACTAAGAAATATGTTACTATAACCATACATATTCATGCAGATATAATTTCTACGAATCATGACATGGAAGCCTATTTAGGAAAACAGTTATGTGCATCATTACCCGACCATCAAACTGTGGGAAAATGTACGTCATATTGAGCCTGCTTGAAGGAGAGAATGGTCCCCAGTTCGAGAACATGTACCTATATTCGAAATTGCTGCAGCTATATAAACGCTGGCGATTGGCATGTGTAGTGCAGACCATGAAAGGTATATTTTATTTCCCCTGCAGTGATATCGAAGGCATTCTATCTCCGAGCAAAGTACTGTCAAACTCAATATTTATCTTCGAGACACTGCCTAACAAAAACAAACATTTAATAATAATTTAGCATATGAAGACACATGTGCATGGACAGTATTAGTTCGGCCAGAAGTATTTGTGCATAACCAAACATATGCTTCACAATATTGCTAATGTGTTGGTGCTGTTTCGCATGGACTATATGAATTTGTGACACATTTACTACGATTTTGTCAATATGGATATTATGCTATTAGATTTCCAGTGTCTGTGTGCTTAACTGGAAAGAGAAATATGGACTTTTAAGGATCGAAGGACTGGCCCCTATATAATGGGAGGTAGAGACGTGGGTTCGATCAGTTCATCACTGGCCTTCAAGAATGAGTTACATCATATCGAAATTCGGGCAAAGAAGCCTCAAGCTCCATCTTCAGAAAGACAGCGATGGAGGTTGTTTTATACATGTCGTCCTCGAAATTGTTAATGAGTTCAAATCGGAACTATGCAGTTTATTGGAAAAACAAAACATATTCTTTCAAAAATACCTCTCTGTGCTTGGGAAGAAGATGGAGATTGTGAAGTACGATATATTCTGCGATATTGTGGCCATGCTCGAACACATGACGATTGTTCAAAGGGAAATTATCGACAGAATGAATGTGTCTTCTATGCAAAATGAAGAGAATCTGAAAAAAAAAAATGGAAGGATATCACACTGATATATACTACTTCGGTTTCCCACCTCATCTCGAATCTGATATTCAAAAGTACAGCAGGGGCATATTGGATGTTTGCAGCGATGCCTGGTAAAGATCGAAAGTATTTCGATAAAAACTCATGCATAAACCTACAAAGGAGAGCAACTATGAGAATTTTTATTCAGTACAATGTCAGACATTATCATCAAACTATATTGGGCGATTCAGTCTGACAATTAGAAGTGTTCACTAGCAAAGATAGACCAAATTTCATGAGACCCTATAAATGAAGAAAAAATTTTAAGTACATTCCTCATCGTCTCGATGTAATACGGAGAGCGATGGAGCACCTGTAGCTGTGAACACTGCAATCCGCAGTACAACTAAGCTGTGGAATAAGTGAAATGATGATGTTGCGCAGTCCAATCACGATGATGGATCGTATGTGGATTACCCACAAAGAATAAAGTATGGAAGAAAGCTCAGAAATCAATAGCTCTGGCTCGAATTTACTTATGATCGTATACATTTCCTAATAATGATACGAAGTATGGTGTATACAGGCATAAAGAAAAATTGTTCCTGAGTGCTGATGAAATAGAATTTCTACCAGGTGGGAGCATCCGAGTTTGTAATAACACAACATGTCGAACCCCTGGGCTATACGAACATCTATTCCGCACGGGGACCGAGGGAGTTTACAGAATTGGACCTACTGGGATACAAGAATTTGCTCGAACTCATGCATATGCATTTCCAAGATAACTATCCTAAGAAAGGTGTTTATAAACACAAAGATCATGAAAAAAATCGACATTCTTGCATATCTCTTTAGCACCCTACCACTGAAAAGTGGCGAAGTTCTGAAGAAGTTAGACAATGGCAAGAACATTGACTTCATATTCTTGGAATAATCCAAACGAGCTGGTCGATAAGCTGAATCTACTCCATGTTTCGCAAAGTGTGGGAAATAACTCTTACATAAATAATATAATTTCAATCATCGAAGAACTTAAGGCTGTGGTTTCCATATGGTGAGTAAATTGTGTGTCGCCTACAAACTGCATGTGGCCCTAGGTGCAACTAAAGTCACAACAAAATCGAGATTTGTGGGAAGAACTACATGTTTCAAGCCGACCCCTTTGTGAAGATACCTTATGCATGGGTCAACAAGGGCTGCAAATACATGTTGACAGACATCAATGCATAAAGTAAATTCGCCTGAGTCACATCATCAGGTCAAGAATGATGTGAGTGATGTCATAGATTCCTTGGTGAATATATTGCATAAAGGATGTATCCCAACTAATCTACAAACCGACCATGCCAAGGAATTCAACAATGCAAAGATCATTTCCTTGAACAAGAAACATAAAATAAATCACTATTTCACATACAGCAATCTCAAAGCTTCTATCATCGAAAAGTTCAACAGTACCCTGAAGGGAAAATGTGGTAGCATTTCGCTGCGAACTGAAACTACAATTGGCTGACATTACTCCCGAAACTCATATGCAAATATAACTCTACTGTTCATCCTACCACTCGCATGAAGCCCTAATACATGAAGAGAGATGCTACAGTTCTGACCTTGTACACTTAAGTGAAAAGGAATGACCTACGCAAGCCTAAAGCCAAGGTTGGAGCCCTAGTGCATATCTGCAAACAGAAAGGCATATTCGAAAAAGGGTTCATGGTGAATTTGAGTACCGAACTCTTTCCCGTGCGACAAATACCAACTATGCCCAAGGTCCTACTTTCTCGAGGATCTGAATAATGTTTAATGTTCCCTCTAGGACGGGCCCGCTGAATCTGCGGGCTTGGCCGTTATGAACATATCAGATAATAGTTCTATGAATAGGCTGTACAATAACTACTCGAGTTACTCGCTTGCGCCTGACAGCGCTTGTTCACAATTCTGGAGCCAATTTTATTATATTACAAATATTTCCCATAAAAGTAAACTTTGTCAGAAATAATTATTTGTAGTATTTATGGGTTGGCAAATAACTTCTCGAGGTGTTCCCTCATGCATGTTGGTGCTCGCTAGCATCTCTCGACACTTGCAGTTTTGTTAAAACTACATTCATAATGACATTTTGTATATTAAGGTACACTGGTACCATTAAAATATAGTAAATTTTGAACTGTTCTTCCGAGCTAGACCTGCGAAGGCTTTTCAGAAAGCTCACTGCATGCATTGATATTCTTGCTGCCTGCAGAAATAATTATGGCACTCATGAAAAAGTTGTTAATAGCTTGTGAAATGTTGGTCCTAGGAACAATGTTATAATTGTGTTGGCATGCCTAAAGCACAATTATTATAATACATCGGAAGACAACTCTTATAATACACACGAACCTTAATCCTGAAAAATGAAAACCACTCCCCCTGGAAGTGGTCTAAAATTTGTGTCGGGGCGGGGGGGATCGGCAACCATAATTCGCCCTCTTCCCCATGGGGCTATATCAAAGCCCCTAGCCACCCCCTTATCATTGGGTGTAAAGTGTTAGACACTGCAAACTTTCAATCTTGATTTATAGAATGGAGATCCATGGTGGTTTCTATGCAGAGGAGATCCAGCCTACATAATTTCCAGATATGTATTTGGTCAAGAAGGTGCTGAAAGGATGTAATAGGTGGACATAAGTGAAGAGGTGGGATTTCCCTGCCTGCTTCAGTTCCTGGATCGCCGAGGCAGACATCGAGCAGTGAACATCGAAGAAGATTAATAAACTTATATATTTTATTATTTGAACATTAAATTGTATTTTTAAAAATTTAGTTTATATTATTATAAAACCTCCCACTTAAGGTATCAGAAATATTTGAAATAAAAACAATCCCACTTAAAAAAAATATAATTATGTATATGACAATGTAAGTAATTTGCAGGAATGGTCAGTTACCATTCGGTACAGGCCAATAGCAGGCGTCATAGTCAATGCTACCTATGTGTTGAAAAATGTAATATAACATGAAGGGTGCCAAAAGTAAAACCCATACTTTAAACAAATTAATAAATATGGCTGACATCTGGTGGTACACAGGTGATTGAAATCTAATATGGTAGTGGTACAAAGGTGAGAGAAATACTCTAAAGTAAATTACAATAAAAAGAACCAACAGGGGTTACTACACCTATCAAGATGGCGGATGTATACCAATATGGCAGATTCCACCAACCAACATGTCTGCCTTCAATAACATGTATAAATTAATTATGCCTCCAACATGGCTGTCTCCAGTAACATAAATAAACAAATTAAAAACGGAAAACCAATATGGCTGTCTTCAGTAACATGTATAGACAAATGACAACAGAAAAAAGGAATATTGCTACTTCCAGTAACATTTAAACAAGTGATGAATGAAATATTAATGATGGCAGCATTTAATATAATGAGTATAGTTGGATGGAGGGGGTGAGGGAGTCAGTTGTCTGCTGAGCGTGGTGCTGGGAGGGCCTCCAGAAATTTAAATTTTTACATAAATCTGTTAAATTTTCCGGGATTTTTACAATTTTTATGGAGAAACATGGAAATTTTAAGGGAAAAGATGAATTTTGAAGGAAAAATGGAAATTGTTAAGGAAAATAATCAGGGGACAATTTTTTTTTAAATTATCTTTAATGGTCTGTTAATAATTTATACATAATTGCTAACAATTTTTAAATAATATTCAATAAATTTTTTACAATATATTTTTTCATAAATTTTTGGTATTTTTTTTGGAAATTTTTGGATATTTTTTAGATTTTTCAATTTTTTGGGGTTTTTAGGTTCAAAGGTCATGGGTCAGGGGTCAAGAGTCAAGGGTAAAAGGTCAACAGCCATCGGTCACTGAATTCCAAGATGACGGATGGGAGACCTAACAACATGGCGGCGGCCAGTTCCTGCGCTCCTACTCCCTGTCCCCTTGCTCTGGACTTCCCATAATCGTACTACTAATGTGCTAATACACAAACTTTATTCCTTCATTTATCAAAATCGTCAATCCAAAAAAATAATGGTCTCATGCCATATTTCGAGTACTAATCAACCAATTTTCTCCAAATTTTCCGCACAATTTGTGCTACCATGGAGTACCTATATACTCTAACTTGTCTTAATTGCGGCAGGTCTTTCTTTATTTAAAAGTGTTAATATAAATATTTTAGATCAATATGTTATGCCTGTCGAAAAATTCGACGAAACTAGGCAATTTTGTAATAGAGCGCCGATTAAGAAAATAGGGTTTTTATACCATATCTCAAGGACCAATCAAACCATTTCCACCAAATTCTTCGCAGAAATTTTTCTATGAAGTCTTACGTGTTTTAAGTAGCTCCGAGTGTTATTTCCGAAGTGATGGTCATGTAAGTATTTAGTTGAGTGAAAACTATCAAACAAAACATTAGAACGTTTACACGCGATGTTTATATACTGAAGCCTATCCCGTGTTGCAGTTAATTGCACGCAAACTTATTAACACAAGATTTCTTCTGGGTTCGAGTCTTGGTTAACAGACTTGAACGGAACTCACAAGTGGATACTATTGCATACGTTTCCGGTTTCATTTTTTATAACAACATTGCTGCCAGTGAGTCATCAAGTCCTACGTTCTACGTGAAGAATCGCCTATAAATTGACTTTTAACAGAATTTTCCTAATGTGCCACGATTACAGCAAAGGGCACACGTATCAACCTTTTGTCGGGTCAGGAAACTTCATTTTTAGGAAATAATCACGCGAAATTATGGGAAGTACTGGCAACAATTTATACATTTATCTGCGAGAAATTATGGACAATTTATGTTTAAAAAAAGTAATTTTCCATACATTTCAAACACATGACATGAATTCACATTGTTCTGGTCCCTCGACCAGACTCTAAACTTCTCACAACTGTGCTAAGTTAAACTCTCAGCTAACTATATACATCTGCTAGAAGTCAATTGTAAATACAAATCATTACAAAACTGCACATTTATTTTCAGCTTGGTTTACAAGTGGAAATATTGAATACTATAAGGACAAGGTAAAATAATTATGAGTTGTATTAAGTTGTTTGATCGGAGCTTCAGGACAGATTCTGCAAGCAAAAGCACAAATATCAAAGCTGAGATACTAAGTTACTTTCATATATTAATGATCATAATTCGGTGCGTGTGGCTTTCCCTAACCGACAACTTGCACTGGGAAACGGGATTCACCTACCACTGAATGATATCTCGACGACGCACGAAGCTCGTCCGTCGTGGGATGACCCAGGTGTCCTCGCAGCTGACTGGCCGACGTCCTCCATCGCCCGGTGTCTCCTGCTCACCAACTTGCAGACGCCCTGGCCTGGAGTCCGTCACGTCTGAGTACAGTACAGTGATGGGGGGGGGGGGGGGAGCTGACCCGGAATTGTACGGTAGCCGATGACAACGTTGCCACTCAACAAATCGCCCTGCCCTCCGCCTTCAGTGCCATGACGTCGCCAGCATGGTCGTGAAAGGCACACCTTCCAGGGTGCCGCAGGTTCGGGACCCGCAGCTCACAACAACCAGAATTTCTCATATATTTTTTACTAGTTTACGGCTTATTTCATAATGCAAAAGACAGAGTGCGAAAAAAAAAAACGTTTTATTTATGCAGATGTTTTGTTATTTATTTAAAAAATAAATTAAACGTATGTTTTATAGCAAGGTTTCAACACGCTACAAGAAGATCTCAGTTCATGACTGAGCACTTCGCCACAACATCTAGTAAATAATGAGGTTTGAATAAATTTATAACTTTAGAGCGACCCTCTATCTTTCTTAGTTTGAAATAACATTTGAGTGTTTGAATAGTTTATATCGTATGAAAGTAGATCGTGCATCGTATACATGTTTGACGGAAGAGTTTTCTATGGCGTGAATATCCTTACTTTCTACAGGGAAGAGAATTTTCCTGTTATTGTGATAACAAAATTAATTCACGTAGCTTCCGAAATGTTTGTTCAGAAACTTAAAGCCTTTCGAAATATGGAGAGGTAACGTGTCATGTTCCATTTTATGTCATTGCATGAAGCATTTTCATATAGCAGACTTAACTGTACATATTTACGTGAGAATTTCCTTGAATATACGGACATTTCTAACAGTGTTATGGCTAAAAACGTGAAGATAATCTGCTATGTCCGCTCCTCCACGACATTTACTATCGAGTGCCGCCAAATGTACCTAAATACAACAGATGTTGTCCGTAGGTTTCATCAAAATGTCTCACTTGAAAACTCTGTCTACCGAGCCTGTAGCGTAGGAGTTAAAATGTGTTATCAATATCAAATAAATTTATTCTCAGTGCATTAATTTTAACAATTACAATTTCAAACAAGTATTCAGCGTGACATTTCGCAAGGCTCCTGTCTACCTTACACTCGAACTGCGTCGCGGTGCATCAAGTACACGTGCTGTTTAACGTGATTCCAATGTGCTATTCTACGAAAAGAATATGCACTTTCGACGAGGAATGTTGAGTACTTTAAAACGTCGCACACGTTAGAAACACCATTTTAGTGTACTCCAAAGTAACTAAAAACGTATTTTTCAAAGCGCTGTAGCACCAAAATATACGCATTCGATACATGCAAAACTACTCAAGGGTCCTGCATTCAAACTTCCTACGGACCTTTTACTAACAGAATAATAGGTTCAGAGCTCACAGTCCCATACGAACACGCAGTGTCACTAGAACACTGCTCGTTAGTTCAGATCCTTGCGCTTAGTGGCGAACACGCACTTGATGCGCTTCATGATGTCGTCCTTATCGCTACCACGCTTCTCGACTGGCACGTTAAGAAATCTCGCCAACTTATATGTTTATTATCTGTTTCTAAAATATTACATTAAAATTAACATTTAACAAATTATGATACAAAAATATATATTTTCTTTTAAATTTATTAACGCTCTTCTATTCGCTGAGAAAGCTACGTTGTATATTAGTTTGTTTGAAACAGTTACGTTTAAAACTGACGTATTGAGAATCAAGTTCAGTAAAACTGATTCCATATTTAAACCCCTTGGTTGCAGGATTTAACTAATCACTTAAGCTACGGTATGCACAATGTTCAAGTCACATATAAACTACAGTGCATAAAATTAAAAAAATAATTTGGCATTGTTTGGATTACTACAAGAAAATACACTTCAACTTGTCAGAAGGTCTTTAAAAAATGCTATCAAAATATTCTTATTGTGTGAGATTTACTGCACACTGAGAGAAAATCGAAAAAAATATTTGTTTGTATAGGGCCAAATATAAATTTCGTTGCCCTAACCAAATATATTGCTAAAATATATAAAATTTGAAACGCAACAAAATTACTTTTGTTCGTCTAACAAAATATATGTTTGACTAAACAAAATCTCTTTGTTTGATGAAAAAAAAATTAGTCTGTCAACTAAACATTTTGTTGAATCAAATGTATGAGTGTGTGTGTGTGTGTGTGTTATATATATATATATAGACACACAATCCACCAAAACAAAATATCCTGCCTGGCAGCAGGCAGCCCAGCCAATAGCAAGTTTTTCGCAGCAAGTAGTAGACAATCAGAGACTGGACCAATTCGAAAGACTCACATAACAAATCAAAGAATGGGATCGCCCACATCAATGAAAATGCCACGTGATTTCGCCTCTTTGTCCCTCTCTGTTCTGTGCTTGACTTCTCCTTCTCTCCAGAAGGCGACGTTTCTGCCAGCAATCTACTTGTGGGCAGAGCTGCTACCAAATGTAACTACTAAACGTTCTTCAAATGAACTTATATACGAAATGAGCACAATAAACAATGGTAATTAAAGGTATTATATATTGTAAACATTATATATAAACCTTTAGTAACGGCTGAAAATGTCCCTTACTGGAATCAGTATTTCCTGCGTTTAAATTCCCCATACATTTTACTAACATGGCATCATTAGTTGTAGCAATGATTGGATTCATAGTAGCCTATAACAGCAATAAAATCAAAGTAACTTACCAAACAGCCTTAAAACTTCTAGAAGAAAGTCGAACCTACCAGGTCTATACAAGCAACTGCGCCACGAGAAAAAATAAAACCATATTGCGTCATTCTTATAACCCAGACGGTACGCTGTAAACCAAAACACACAACCTTATTTAATCCTGAAATATTACAAAACAAAACATTAATAAAAATATTTTCGCCGAAAAAAAAACCACAGAAAGTTCTGATTAATAGCATTATTACAACGCAAAGTGTTTATTGGCAGTTCTATATGTAGACTTCTTTTTTTTCTAGAAACGGTTATTCCAAAAACTGCTCCTGTTCTCAAATATTTTTTTCTGAAACATTTGTTTATAAATTCACATTTTTTAGTCAAACTTTTAAAAATATATTTAAAAAAAACTGTTTTAATGGTATCACGCGCGTCTCTTTTATATCAGATAATTTCGTATTATAGAGAGTATAACGTTTAATTATAACTTCGTGAAATATCTTTTGTCATAATTACCTGAAATAAAATCGGATTATCATCATACAAACACTTATGTTTGAATAAAAACCTTGCAAATTACTTTGTAGGCTACAGTAGTAATATGGACATGCTTATTTCACTTTTATGTATTTCGCTTAAAAATAGAAAGCGTATTTCGATAACTTTAGTGTCATCGTATAGATATTAATTGTGGAAGATATTAATAGAGAAAAACTTATACGCCTACTACTGCGGTAACTCTGATATTTATTTATAATATAAACATTAATTTATTAATATTTTACTATAAATAATCTTTCTCCGATCAATATTGTAAACGTTCCTGGAATTAATTGTGCAATTAACTTTGTTTTAGCTACTCAAACTTGTTTATGGTACTGCAACCTACGTTCTGATGAAAATATTAATTTAGTGTTTCAGGAAGCTGTGTTTGTGAAGCTTGATCTCCAGCAGCCGATGCTCCCCTGTATGTATACATAATATCGTTTCGTGTGCATCTAAGTTTGTTCACTGTTTGTGGTATGAATATTAATGTGTGAGCTATGCATGCTAATCGTTGCGGGTAAATCACTATTAATGACAGCAGATTCCTGAATGCCTTCCTCAACCATTAGTTTGAATTCCACGGGCCAGCGCGGCGCACGCTTGTGCTCTGCAAATTGATTTACTCCACACAGGCTCACGTCGTTTCATTTAACATCACGCCAACTCAGCTCCATTCGCTGGTTCCGTCCTTTGCGGATCTGCAGCTTTGCCGCTGCAACAAATTAAAGTATCAGTGGCGTGTCCCCTACGAGATGATTTATCCATATTCTATACGTAAAACTTAAATGTATACCCTTTCTCGTAACTGGGATACTCGTAAAATACATGATATTTGTTACATCATATTTAGAACACGCCTATGAAATTGATGGATAATTCACTTGTCTAATTACCGTCGAATACATGTGTAAGAATTTTACCCGCTAGATAGTTAAATAAAAAATATTAGACTATAGGATTTGTATTTGACATAGATAAAGAATTTTATACTGACTTAAGTATATCCCTCATATTAAATAAGTACAATAACCACCGTGCTGCCTTAAAACGCAGAAAGATATAATATTACTTGCACCTTGAGTAAGAGAATTAATGATTATTTTCTATCTAAGCAAGCAGGAATGTTTCTGGCGTTGTTGATAGAGTGTTCCACCAAGGCGATAGGGGTCCATTCTTTGCGTGGCCGCTCCTAGATTTTCGCACGTAAAATTTGTGCTGAACGATGCCGCTGGTGGGTGGGTTTTCTCGAGGATCGCCGGCTTCTCCCGCTCTTGCATTTCGGCGTTGCTCCATTATCAACTCACTTCACCCTCATCGACTCTCAATACACTCCTTAGCCGCACAAACCTATCCACTGCAATCCACATACATGTTGCTCTCACAAGAATCTCACTCTGTTCCAACCAGAATACAGACTGTGTGCTCGTCTTGCCACAAACATATAAAACCCTCGTAACTAATGAAAAATTTAATGATTTACTTAGTTTTGTAGCTAAACCACACCAAGATAAAATATTTGTTCAAGCGTCGTTCGGAAAATACGAAACTGGTACATTAACCACAGTTCGTCTTCGCCAAATCTGAAATAAATCAGTTGATTGCTTCCTGAGATACGACATAAAACCGCAATATTTCATGAGGGCTATCTTACGAAATGGCCAAGAAATGAGGCTTTGTACAGACAGATTTAATGTATAAAATATACGCTGTTATTATACGAAGTTCAGTTGAGATTTATTTGTTACTGCAGTTTGGTAGATAGATCCTGCCGAGATAACATATTAATATGGCAGACATTTTGAACATGTGTGTCTGTCACTATTAAAGATTATCAATTTACATGGCCTGCCATAGTCCTACTTACTTACCTGCGAAATTTGGTATAAATCGGTTGTTTATTTCCGTATATATTGCGTAATTTCAATTTTGCATGTGATACTATTTTACCAGATGGCGGGAAGAAAATGTTTTGAGTGGAAACGCTTTATGGTTGTAATATTTACAGCCAAGATATAAAGTTCCGTCGGAACGGTTTACAGGATTTCGTCTATATGACATACAAATCTAAAATAACTACATGGCCACTATGTTTGAAAATAAGGGTCTGGCTTACTTAAAGCATATTAGTTAACATAACCTGCCGCAGTACTACACGTTTGCCAAATTTGGTAGGAATCAGTCAATTAATTCCCATAACATGGCACAAATATTTCATTGATTCATTTAGTGCTATCTTTCAAATTGACTGACGAAAGCGTTTGTTTATATATATAATATTACTCATGTTAAAGATATAGTTAACACACAAAATTTGGTTATAATTCGTTAAACGGTATGGTATTTGTACCAAATAAACTAAAATAATTGTAATGTCGCCATTTATAAAATAAATGCTTCATCAATTTAAAATCATAACATCTACAACATGATCCAAAATAGTACTCACTACTTAGGTGCCAAATTTGGCAATAATTAGTTGCGTAGTTTTGGAGATATGAAGTAAAATATTTTTTTATGTAGTGCTGTCTTCCGAAATGGCTGACCAACAACAATATTCACGTCTTAATTCAATGCTCACCCCATCCGCTATCAACATAAGCATTTTGGGTTGTATCTATTGAACGGTTTCTGTGATATTATATTTTATTATCCTTAATATTAAAACTTCCACCATATTCTAAGTAAGTTCCCGGTGTCGTATAAAACTACAAAAGTCAGTTTTCCTTACTTATGTGGACCAAGTTTGGTGTAATTCGGTAAATGAATTTCAAAATTGAAAAGAAAAACAGGCGAGACACACACACACAGCCTCACACACAGAAACACACATTTATACACAGTAATATACACATATACACATGTACAGAGACAGAAAAGTGATGTCCATACTTTTCAATACTGTGTAGTGTAGGTTACATATACAAAATATATTTTGGGGAATGTATCCGGAAATCCCTTAGAAACACCAGGCTAAATAATTCATATGTTTTAGCTTTTAAAAAAGGATATTTTCACCATATTTATTAACGTTGCGCATGAAGCAAAAGGCCGTAAACAAAAGAATTTAAGTTTGCAATAAAATAGTCACATAACAAGACAATAGGTGTTATAATACTTGGTATCACTGTCGAACAGATATTGCAATAATGAAATACTTAGTTGGTGTTGAATGTGTACCGATGGTATGACGTGGCATTGCCGACAGTTAGTGGTCACTTCCCTAGTAGTCACAAGGCGAAGACTCACTTGTCCCTTGACACTCGCCTGACGTGTGCTTCCCCTGGGAGTTACTCCGCCCGCAAATCTGAGTCAGCAGTTCTTACAAGCTCTCAGCTGACACGTCGACCACGCGCTGAATACTGATGCCTCCAACTAAATGAACTTACACCCCTACCTCCCTCCCTAACATTTACTGTCTTCTACTGGCAAGGAACTAAATGTCGATTATGACACGTCTGAAAATTGTGTACGTAGTAGGATCAGAGTGTAGATACGAATACAGATTTTTCGTTGAAGTATGAATGGTAAGCCCTCAATTTAGTAACAGCGTTATTTCCCTCCAAGATAGTACATTTATCTACCTACAAATGGTACACTTTTACAGTAAAACAAAATTTTCATGTGAATATTCTTTGTCATATATCAGAATAAAAAAAATAAAAAAAAGTTATTATTTGCTTGGTATTTTCATTTCGTTGTTTCAGTTCATTAAAAATAAAATTGGTGTATTTCAAATTGAAGGTACAGTCTTTTACAGAGTGTATTGACATATTAATTTATTTTAAAGGAAAAAATAAATATTATTATGGTACTCGATTAAATAGCCACTCGACACGAGTAGTGTGAATTTCTTGACAACATATCTCGTGTGGTACTGAGCTGTTGTAATTTTAGCCTATTTTCCGAAGGAGAAAAGTGTTTATGATATCACTTTCCTATGTTTATCTGGACGTATGTATGCATGTGTCAGTGTGTGTGATGCCTGGGCATGAGTCTCTGCGTCTGTGTACCCTCGTCAAACATTTTTTACACGTTAACCGAACTTCGCAAAACTCGTTGCGTAAAAATTATATTGTAAGGACACCTGACATTTATAATTTTTTACCACTCCCGGTGCCTACTTTCATAATGGTGACCATTTTAATATTTGAATTATACCAAATTTAGTATGTTGGTAGTTCGTCATGAAAGCATTGAATTTAGAAATATTAATTATTGTTGTTGGCTCGTCATCTTGGAAAATAACATCACATTATATAATTTTAATTTTAAGTTATGTTTCGAAAACTACTAAACTAATTCTCAGAAAATTTGACAAGCATGTAATTCTCTATTAGGTTATGGAAACCTATGCAATTTAAATTTATTAGTCAATTACTTTCAAAAGGTTTGTACACAGAATGAGACACACCTACAAGATTATTGTTACCAAAGGTTTTCATTTGCGTAGGTTCGAAATGAAATACAATTTAATCAAATCATGTACGTCAATTGTTAGAAACATTTCGAAAACACTTCATTTCCTGAATGTTTCGTTGCTCACTAATTCCACGAAGTTAATGTTGACTTTCAATGTCTGCTTGTAGCCTTGCGAATTAAACCCCACATGTAATTGACATCTGTATTTACTACTGCAATATTGAGTAAATACTCTTTGCTTGCTACACTGATATAACATTGTTTCACTTGGACACTTATAAATAGATTAAATTATATGTTTCTTATTTCGGGTGTATTTACGTATAAAGTGGTTTCGTCGCTGGCAGTTTAAATGTAATATAATGTTTCAAATATTTCTTTATTGTATTAGAAAAATATTTTTATTTGCTAATTTTCCTTTAACGTTATGAATATCTTATGAAATAATATTCTACACGTCTCTTATCAGCTCCAAATTTAAATTTTATACAAATGAAAAATTTTCTGTTTTTAGCTAATACAGATTTGCTTTTTGCAAATGCCACAACATCTTTTACCTAATAAAATATTTTCCTGTCCAGAACTAAAAGTGCCACTATATTAAACTATTTCATTCCTTTTCAGGGAAACTTATAGAATGAAATATATCCAACTACAAACGTCGATTTTTCCTACAGTGTTGAGAGAGCCATTCAGTTCTCGTAAACCCACAGCTAAAATGCGAAATGTTTTCCTCTTCACGGAATGCAAACGTTCTGTATGGAAATTGAATACAAATCGGAAACATTGAAAAAATTGTCATTCTGAGCGCCCACTTTCCACTTCAGACTTCGATCCGCACACAGCAGGAGGGAACGAAAATCGTCCATGTAGCATTTCATAAATTTTTAAAACTAGGTCCCGAATCATTTTAATTGGTCATTACTTTACAATCTACCTAATTGTGCATTCGACATTAACAGCGGAGAAGTTTTTCACTGCCTTGTTTTAATTTTTGTATCCGTGTATTTACTGCTTCAAATTTAGATCATAAAAGTATATTTCATAACTAATGTTTGCATTCTGTAGATATTTGTAATCACTTTTAGTAACTGTATTATCAAAAGTGCAATTAATTTAACATTTATTATATGTGAATATTTTTAATATTCTCATGTAGGGTATAATTTACATTTTAGAATAAATCAAATTAAACAAATAATCTGGATATAAACAGTAAATATCTTTATAGTAAACTACACCAGTAATGAAAAACATTTGGGCTTGTCTTTTTTTTTTTAGAAATTATATGCTAATGCGGTAATGATACAGAAATTAACTTTCGTTAGCATTTAACGCTTAATTTATAACATGTTTCAAAATTAAAGGTAATTGAATAATAATAAAAAATATATATTACCAAAAACATTTTTGGCTATTTGTATTATTAGCAATATTAATGTATTGAAAATTATCAGTGTTCTTAGGTTAAACGTTTCTCAATTCTGTTTATAATACAATCACTATGCGATGTCACCCATGCATTTTCTTAGGTTGTTTTACAGAGTTATGTGTAATTTTATCACATTTTATGTATAGTACGAGAAGTTGTGGAAGTGCAGGTTTATCTATGTAAACAGTAGTAGTAAATGCAGACAAGTTTAAACATTTCAAGACCTGGACATATTATAATTCACTCATCGTTATAAAATAGTTAAAAACACAAGGACGCAACTGAGAGTAATTCAACGCAGTGCCTATGTTTGATAATGTGAGACGTACAGATGATTCAGGTTACACGCTTGTGAGGGCAGCACGGGCGGGCCATATCACTGTGGCTGCTCAACTATATATTATTGTCCTTGATATCATGTATTATAGTTAGTGCTGTTATTTCAACAGCACACATTAACAGTGCAGTATGTCTTGGAGACGAGTTCGACAGCACTTAGGATGCCTCCGACAGGGTTTCGTATCGAAGCTCTGAGAGAATAGGATAGGACACTTTGACGTATTGCACGCAATACCGGTCACGTGCTATCTACTTTAGCTATTTCTTTCTATAAAATAAATTTAATGAAATACTATTTCGATTAATGGAACAAATGTTTCTTACTAGTCGTGAAAATGTTAGTTATACTGTGTTTTTTACTGTAATATAAAAAGCGTTTCTAAGGGTCACCAACAAACTCCGAGAGGTGAATCCTTACGCCAAATTAAGTAGAAAATATATAGAACACTTTAACCCAAATGCAATATTAAGGAAGGAATTAGCCTTTGAATATCAGATTTCAAAATCCCAATTTCCCGAAATATCTGAAACTAAGTGACATGAAATGACAATACTCCGAACATCGTTTTCCGTTATCGGGATTCTCAACCACCAGCAAACTTTTGTTTATACCTACAATGGCAATGAAAACAACAGGGCTTGTCACCCTTTTATTGTATACAACGTTTGTACCTTCAGGGTATTGGAATGTTTGCTGCTGGCCTACTGAGCAGTAACGCATAGTAACAAAAGTTTTCATCTTGTTGCAAGTGCGTAGGACCCACCATTTTCGTTCAAAACACACACAAAGCTTCAGTCTAACGTTACAGTCCCTAGCACGTAAGTCAAACTAAAAAGTTCAGTCTATAGGTGGCTGCTAGGTCCACTCGCAAGCGGTAGTGCAAAATATGTTAACACTTACTGTATACCACATGTACCACACATTCATATGCTTGCATTATGTAAGTAATTCGGTTAATTTAATAACAAATGTTGACCTATGTCTATATGCTGCACCCTATGGTTCTCGAAAAAATTATGTTTAATGTTCGAATCAAATAATCTGTTATGTCTGAGACATAGGCAAGACTCAAAAACATTGTGAGATGCAGAGGTAGCGCCAGAGAGACACTAGTGACCAGGACCTCGAAATAATCATGAGCTGCAATACAAGCATCTCATCTCCGAGACATCGACTGACGCACATTTCTGAATACAACGTTAATCGCTCGAATGTGGAAAGCAGCATAGATTATTCTCTAAACGAGATCCTCCTCCGATTCCACAGGTATCGCATACGCAAGCGATTTAATGTAGACCCACACGAAAAAATACAGTGGCGTCAGATCAAGGGATGTTGCAGTCCATGGCACAGGACATCCGTGGCGAATCCAGGGACCACGAACATGTGTATTCAAGTACTCGCGCACAATTATCGCGAAGTATGCCGGAATCCAGGGACCACGAACATGTGTATTCAAGTACTCGCGCACAATTATCGCGAAGTATGCCGGAATCCAGGGACCACGAACATGTGTATTCAAGTACTCGAGCACAATTATCGCGAAGTATGCCGGAATCCAGGGACCACGAACATGTGTATTCAAGTACTCGCGCACAATTATCGCGAAGTATGCCGGAATCCAGGGACCACGAACATGTGTATTCAAGTACTCGCGCCCCCATTATCGCGAAGTATGCCGGAATCCAGGGACCACGAACATGTGTATTCAAGTACTCGCGCCCCCATTATCGCGAAGTATGCCGGAATCCAGGGACCACGAACATGTGTATTCAAGTACTCGCTCACAATTATCGCGAAGTATGCCGGAATCCAGGGACCACGAACATGTGTATTCAAGTACTCGCGCACAATTATCGCGAAGTATGCCGGAATCCAGGGACCACGAACATGTGTATTCAAGTACTCGCGCACAATTATCGCGAAGTATGCCGGAATCCAGGGACCACGAACATGTGTATTCAAGTACTCGCGCCCCCATTATCGCGAAGTATGCCGGAATCCAGGGACCACGAACATGTGTATTCAAGTACTCGCTCACAATTATCGCGAAGTATGCCGGAATCCAGGGACCATGAACATGTGTATTCAAGTACTCGCGCACAATTATCGCGAAGTATGCCGGCGCACCGTTAGGTTGTGGCAACATACGTCGGCGAACGTCAAGTGGGCACTTTCCAGCAATTAAGGTAATGTTTCCTGTATAAATGTCATGTAAGTGCCTCCAGTCAGCCAATGTGGTAGGAAACGTGGTCCAAGTAACATATCGCCTACTAAACCGCACCACATATTTACAGAAAATAGTTTCTGGTAACCGGACATGTGGCTGGCATGCAGATTGCCATAGGACCACGCTTGTATATTACGTACATTTTATATCCCATCACACGGGAAAATCGCTTCATCTGTGTACAGGATAAGTGATGCAAACCCGGGAGTGCTGTTACACATTTCCTGATACCATAGTGCGAATATGGTCTGATGGTGGTAGTCGTCTGCATGTAATGCCAGTACTTCCTGTAGTGAAATGTATGGAGTAGTTGTTTATTCCAGACCCTCCACACACTGCTGTGATCACTGTCCAGCTCACGTGCCACCTCACGTGTGATTGTAGATGGCAGCTACTCAACACCTGCCAGCATTTCCTCCTCAAACCCTACTGCATGCGTATGTGCGCCTTGTGCCCGAACATGGATTCCGTACCTGTGGTTTAAAGGTACTCGTCAGAACCAAATAGTAATTATTTATGTGAACCAAACACTGCCCAACGTTTAGACACTTGATGAATTGTCATTTCCCGCATATAAGACACGTTTATAAGTCTTAGTTTACGTGTAGTCACATGTAACTGTAATGTTTCCCTGCTAACGGTACAAACTACCGCAATCACAGCAACGGCATACATTAGAGTGAAAGTAAACGCACTGATCTACTTAAGGAAACCTTTGTAATTACGATGAGAAAATTAGTGGTATTTATAAACTATCCACACTTTAAGCATTTTCGCGCATCAAAAATGTTTCCAAACTAAGGTAATAGGGGCGGGGACATTTCACCCCACGTTTGGCTAATCGGATTAATCTTTTGATATCATATTGATATCGAAAGGGTCGATCATTAATCCGATCTTAATCCCATCGAAACATTTTTATCCTTAACCGTAATCCTTTTAAAACGGGTGTATTTTATCAAAATAATTTTATGAAAAAGTTTGATCAAATTTCTTAGATGATTTTTTTTATTTTGTGTTTGGGTATACTTTATTTTCTTCTTTCTTTTTGGGTGGGGGAGGGGGTAGCAGGAACTCTGTACGATGGTGATGCGGGGGTGTTATGCAGACGATTGACCAGAGTGGTGGGTTGCAAAGTTTTATATAGGTGTTGAATTGTGTGCAAGAGTGTGCTAAGTGTAATTTTTCTTATCTTTTCTAATTTTGGGGTGTTTACAGGGATGTTGGTGGTAGATCGGCTATTTTTACAAAATATATTTAACACAAGATAATTTCAGAGGGTTTAAATGATTTCTAACAGTGGCCTAAATGTAAATTTTATGTTTTTTTTTTGGATATTGCTCGTAGATGGTGGTGGGAGATAGGCGGCTTTTAATGATAGATTTACATGATAGTAATGGCAAACAATTGACGACTGTTTCCGAATGCAATTAAACGTGACATACAAGAGAATTCCAGAGTGTTTTACGAATGAATAAATTGCACGCATCGAATCACAAATTTCAAACGACTGTGTGAATAATAAGTGGAATAACACGACTCTCCAGTATGGAATTAAATGTAACGAGAGTCTTGAGCTAGAAATATAATTTATACAGGGGAGAATTATAGCACTATTACATGAGTGTGGAATTAATGATCTACAACAAAATGTCCCTATAAATTACTTTGCTTAAACAACAGTCTTCCTAATCACATTAACAAGTTTACATGTAGAAATTACACATAGCTTATACGATTCAGTCTGGTGATGGATATCTTACGGCAATAAAACTCTAAATAAGATTTAAATCAGACACAATCATATACCTGAAATTATATTAAAATAAGTCAGTTCGATGTATGAATAAGTAGCACTTATGTCGAGCAGTGAGTAGATGCGTGTAGCACATCCGATAGGCAACTGTGTTTAAATTAAAATAAAAACTTGTAAATGAAGGAAAAAAATTATGATTATGAAATTCAATGCAGTTGTTAATACAAACTGTATTTTTAAACTGCTAGGAATCCTCATAGACCAAACTCAAAAACGTGATTTGAAAATATTATCGCAACATTGACTTAATACACAAAAAAAAGTTTCCTAATAAAATACTTTTATATTAAATGTTAATCACTGCTATCACTATAGATGAAGGTAAGTGAGATGGTCGCTGGTCCGTAGTTGCTGTAACCCGCGATCGTAACCTCATGGTCCACCAAGTTTCTAGAGGTGCAGTGAAGATGAGTGAGAGAGCTGTTGATGTATACATCTGTCTAGTCCAAGTGTTGATGACCAACTGTAGATGATGCCAAGTGTCCAGAGAGCTTCAGATCTGAGTCTTCCTGCTTGTAGCCACCCCCTCCCACTGCCCAACACTACCGCTCGCCAGACTGTTACCCCGGGCTGCCTGCGATTGTTAATTTTTGACAATGTAGCAACTGCCTAATGGCGTTCAGTTTGGGGAGCCCTGCCTGCATGTAAAAACCCCCTCCCTCCCAACCACCTACTCTTACCCTGCACCCCTCACACTCAAAGCCAGCCTGAGTCCAGGATGCCAGCTACCCCCTACACCCCGTTCCCACAACCCATGTCTGAGAGACCTTGGAGGTCATTCACGTGTCTGCTTGTGATTGTCATTTTTATCCACTGACTCAAGATGGCAACAACTGTGTAGAAGAGCTCATAGGGGGGGCTGTGTGCTTATAGACACCCTCCCCCCGCAGAACCAACCAGAGTCCAGGATGCCAGCCACCCATACACCCCCTCCCCTCCAAGCACCCTTCCCAGCCCTAGTCACAAATGTGACTTGCCTTGAAATTCTAGCTTTCGGAAGAGCTCCATTATCGATCGAGCCTAGTGTTTGCAAAAATCTGTTTACACACCACAGATTTAGCCCTGAGAAAGCTTTTCCATATTTTTTGTGAGTTGGTGTCCCTGGAGTATCTGTTTTATGGCTGTGCACCCTTCCCCCGCTACAGTATTCAGAACTCATTTTTCTAGTATTGGCTTCCCTGCTTTGGCTCGCTGGCCCGTAGCCCTTTGAATGCATACCCCAAGATCACCTGACTCATTTTCATTTCAACCTTATGCAACAGGTTGACTATATGAGCAGCTAACTGAAAAAAAATTAAAAGTCCCTGAAATCATGTTCCCAATAAAAGACCAATTTTTTTAAATTCAAACGTCAACTTTTAACTATAATCCAGGTAACATATAAATTTAAAAAACATACAGAAATACAAGACTTGTTTTATTCATTCATTAAAACAGAACTGTTTTTATAAGTATTCAAACAAGATATATTTTATTCACTCATTGAGATATTTATTACTATCATTTTGATGTATATTTATTCATATAGGAGATAATTGCCTATCTCTTTTAACAAGATCTCTGGAGCTAATTAGGGGGAAGGAAGCAAGAAGGGAGAAGCGCCGGGCCAGACCGGCTTGCACGCGTGAGACAAGGGGAAACGATAGAGATCTCCGATAAAACCCTTGTGTCAATGGCAACATCTAAAATGACACCCACCATGCCAATATTTTGTTTTTATGGTGTGACCCGCTCAGGGGTGGCGAGTGTGCTAAGAACTCTACCAATGTGTTTCCTCTCTTTTTATGTCCAACCAATAACTTTCCATCAGTAAAATGTATTCCATGCAACATAACATGTGTATATTTGTATTTATTAAATATTTTAACAGTTACGACATGAGTTTAGTGAACCAGTACGTTAAAAGGCCGAAATCATGTTTCCGGAGTTGGAATATAGCAATTTTTGACTTTATTCTTACTGTTTTCAAATGGTCCAAGTTCTTGTAAATTTAAGCAAAAAATGCCAAAATTTTTATGCAATGTGAATATTTTATTAATATTTATTAAAATACTAGTTTAAATATATTATATTGTTTGCCTTCTCCAGGCATCATCATTTTGTATATTGAAGAGCTATAATTTGAGTACTTGTATGTAAAATTAAATATTTAAATTGTTCACTGGATTCTGTTGGGTGCAGTTGTGAAAGTTTTAGATGGGGAAATTTTCTTGTAGGCAAGTAGGGACAGAGGTTTTTGCTACCTGCCTCTGTAAAGGTATTCGGGGCTTTCTTACAATATATTCTCCTGGGATATAACAAAAGTTAGCCAGCAGGACATCATGTTTCCTACACCAATTTTCAACTTGAATAATCAGAGTGGATGAAGGTTTTAACCTGCTGCCTTGTTCCTTTGCAAAACTTATTCATTCATTCATTCATTCCGACATATTTGATTTTCTCCATAATATATATATATTATTTTGTAATTTCCCCTCAGCCCTTCAAAGTTAGTTTTTTATTCAAATTTTAATTTAAATGCTTGTAAGTTTTTTGAGTCAAAAAATTGCTTCTTCTTCGTGAAAGCATGCATAGAGTCAAATTTGAATTAAAAAACAAGTCGTCAGCTTACCAATACTTTCATAGCATTTTAATAATAGATTGTTTTCTCATCACTCATTGTACATAAGATACTATTGAAAAGAGTTAGTGATATGTGGAATTAACAAACAAATACAAGTCATGATATTTCATTTTAACTTTAAAGAAAATTTTTTATTAAAAAAATTCATAATCACTTTCAAGACAATAAATTATACATCTTATAATCAACAACTTACATCACAAACTTTAAATGATATACAATATTTTTTTTTTACAATTGCCTTCTGAAAAACATCACAACTTAAAATTGATCATTCATGTTAAATTACGAAACCTTAAGTGAAATACAAACATAGTTTGTCACTGACTTCTGAAAAACATCACATTCCTAATTCGCTAATGTATAATGCATCACAAATTATAAAATAAGTAAATACAATAATTTCTTTTGTTCGCCATGTTAACATTTACATGTACAAGCCAAATTACAACTTATATCATTAAAACTCCCCTGTTCACCATTATGTCGTCAAAATGTGTTTAAAGTGAAAAAAATGCATAATTATATGATTGAAATAACAATAATAAAGTTAATTAACAAACTTTCCACCTAGAATTAACGAAATTTCTTTATAATTGTTGCAACTGAATTAAATTTCTTTTAAAATTATTACAGCAAATGAGAATTCTTTAAAAATCTCTACAACTGAACGAAATTTCTTTAAAAATCATCACAACTTTATATTTTCAATCATTAAATTGTAAAAACTTTGCACCCTATTACAAGTAAACCAATCATTACAGTTTTTTCATAATGAAAGAATTTGGTAAAAATTGATTAAATTAAGCCACAGAAGGAATCATTCATCACTGAAGATGTGAATTTTCAATACAATTTATGTCTAAGGCTAAGACATAATCTTAATTTGCATTTCTTAACTGGAATAAGTACTAGTGGTGAAGTAGGTGAACAAGGTGATAGAGGTGAAGGAGGTAACAATATTGGGCTCTAAATTATTTCTTGAAGTGATGGATTGAATATATGCGGATGCAGAGAAATTAATTTATTTGTGGTGTTTCAGGTGACAAAATTTTAATATATGTCTGAATTGGAGCACGTAATACAACTAAATAAAATTTACAAAATTCGTCAAATTCCTGCAAACAAATTATGATTGGTAAATACAGTTTTCGGAAAGACATTTAGAGAGGGAGACGTTAAATCTAACGGTTAACAACAGGAGTAAATCTTGGGTTTTGGAAGTCTTTGCTCAACTGTTTTCCTTTTTCTTAAATCTGAAGCTCCAAACAGTGGGAACACTGTTGCGGACAGTGCTACAAGCTTGGAAGATATGGACGCCATGGATGATGGGGTTGTGGAAGTTAGACATGGGCACCGTGGTGGATGGTGCTACAAACCTGGAAGATGAGGATGCAGTGGCTGATGGCACTTTCGACACTCTCTTAGAAATGGTCATGGTGGCAGACTGTGCTGCAATTGTGGAAGATGTAGATGCTGTGGCTGATGGCATTGTGGAAACTCTCATAGATGGGGATAATGACGCCATAACTGGTTGCAATGTGAAGGCAAACTCCTCTTCCTCTAAAGAAGTTAAGAAACTGCTTACTAAATCATCCGAAAAATTGATTAGTCTGTTTAAACACTCCCAATCAAATCATCAAGCATATGGTTAAAATCTTGCATAAATAAGCCTAGAAAGTAATCTTCATACGAGCATGACATCACAAAGTGAACCAAACTGACAAACAGGTGGAAAAAGTGGAAGGGGCATAGAGGATGAAGCCCTATTTATATAAATTGTAAATTTCCATTTAAAATGCTCGAGAAGCCTGATTTCTCCCCTCCAACCAGAAGTCAGAAGTTCAAACACCCCATTCCTTCTATTCCCTCACCCTCGACTTTCAGATATCTTCAAGCCAGTACCCCCAACCTCAGAGACAAACCTCTCTGCAGAGTTTATTGCTCAAAGAAGTGAATAACATTTATTTATCAGCAAAATATTTTTTGAATAATAATAAATAAATAAATTTTATTCAATAATCCATTAAAATGATTAGCAATGTATTAGAGACAAACATATTTAATAAAACAATATATAATTTATAGAAAAAAATTATATCCATAAAAATCATGCAATAATCCCCTCTTAAGCTTCTCTAAGTTTATTTTAATATTTTAAGGTAAATATTTTATATTGTTTATAATATATCTTATCCAAATTAAGAGACATGATATAATATAATTTTAGTAAATACGTTTCAATTTTCTCAACAGTATATTGTTAATCATATTTACACCAACCATATAAGGAAATTTTCCATTAATGTATCGTAACATGATTTCTATATGGTTGAAATTCTTTTTATGAGATATTTGAATACGTTTCGTAAAGCTTGCTATATATGGGGAAGTAAAATTTTGTTTTACAAATAGTTGTTCATTTTTAATATACATATTGTGTATATTTCCCCCCCTGCATAATGGAGCTTGCAAAGTGAAATTAATTTTATCAAGACGAAGACACAATATTTTGCTCAAGAGATTTCAAACTTTTAGGAAGAAATTTTGACCTTGCTATGCTTAACAGTTAAAATCATTTACCTGAACTGCCCTCCCCACCAGGCATGGGGATGTGCTTGGTTGCTTCGTTCGTGAAAAACTAGGTGCCTGGGTTGTGTCCAGAATATAATAAATCCAAAATGCATTCTGCTGGGGTTTTTTGGACCCAGGCAAGCAACCTCTGAAATCTCGGTTTCTGTAGTTGGTACATTGAAAAACATATTTAAATTGAACTTTTAAGGTTTATGAGTCTGGTTAGAGAGCGATCACACTGCTAAGACCTCAGATCTCTTAATATATATATTTTTTTTACATTTTGAGATATTGGCAAATGTTACAGTTATATGATTTCGAAGCAAGTATAAATTACAAAGTTAATAACATTTTAATCAAAAAAATTTGCAAACAATTAATTTAAGATTAAACATCTATACAGTTGAGCATATCTACCTATTTCACATGAACAAACAAATTTAAATTGGTTTAATTAACAGTCTTATGTTCGTTATTCCATTTTACAATTTTACATAACCTGAGACTCGAACCCAGTTCATATCAACCAAGCCTTATCCTGGATGGTATATTATATTGTTAGTTATGGAAAAGCAGTTAGAGTGCTTTATTCCAGACCTTTTCTCTCAAAAGTCTCTACAGAGAAAATATTTTCATACCTAAACAAGAAAATTTTAATAAGGAATATGTTAAATAAAACTATGAAAGGGATTCATTTTAAAAATTTAATTTATTTACATAATATATACACCAGATTTTTCAAAAAAATCATTTTAACACCAAAGCAGCATACTGTGCTCAAAAACATATTTAAGAAAGTATAAAAATTTGCTCCAATATATACACAAGTAACTAAAGCATGATACAAAACATATTAAAAAATTATTGCAAAAATATATACAAACACAAGCTATTTCAACAAAAAAAAAGGTGCTAAACTTCTTTCTGCAACAATGTCGAAATGATTTACTCCAATGTGCTAATAACTCGCTGATATTCAATTTAAATTTGGATTTCTGTATGCACAAGCAAGTAGTTTTTTTCTTTTCTTGTTGACCCATCTTTATGAAGTAGTGTATTACATACAATCAAATACTTTATATACTAAATTACACTCATTACTACTCTCATCCTAAATAACGCCATATGACTCGAATAACACCCACATGTGATTTGGGAGGAGAATCATCATACTCTGTTTCATCATAGTCAGACATCATTGCCAAAAATAAGCAATAATTTAGAGTTTTCCTCTGCAGAGAAGAATGTTAAATTAGATCCATATGTTTGATGAAATTGTATGAATGATGGACAATTATATTCTTTTTTAATATCTATTACTTTCCCATTATACACACTTTCGAAGATACATTTTTGCTCGACTTCAACTACATTTATTTCACAATTATTTAGATAATGTTTGCAAATATCTTCAATATTCTCATACTCTATACATCCACTTTTCCATTTTAACCATGATGATGGTTAGTAACCCATCTATTTGATTTCTTGTATTTTGTAGTTTGATAATACAAGTAAAACAGTATCTTGAAGATGAATACAGGTGTATATTCTTCCATATCAGCGATAGCTAATTTTTTTTAATAACAATTTTTTTACTGTATATTGAAATCCTTGCCAATTGCAAAACATCTCATCATAGCTGTGGTTCGTCATCTACTGTATGTACTAATGTATTATTTTCACCAATTTAACTCTTTCATTGTAACTCACTAATCTATCATGATTTATAAGAGCATAAGCTTGCACATTTGTTGGAATTAGTGTTTTGCAATAATTTCAATTCATAAATCAATCACGCCATTGGTAATTTGTGGTCCTGTGGTCCTGTTTGCTTATATCAAATACAAATAACATTCTTCTGGTTTTAAATGATTCATGTTGTAGGATCAGGGAAATGATTTTGTTATAATATCTTTTTTTATGAAACTTTGATTACATATATGATATAAGGAATTCCCCATTGGCAAAGTTCATACTTCAATCCATATAGTGGTAAGATTGACTGTTTATATACAGTCTCGAATTTTTCATATGACAATTATAGCATATTGACCTAGCAGATTGAAAATTGTTTTGTCAATTTGTTTGAAAACAAATGACAACATATCATGGTTTTTCTGACGTAAAACTTGATTTCACATTCCAAATGACTTTTTGTGATGTTGGCAGAGTTGGAAAAAACTCCAAAGCCCATGATCTGAATGTAATGTCTAGATTCTTCCCATTTTCGATACATTTAAAAAACTTTACATGTTCACGAGTGTCAATTTCAATATGCGGCATCAACCATTCCACACTGCTTAATTCAAATGTTATGCTTTCCTCATTATTAGCTGTATTGTATATAGCATTCAAAAGTATATTGCTGAATAGAATAACTAATTCTTGTTATGCATTTAATATTACATGTTTGTAGTCTTTAGTGAAGCCCAAAACCATACATAACAGTAAAACATATTTGTATTTTCTCCCTGGGTTTATTTGTAGTGAGTAATCAATAGAATTTTCCACATAATCATAAGCACTGAATAAATATAGTTTACAGTTCACGAGAGATAGTTCTTTATCGTGGAAGTAATTCCAACATCTGAAGTTTGATCGATTTCCACTCCATTTAGCAGATATGTAATTCTGTCAGTTAAATGAAGTATTCCATTTCCTACTATTTTTGTAGTAGCTGGATTAGTTGGATTTGCTTTTTTTAAATTGTGCCTCTAAACATTAAACCTAATTTCGATGGTAATGTGAAAATATCATGATTTTATTTTGAAATCCTTATTTTCGATGGAAATGTGTACGGACCTCCTCCGAATGGATCATACAAACATATATTCCATATTGATGATTGCGTTTTCATAGCTGATCAGTTCTTCAACATTACATATATCTGCCATTTCTATTAACAGTATATTGTAATTATTTTTTATTAATTTGGTTGCCTTGTGCTAACTTCACGAGTATCTTATTTGAAGTGAGCATTTTATGTTGATGTTTATGTCTTTCTAGACTTTCTTTCTTCGAAATAAGTTCCATAATGACATAATTCTGAAAAGAACTGCCTACTTTATGTCCGAATTTATTATTGTATACAATAGCAATTATGATTATTATGCGCAATGGAATGTAAATGTTTATATATATATTTTTAATGTAAACATGCAGCAATGTCTTCATTTATAAAATAAATAAGTTTACTGTCTTGATAATCAATTGTAACAACTATTTCATCAATGGGATTCACTATTACTGGAAGATATAACAACGTATAAAGTTTTTAAATTATATTATATCCTGGACCTACAGCACACATGAATTCATGTATTGTATTTGTCTGTGTTCCATTCAAATATAAACCACCTACAATATTAACATTAATATGACAAATATTAACTGACAAGAAATTTACCTTTTTGATGATTCGTTTAATTCATTAGCTGCATATACTCTCCGTTCATAACCCAAAATATTTGTAATTGAATTGTCTTCCGAAAAATCGATATCGACGGTACCATACATTGCACTAGCTAACGTATTTGGTTTTACACATAATTTAAATGTACATATTAAGTTAATGCCACTTTAATGAATGTTTCAAGGTCATCCAACACATAAGATACTACCAGTATCACAATCTTGTATGCTTTTCACCAATATTAGCCGTAAATAATTGGTTGTCCATATCAATGTTTAGTATGCTGTTGTAGTTATGAATTCTATTAGACAAATTTCCTTTCTCCATCTAACTCCAATGCAGGGAAATATACCACACTCAATAGCGAAAAACCACTTAATATCAACATAATTGACAATATTAGTTTATATGTTTTACAATTAAACTTACTTATTACCCAATTTTTACCCACAAAACATAAACATCGATATCCGCATTGATTGTATTTGGTAATTTTTCCATTTTGTAATTATATCTTAATTGCATGATTTTTAAATAAACACTTATTTCAATTGGAGGATGTATATATCACTGAATCTGTCATAACAATATGAATGATTTACATATCTAATTAATGCAACCCAATGTATTCCTTCATTTTGTTTCAAATCTAAATTTAAAATCATGCAATTGCTAAGATTTGATTTCTTTGGTAAATCGTCTCTCGTATACACACATCGGAAATACCGATTATCTAGTTTCTTTACAAATACATTAATATCTTTGTTTGTTAATGCACATTTTGGAAGACTATTTAGTATTTTCTATTTTTTCCACATTTGGAGTTTTTTCATCCTTGTCCAACTTTACAAGTTTTCTAATACATTCCTTTACATTTTTTTTAACTGCTCTACTAATTGCCGAAACCCCTCCGAGGATTGATCCAAGAGCTGTTAGTACTGGAAATAGGAATGGGATGTTTTCGCCTTTTTTTGGTTTTTAGTTTCGATTTACATTTTACACCCATGCCTCTCTTCATCACCGAATGCATAACATTACCATCTACCCAAGCTCCAAGCTTTTCACCTGTAGATGTAGATAGATTCTTCATTATATTTTCTGCTTTATAGGCTAAAATTGTATCCACGATATGTCTTTCTTCCATACAGTTTGTTCGATCATAAACTATATAGTGTTCTTTGCATACATTATCCAAAGAGTTTATTGCTAGATCGTTTTGTTACAAACGTTTTGCAAATTTAATACCTGGTCCGCAATAATTGTATTTTGGTAAAAGTTATTTAAATAGTAATTTATTAATCTATGCATTCAATACACCACATACTTTTTTGATATGTTTAGAATGAGCCATTGTTTTCAACTGAACATGAGCCTATATATAGACCTACATTTATAGTTTTATGTAAGTATGCTACGTATACTGTGTAATTGTGTAGAAATGAAGGTTATAAAACAAAATTGATATCTACTAGTAAATGTAAATACGAAATAAAATGTAATTCAAAAGAAATGTGTTATTATTTTCCATAAAATATACATTGTATAAGAAATGGTTTCTTTATGTGGGAAAAATTGTATTTTTATATTGTTGTTGGAGCATACAACTGGCGTAGATTTGAAAAGATATATGTGTATTATAAACAATACAAGAAAACTATCAATGATTAGCGAGCATTTTATTGTTAATTGAAGGATTATGATATTTCTCTTTTTTCAAATAAAGAAGTTATAGTGCATCCAAATGAAGCATTGCCCAATTCGGTATTTATTTTTCATAATTTCTGGTGTGAACCGCAGGGTGAAATACAGCAATGCTTTAGTTTTGGTAGACAATGAAACATTGATTGTTTTTATCTATCGCAAAGTTACACATGCATACCAAAACATAATTTACACAATAATGCAAATATGGTAATAGTATTTAAAATGGATAATATGAATCTGTAACATATTTATAATGATCATGTTTCAGGCAATATGACAATTACAAATATTAAAGATATATTTTTTTATTGTTGGAAAGCAAAATACGGTGTTTTGGTTATTATTATGTTATGTGGAAGACATAACCATTATTACACTAAACATATCTAAATCGCAATCAAACTATATTTAACATAAATTAATAAAGTTAGTTGATTTGAATGATGTTTATAAAAAACACGACTGAAATTGCAAACATTTTAACCAACATTAACACTGTTTTTGCAGAGTTATGAATTTAGATTACAAGAATGTTTAAATGAATTTAGTAAGGATTGTAATGATATTACAAACATGGTTTTTACAACACAACTTACAGAAATGGAAGAACATTTTAGAGTTATAATATATGAAGTGTTAAAGCTACTGTTACAAAACAACTTGAAACAGAATGGAACAAATCACACAATATATAACAGACGACTTGATTAACAAAATATTTGGTTTAGTTACGCAAACAGATTTGAGAAAACGAAATAATGATTTGAAAACACAAATTAACTATTTTATAAATGATTTGAAAGTTGAAATTATAGCAAAATTAGATGTTTTAAGTAAAGTCGATAAAATTGAAAAGTGCAAACTAAACAACATATTTCATCAGTTACAAAAGCAACAACTTAATTAATGTATAAATAGATTGATTTTAATGTAATTTAATCAAAACATTTCTGCCTCTGCTTCGGAATTACATAACTTTATATCTGCTGTGAAATATAAATATTTATGAACCAAACATGCCCGTATGGAACAGGATATTTTAAACGAAGAAATATTTAAACCTGTTACGAGTAGAATGGATACATTGCATTCTGTGTTGAATAAACCTAAAGAAACAGTTTTGAAATTAATTCGGAAGAAGATCCTTTAACCAAGAAAAAACAAACTTTTTCTCAATTAAAACAACATTATTTATCTTTAAAACTGTCTATGTCTACGCACGATACAAGATTTTGTGTTTATCGACATGAAAACAACTGGTTCCTGGGAGATTCATTAGTTAAATTGTTGCCTGAGAATATAATTAAAATAGGTGTTACATAATTCATGTCAGCGAAAGATTATTTGAATTATTGTTTAAAAACTTTTCAAATGGATATTCTTACACCGATTTGCAGAATTATAAAGAACTTATTCATCGAACGAATGATAATATTCGTTCAGGAGTTGACAACCACCAGAAAATACATTTAAGGGGGGTGGGGGATAGTATGAAGTGGAATATTTAAAGATGAAATTGACAACTTCTTTTCACCTGTATATTGGAACAATCATAATGAATTATTCAATATATTAATACTTCTCATCACTACGAGAGAGCCTGGGAATAATTCACATACAAACGAAATTGTTTCTATTATTGAAGAATTAACAGAAGATGGTTATAATACAAATGAAATTTAGTAAGATTACTCAATAGAATCACGCTCCTGCAGGGATAACATATCCTAGAAGAAGAGTTATAACTCATGGTTTAAATAATTTTTTTCATGCCGATTTGTGTTGCTTTCAAAATACAATAAGAGATACAAGTATATTTAAATGGTAATAGACGTATATTCGAAATATGGTTGGGGTTTCCCATTCAAAAACAAAACTGGGAAACAGGTTACCGATGCAATGAAGATCATTTTGAATAAGAGAAAGCCAAATTCACACCAAACTGACAGAGGAACTGGATTTTCTTTGCACTGTTCCGGAAGCTAATGACTGATTATGGTGTTAATCACTACGCAATGTATTCGGAGATTAAACCCAGTGTTTTAAAATGCTATAACAAATAGATTAAGCAGTTTAAATACAAGCATTTCACATCGAGTGGGACTTACAAATGGGTTGACATTTTTCCTGAAGTAGTTATATTTTGTAATTACAGATATAATAGAACTATTAAGATGGCTCCAAAAGAAGTTAAGGATAATAGTTTAATGAAAACTATATTTAATAATGTTATTCATCGACAAAAGATAACTGAAGTTCATAGTTGGGGAATTTATATGTTTCTCGAAGCAGAAAGAGATCTTTCAGAATAAATTAATTGTAAGTTGGTCTTTTGAAATATGTAAATTATTTCAATTAGACAAAAACAACCCAGAGTGTATTGCATAGAAACATATTACGGAGAACCAATAAAAGGTAGATTTTATGAAGATGAACTGCAAAAAGTCAGTTCTCCAAAAGAATATTTGGTTGATAAAATCATTAAAAGGAAGAAAGATATGTCATTGGTTCGATTGAGAGGATTCTCAAAAGCACACGATTCATGGGTTAAAAATCAATATTTTTAAAGATTGTAATACAATGATTGTAAAAATTTCTAATACTAAATAAAAGATTTTTTATTCTATTTTATGTGTTATTTTATTTAATAAACCTCTGGATGGGGATTAGATGTACAATTTATTGTGTAATCAATCCATTTTTGATTGGATTATTGTTTCATTGGATTAATATTGGAGCGATAATCCAGTGTGATTAAATCCCATTAATTGTGACATCATTCACATTTAGGTGATAATTAATTACATTTGATATGTAATTCAATTGGTAACAGTCATAGATTCGTTTAATTGGAAATTTGCATTAAGTATTTAATTCGATGTAAGTATTTAATTTGGTACATATTGTAATTCATTGTGTTTGGGTGGTATTCTATTGCATTACATTCCTTTTAAATGTGACGTATTTCATTGTTTTTGATTTTACATGTCTTGGAATCGGGATAAAATTTCGTGGAATTTTTCAGTTAAAAGTCATTTAAGATGTGATTTTTTAATTGGTTGTTGTAATTTCCTGGAATTAAAATACTTTTCTGTGGAATTTTGCAACTTAAAGACATTTGGGATGTGATTCCATTTTAATGTTATTTAGAATGTATTTGTAGTGTGATATATTTCTAGGAATTTGGATATTGTTTCTTGGTATTTGTTTCTCGATTATATTTCTTTGATATTTCATGTTTTTTTCTTTAATTGTGACATAATACATAGTTAGTTTATCGGAATACTTTTCTGGGTTTCATAATTGTTTGTAGTAGGTATTTCTTTGTTGTATCGACACAGTTCTTGTAAATTGGTTAGTTTTAAGAGAGCAAAATACTATTCCCACACTAAACACTTTTTATACAAAAATCGTAATTAATATTATGGTGGACACAATTTTTACGGTGTATACAATTTTTATGGTGAAAGATTCATAAATGTTTTTGGTAGTGTCGAGAAATTCACATTATTTCGAAAAGAAACTTTTTAATAATAGGCTTAAAATTCAATGCAATGTTGTAAGCACAGTCCGCTTGCTTTAAACTTGTGAAAGACAGGCAAGAGCAGTCAGGTCCCAGGATACATTGAATTATATTCTGAATGTGAGCTACAGGGATGGCGACACAGATCGATGAGTGAAGTTGTCGGCGAGGCGGGGTAGGAGGAGAAGTGACGATTATCCCTACTGCTGTTGTGCATGCGCAGAGGTGAGCACCATTCTCTGCGCATGAAGGGAAGGTTGTCGGGTGGATGGAAGCGGGCGGGTATCGATAGTGGTATATGATGCGGACTGTGTCGCCTTTCTGAACCATTCTCGCAATCTCTTGTCGGATTCGTGCTGTTCACATCTCCCACCAGCGTGCGACCAAAAATCCGGAACACCTGCCCCTTACACTGATCCAACTCTGTATATTTTCCCCTCATAGACTCTTGAAATCAAAATTTTGCCAGCTCCAGCACACACACAATTCTCAGCTATCAGTTATGTGGTATTTTACATGAGTTTTTAGAATGACTAGTAGCAGTATATTTTGTAAAAACACATTGTTGTAGTCAACTGTCTTTCCCAAATAGACTTTAGCAAGATTATATCATATTTTTCTATATGATAGTAATGTCTTAAACTTCTGGGCTAGGCAAAACTACACGTGAAATATCTATTTTTGTCTGCTAAACGAATAAATATATGTCTTGTTTCAATACTTGTCAAAAAAGGTGTTTTGTATTTCTATGTGATTTTTCAAATCATAGTTTGTTTGATTCAAATATACACTTGTGGGAATTTTAGATATAGGGATGATCTCAGGGATTAAAGAAACCTTACTTCATGGAAATAAAATTTCACCGGTGGGAATTGTGACTTTTTTTAATTGGCTGAGAATATGCCAGGCTCTTGTGTGCCATTGGTTTGGAAACAAGGGCAGGGTGCTTGAGCCGGGGAGTTATCCAGCTAGCAGAATGTGCGCTCTAGCCTCACAGTGAAGGGTGGGGATCGGGGTGCGCTATGCACCCCGATCCATGTGCTTTGAGAAGAACTTGCTTTGCGCACAAAGACAGCTTCTGGTTTTGGAGTAGGGGGGAAGGGATGTTATGGGTTCTTGGTTCTTGATCTTGGGACATGTCCCTTTGGACAAGGGTAAAGGGTATGGGATGCCTACAGGTGAGCAGGTGGCGATATGAATCTCTCTACCCAGTTGTCACCATCTTGAGTCAGTGACAAAAAATGACAATCACGAGCAGATGGGTGAATGAGCCCCAGGGATTTGCAGACAAGGTTTGCGAGGAGTGGGTTTAGGGGTTGGCTGTCATCCTGGACTCTGGTCATCTCTGAGGGCGAGGGGTGCAGGTTAGGGGTGGGAGGTTGGAGAGGGAGGTGGTGGATAATGCTGGCAGGGCCCCCGATCTGAATGCAACAAGGCAGTTGATGCCATTTTGCTACATTGCCAAAAAATTCACAATTTCAAGCAGCCTGGGATGCAGTCTGGCGAGAGGTGAAGGTAGGAGGTGGGAGGGGGTCGCTATAAGGCCCAGATCTGAAGCTATCTGGACACTCGGCACCATCTTCAGGTGGTCATCAATGCTTGTACTAGACAGATGTATCGCTCAACAGCTCTCTCTTGTTTTCAGTGCACCTCTGGAAACTTGGTGGATGATGAGGTTGCAGTTGTGGGCTACTGCAACCATGGACCATCGGCCATCACACCTAACTTCATCTTTAGTGATAGCAGCGTTTAACTTTTAATATAAAATTATTTCATCTGGAAACTTTTTTTGTGTGTTAAGTCGATATTGCCATAAGATTTTCAAATCACCCTTCTAAGCTCGGTCTACGAGAATTCCTAGCATTTCAAAAATACAGTTTGTGTTAACAAGTGCAGCAGATTTCATAAATGTTAAATAAAATTTCCTTCACTTATGAGTTTTTGCCATAATTTAAACACAGCTGCCTATTGGATGCGCTACACGTATCTACTCACTGCTCAAAATAAGTGCTACTCATTCATACATCAAACTGACTTATTTTAATATCAATTCAGGCACATGATTGTGTCTGGTTTAAATTGTATTCAGAGTTTTTTTGCCATAAGGCATTATTCGCCAGGGTAATTATGTAAGGTACATGTAATTTGCACGTGTAATCATATTAATGTGTTTAGGAAGACTGTCATTTAATGATAGTAATTCATAGTGATATTTTACTGTAGATCATTAATTCCACACTCACGTAATTGTGTTCTACTTCCCTCTCGTGTAAATTATGTTTCTAAACTAGAGACTCACATTATTGTTAATTCCATACTGGAGAGTCGCATAATTACACTTATTATTCATGTATTCATTTAAAATTTGCGATTCGATATGTGTAATTTATTCATACATAGAACACTCTGAAATTCTCTTGTGTTGCATTTAATTGAATTCGGAAACCGGCGTCAATCGTTTCTCATTACTAACATTTAAATCGCATCTTTCAAAGTCGCCTAGCATCTGTATACGATGCTTCTAATATGTATTTTCAACTTACAAATTTTGGTTTATTTTGGATAAATTATTTAATAAATATAGCAAAAATACCCTACTTTTTATGATGCCATGAATTTGTACATTGTGGTCTATGGACGCCCACAACTTGTAGGCTGGACCACGCCTTTGTCGTTACCAATACGAAACTTCAGTTTGGCAAATGAAAAAAATTGATATCATGTCAATGCCATATGATGGAATGACATATTACATCTTAGATGTGAAGGTCGAGTATCCTGCGGCCCTTCGCGAGGAACACTGTGAATTGCTATATAATCTCATCAGCCAGTGTCTGCTAGAATCGAAAGACACGATACTTACGACGACCTTTGAACACAAGAGCATCTACATTTTTAATTACCACAACCTCAAGTAGATCCTGGAACATGGTTTGACGAACACCAAGATGCCACTTGGCTCTCCAGTTCCAGCCGACTGCATGGCTAATAGACCTTAACTCCAAGAAATAACAGGCAGCTTCCAACAATTTCGAAAACGATTTATTTAATATGGCCAATATTACTACTTTCGGCAAATTAATGGAGACAAAAATAATTTCAAGAGATGGAACTGGTATTCTGTGAAAAGTTACTGAAGAAACTTGACCTAACAATTAACGACAATATTTATTTTTCTGATAGGACTGCAGTACGAATCAATATTCTTTAACAGGTGTTTTTGTGATGATATGTAAAATATTGTTGGGAAATGGAGAATGAAAAAATAAGCACAATGGGACAGGGAATTGCTAAAAGTGTGGCGAAGCAAAATTAGAACATTCATTAAATACCGGTGACTCGTAGACAAGATTTTTTACATGACCCCACAGGAAAAATCTATCAGGGTAATATGAGGCCAATGTGCTACCCCACAGGAAAAATCTACCAGGGTAGTGAGGCGAATATGCTAGCCATGGAACATGACCATCTCTTCCTTTCCAGCTTTGCGGGTACATGTCAATGAATTCATGAGCACAAGCTGCATAGTGGGCTGGGGCCGCATATTGTTGCACCCATGTCAGTTGAAGGACAGCTAATGGGACATCCTCTAACAATTAGGGAATTATGTCTTGCAAAAACACCCTCTACACTGGTGATGTAAGGCAGTGTAGAAGAAGAAATGGTCCTACTAGGTGGTCGTGGATTATGCCTGCCCCCATGTTCACTGCATATCGCTGTTGATGGGCTTTCACAAAAAACGACAGACGAAATGAAGTCAGCTAGGCTAAAGGCGTGGACAATTTGCAGATGGTAGACTTGCGGCAACTGTTCTTGCAGTACATTCTACACAGTACTTAGTGACTCTTCTATTTCACGTGCTACTGCCCGGGCGCTCACTGTCGGCTCTACTACGATCAAGCGATCAAGATCTCCTTTTTCAAGGTGTCCTTGCAGTTCGTCTTCCTACTCCACCGTGGAATTGTGGTCTCAATTGCCTTAAACTATGGAAAACTCTGGGAAACAATGAGCACACTTCATGTCTCCTCTGTGTATACATGGCCTGATAGAACTGTCCCGCTTTCCTGCTGTTTCTATTTGCTTACCCATACACAAGCATGATATCGGCAGGATCTTCAGCCATGTAATATTTTTGTAATAAATGTAATAAGTTCACAATTATCACTATTATATTGATTTGCAAAGACCTCCTTTGTTCTTTCACGCACATAACAATACTTTTCTTAGGATAAATGGCTTATATAATCATATTGGAAATACACTATTACAACTATTGTCTATTTTATTAACGTGCACTTGTGCAATTTTTTAAAAATATACTTGGTTACAGCATTTTCTTTAAACACATATATTACTTTTGCGCATTGACCAAAAACCACACACAGGTTTTATACTTATTAATTTTTTATTTGTCCTGTTGATCCTAAATGGAGTAAAACTTTACAAAATAAATACATTTTCGTATATAAATGTACACATAGGACCATCTACAAACGAATACTGTGTATAAATTGTTTCTAAAGAGATATATAGACATCAATTACCTGAAATGAGATTTACTTATTTTCCTGTATCACTTGATACTAATTTTGGTGACTAATAATTAGATGTAGTCTCAAGACCCGACTATTAAATAGCTAAAATGTATTTTAAGTATAACCACTGTCAGGTGAGAGCTACATCAAAACTAGTCTCAAAACGAATTTCAAAATTCATTTATTATATAGTAAATGTTCTCAATAAGAGTTTCAAGAGGTAATACACGACTATTAATATGGCCCTTAGTTTGTCTTAAATATTTTTGGGTAGGCTACTCCCTTTTGGAGCTCAGTGGATATGCAGAAATATTTTGTAAGCATGTTTTTTGAACGTGTGTTTATCAATTTTAGGAAATGAATTGGTTCATTTAATGCTCAGTCCCATTTGTCATGAGTCTAGTTGATATTCGATCTGCATCATCAGGTCACTGCTCAACAACACATAAGTTTTTTAAATATTTAGTTTGCTATACTTAAGTTTCTTTTTAGGGCTTTGTTCAGCCTGCTGGCATTAATATATTTTTAGTCAAGCGCCCCTGGGCAGGTTGAATCAACTACGGCTTTTTTAATTAAATTGTAATGTGTTATGCTGATTAGACACTTTGGTAGGGCCGCACGCCACCACCTTTCAGCTCAGTTTAGTTTCGTGTTGTATTTTAATGCTTTCAATTTGTCGAGTATTAATTGGAATGTAATTGAATATCTCATGAATTTTAGTGATACTTGTATATTTTCCTGTGGCCTTCTGCTACCCTTTTGGATCATTTATAATAGCTTTGTGACAATTTTAGTGAGCGTAGCTTATGAAGTTTCTAGTCTCATACTTGGTATTTGTGCTCCTGAGCTGAGAAATTTTCCATCTAGCTGTTTGACGACGTGTGAAAATCAGCGGCGTGCCCCGACCGTTTGCAAGTTTTGCAATAGAAAGTGCACTGCAGGGTTCACACTGAAACCTGAATTGTAAAGTGCTAGAAAATGTTCTTAAATACCTTGTCGGGGCATTATGTGAAAGCCCGTTTTATATTCGCCTGTTGAAAGGTTGCACAGAGCTTCAGAAACCATATTAAGGGTAGTGTTTTATGTTTAAAACTACTATTCATTCAGGCATGAATACACATTAACAGTTTTCCCGAAAATGTGGCCGAGTCTAATTCTATTTTCACCTGCTTAAGGCACGAGTTTATGGTGCTAATGAAAGGTGTTTTAGTCAAGAACTACCTGTTCAGTAATTAATATCAAAGTGATCGTACTTTATATGCTTCATTTGTGAGAATCAATGATCACTCTGTACCAGATTTTTAATAGCAGCTGGTGTTTTTTTAAATATTATGTATGTTCCTTTTCGAGAACAGGTATTTAAATGCGTAGCCTATTTTTCAATGTAGCATAATTGTTTCTCAAACAATCAATGTCAGTTTTACCATTTTGAAACATTTTTATAAAATAAAAGTTGTCTAAACCTTTTATTTGTGTGCCTTTTTTTAATTGCTAGCTTTAAGAATCTGCCAACATTGTTAATTATAGTGCATGTTTATTGATTGCACCTGTTTTGGTGCAGTACACATACTCAAAAACTACTGAATGGCTCTTTAAATCTTTATCTCACTTGATGTTTCAGTTCTTTGTTTTATTGGTGATATAAATTTAGTAGGGAAAAATTGGGAATGCCTATTTGGCTAACTTTCCGAAGGGAAATATGTCCTACGAGACCACTTTACTGTGTGTGGATGTCTATGAGTGAGTATCTGTGTGTGTGTGTGTGTGTGGGTGTGGCCTTGTGTGCGTCTCTCCTTAAAAATCTTTGAATATTTGAACCACATTTCACCAGACTCCCTGCACATTAGTAAGGGCATCCAATCGACTTTTATAGTTTTCGACCATGCCGGATGCTTAATTTAAAATAGGTCGGTCAGCAAATATGTGTGTCGCTTTGTCATATCTCGGGAAAAATTCAAAATATTTAAAAGAAAGTTTGTATGTTCACTGTGCATCATGTATGCATTGAGTTCGGTGGAGAAAAGTGTTGTTGGGTACCTTATTGGAAGACTCCACCACTTTACAAAAATGAAGTTTTTACATTATACCTCGAAAATAACTCAACCAATTATGGCTAAATCTGATGCGTAAATAACACTGTGGTAAGCGATTTAAACGTATACGAGTTTAATTGATTAGGCACTAAATAAAAAATGCAGGCAGTATAAATATTTTAAAATTATTACTATTTAATATAGTAAAGTTACAGTAACATCATACTGCCAATCTCGACCTATTTTTGTAAGGTAAAAGTATTTTTTATTAGAAGCATTTTACATAAAACCAATAAACAACTTTGTCTGACATTATGTAAGATAGCATGATGTGAAAAAGTTAAATCACAATGGCATATCTCGGGGAACAATTGACGAATCCCTACAAAATTTGGGTAACAAGAAGTAATACGGCAGGTGATGGAATGTTATTTGTCCATGATCGTCAGTCACTTATGTTCGAAATGGCGGCTGTATTGCCATTTAAGCTAAGTACATTCTATCGTCGAAACCATGTAATTATTTCCTACTTGATTTAATATTACAATTTTTTAATTGGTCAGTACAAAATATGTTTGTCAGCCATATTGTAAAAAGCATCACTTGAAAAAGCTTTTTTTATAACTCTAAAATTAACTCACATATTCCAACCAAATTTGGCAAACAACAAGCGCTACATCATGTAATGTAAATTAATACGTTTTCAGTGTGTCAGAAATTATTTTCGAAATATCAGCTATATAAATATTTTAACACGTATGCTATGTTTACGATACTGCGAAATTAATTTAAGCTTAACTATTTATGGTGCCACTATATAAAATGTGTCTACAGAAAGCCCTGGTTCTCCACCATTTAGTAAGAGAACCCCACATAAAAAAATCTTTTTGTCATACCACGCTAAACAATCAGCCAATTCCTACAAAATTTGGCGACATAATTGTACTGTGGCAGCCTATAATAATATTTTGTATCAAGTTGTGAAGACACTTTTCAAAATGAAAGCTATGTTAAGATTTTAGCTTAGTATACTATATGTACGGAATTATTTAACCTATTATAACATTTTATATTGGAAGTATCTATGACAATCTTCGACTATGATAATGGATAACCTTTCATTCCTCCATTTACGAAAATCATCACATGAAATTATGATGGTTTTATGCCACATCTAGCGGACCAATCAAAAGAGTGCAGTAACGAACAAGAAGGAACCATCTTGTTCCCGATAAGTTTGTTCCTCATAAAACATCTGCTTATATGTACGTTGGCCTGATGCACCATCACAGCCCCATTTATAAATCATCTTCATGTTAGGGGAAGTGTTAATTTCTAGGTGTAGTGAATTCCATCTATCCTCATGTCCCCGAGCTAATCGCATCACAGTGTGATTCAAAAGAGCCTGCACATTTAACTTAGCTAACATTTCTGTTAGAACAAGTGTGCTCTTCGGGATAGCAAAGTTTTCTTGGCTTCAACTATATTATTATAGGGCAGATAGATGTCTACAGACTGCCCCTAGGCCTGCTTCGGAATGAGTGAATTCTGAAATTTGTTAGCTTTGTATCAATGAATGAACCCAATGCCTGCTCAACCGTAAGTTTTGTAGGATGAACAATCTGGAAGCAGAGGCAAACGATTTTTTTAGTCGTGTAGCCCTTTTAGGTGAGAAATTTGACGCTTGTTTTACAATATCTGCAGCATATCATAGACCCTCGGATCTTAAACTAATTTCTGATGCAAACACTAATTCCTCGTGCATACTGCTTGCGAGAAGATAGGCAACTCTTCGATACTTAGTTTTGCAACTTGCCTCTTCAAAATGTATTTTCCTCACACCTCTTGAAGTTATAGCGGTAGGTGTTTTAACCGCTTTCCTTACACTTTGGGGGATAATTGAAATGTCTCATAACCACTGTGAAGGTTTATGATGAAATTTTCCCAAAGTACATTGGCAAGCGTTCATTTTGTTTTCATTGGGTAACATAATTTCTACAGTTTACCTTTAAATCGTTATATAATGACTTTTCACTGTATGGTATATTCAGCTGGGTAATTATGTGATTAAGAAGAGTTGCATTTTTTTGTGAGAATCAGCCTCCCACTTCCAGACTTCAAACAGCTTCTGCCGTCGAATTCCTACCCTGCCACCTAAATAGTAATATAACATCCAGGGCGATACGAGGTGGTAGCTGAATTTCACTCTGTACAATGTTCAATAACTGATAATTACGTGGCCATGAAATGAGAGCTTGACTCATGTTAACTCGTTAGATATGGCTTATTTACCATGTGAAAACAAACCTTTCTATTATTTACGAACTTCACTAATAAACTGTGTTACAAATCATTAACAGCCTCTTGCAGTTAAAACATGTTGCATTTATAATTAATGTACATACCTTGCTTTATAAGCTACATTTTAAAATGTTTGAATTCTTTTTCCCATAACAGTATAACACACTCACTCAAGTGAGGTACTGAATGTGATGAGCGGGAAATATCGGTTTGTACACATGGCCAAAACTCATGCCACGTCTGCTGAAGATAATACTAGACACCTGTAGGAATTTCTCACAGTTTCATCATCTCCAGTTATTGTAGTAATCAACACTTGGCAAAGAACTCAATTATGAAAACATTGATCACTTTAAATTTTGTCTGGGATAAATTAGAGTTCTGGACCACGGCGCAGTACCCTCAGAAGGCCCACCTAACTGATGATATTTTACCTTCATCAGATATAGAAATTAAGAAGCCATAAGGGGCACTCCATCATGCGCGTTACTTCCCCCATCGCCCTAAGTGTAAGACTCTGAGCTTGCGTATATTGTTCTCATTAGGCTGCATGAATCTATAGGTCTTCGAGCGGTGACCATATTATTTAATTGGTGGGAATTCTGCAGCAGTGTTCAATGTAAGGCCCTTGATCATATTTGTATGCATATGTCGCATACATTTTTAAATGCAGCACTTTTAGAAGCCATTTACAACCATGCTGTAGTATCCTGAAGTAGTATTTCTGATGTGCCTGACATCTCGACATCACTCAACAGGCCTCGTCGAATGTGTGTGTTAGCTTCGTAGAGAAGCACATTGGACGCATGCTTAATTTTTTTGTTAAAACATATCCATCATGAGCTAATTTTACATTGATGTGGGCAAACCTTAAATAATGTCCCCTCTTGAACGCACCATCACACTTAAACAGAAAACACCACAGCAGTTTTCGCAACTGGGGCTTGCAGTGTCAAAATTCCGGTAAACTTGAACATCCTCTACCAGCCAGAGAACCAGGTCAGGTTGCATCATGCTTCCCCAATATGAGGGAATACTGAGTGGAAAAAGCGTCTTTTCTCTATTGTGACGCCGGCCAAGATGGACGACTCCAGGAGCTTGCTGTGCTGTGTGCTATAACCCGACCTAGTACGATAACCTCCAGGTATATTTCAAGGTGGTACAAACACAGCATACTAAGGGCTCTTAATAATTTGACATAGTTGCAATAATAAAGCTCCGCCGACTGTTCAGTGCTTCATATAATATAATGTCCGTATGTTATATCGTATACCAAAACACGTAACTATATAGTTTTTATATTAATTTAACCCACAGTGCTCTACCATCATATGTCCACAGTTCCCGTCACGAATCACACACATCCCATAAAGACGATAGCTTTCACATACACTTTAACTAAAAGTCAATTTGTGAAAGTAGTGGAGGATTGGTTACTCCCTGTCCACTCGCTGAGTTGAAGCAGCTTCTTTACCATCCCTACCCCTACTCATTGCAATTTATTCCTCACCCACTCATGCTTAAATTATTATGTCAAGCAATAACGAGTTAAAGACCCATAAATATCTCTCTACATACCTTTACTTCTAAATCATTGTAACTGTAAAATACCAATAGGCTAAATATATTAATTAATGCATCAGATTAATCAGTTTTCGTCCTAGCAAATGTAAGTTACATGCTAATACCTCTTTGTGAGACGGTCGTGATTAATTTTCCCATATGGAAAATTGATGCCATCCAAATAATATTTCTATGAAATAGTTCAATACCAATTAATGCATACAATTAGGCATGGCATATTTTGCATAATTTAAATGCACTGACAGTTAAAATAAATAATTTGTAGTGGCGATAAAATTTAAATAAAGGTAAATTTAAAAGCAAATGCATTTAGTTATTTTTCATAGAATATTATAAGGGAATAGTTGTTAATGATCCAGTATTGCATAACTAATAGTAGACTTATTTAAAAATGTCATTAGTCATAATAGCACAATAGTTTACCATCATACAGTTGCATCCACAGTGCAGCATAAAGCAGTTCATAGGAATTTCTATTCTAACAAATTGTGGCGCACTCAGCACTTTCGAGCGGCGTTGAGTGCCGACATTGTTACGCCACGATGCAGTGTGAAACTTTTTTTTTTATCATGTGCTCCCCTACCCCCTGGTCCTTCCATCAATACACATATACCTAAAAATAAGTTAAATTCAATTCCCAGCCCACACATCCCGATTTCCATATTTTATAATCTCAACACCTCCCACCCTATGTATCCTCCAAATACATGTCTTCCCATCCCGCTTTTGTATGCCCATAAGAAGTTATAAGTTATACAATAATACAGTAAGATCCCTCGGTTATTGTACTTTTATATTTTATTGCAGCTCTCTGAGCCGTTAGGCCATTCCGTGCTTCGGCCTCCCAATAAGCTGGGAGGAGGAATCGCGTCCTCTCGCCGCAATGAAACAAGGATTAATACGACAATTGGCCAGATCCTAAGCCCAAACCTGGCACATTTGCGCATCCTCGCCCCCTCTACCATAGATGTTCTGAGACCCCCGCACTCAGAAACCAAGCATATGGTCTGGCCAAGGTTCTACCCATACCCCTCACCGCTCACTGCTCAATGCTCACCGCCCGGTCTCTCCACTAGAGTGGGGATCTCTCTAGATCTCCTCCCAAAAGCGGGGTATAACCACTGACGGCACGAGTCCAACCACAATGATCGTTCACCAGAGAAAACCTCCAGTGGTGCCAATCGATCAGCTCGTGGTACCACATAATTTCCATGGCACTTGTGGTTATTCAGGACCAACCGCTCCGCCGAAGGCATGGGGAGAACAGAGGGGATCCCTTCCACACTAGGTGGTTGGGAGCACCTCACTGGGCATAACCCTTACACCCAATTAAGTGCCGGTCGCTCTCCTCACGACCTGGAAGCCACCCCTTGCAAGGCGGGGCCTTACCATGACTCAGAATGGCTACTACCCAAGCGAGCGAGTCACCAGGGAGCAATCAGGGCCCCTCCCTGGTGTCGCGGCTCACCGTAAATAGCAGCCATTGCTCTGAAATTGGAGGGTTTATATCTTCAAACGTCATATGTTTCTCCAAAGTTTCATTACTGTATCAGAGCCATTGTTTCCCTTCACCCGAAAGGTCCTTATGTGACTCATTCCCAGTTCGAGGAAGCTGCACCGGCCAGACTCTATCCCATACCTTTGAACTTCCACACAAATTGAAGTACAGGCATTGGACCCCAACGGCCTGAGTGCTATGTGGTCGAACACCCCGCCAAGTGGTTGGGCCTAGGTACCATCTATTAGTCCGACCATCACGGCACATAACCTTGGCCAGTTGCGTGGAAGCTGGCAACCCACATGACGGTGGCATAGTTCAATTTGCGAAATCAGAGGTGCCACGGGAAGCCTTGGGTCACCCTGAGTGGAGAGAGGCTATAAGAAATGCATCATCCACCCTGAACGGGTTGTGTGGAGTGCAACTTGGCTCGGCTACTATAACATGGTACTGCCACACCACCTCCCATGCCAAGGATCTTCCTCCTAGGGTACTTTGCTCCAGAGATAAATCTCGAAGAGTGCCTCTCCTTGAGACACATAACATTACCCTTAAGTTATACAATAAGTTAAAAAATTCCCCAAGACTCACTGTTAAGATTATGACACACTGCCCATGGATACGAATATGAACACGGATGGAATGAAACCCGCCAGAGCTAACCAGATCTGCAATTTCACGGACAGCCCATTACCTGAGGCTTTCAGAGTTTAATTATTGCACCCCAGTACTGAATTAGATAGCAGACAACTAATCCTGATGTGAGATGGAAGCAGTTTTGAGATTTTAAGGGTTTAAAGAAATTTGAATTGTGCCTAGCCTGACCATTTTCGGCCCGCATCTTGCCCTAGTGGAATGACGCCTTACTCCGTAGGCCAAATCCCCTCCTCTATTTTTTTGAGTGAGACATGGATTTTCACTAGGCCTCGGCAGAGTGGTGCCCGTCTAGGAAGGCTTCTTTCCCCTGTACCCTACTGGCCTTGAAGGTGATTCAGGCAGTAGGGGCAATGTTTGGACTTATGCCGTGCGTCCCCTCAACGAGAGACAGTACCTTGGATGTGAACACGAGTGCACTTGCCATTTTTCTGATCTCCTTTGGGAAAGTCATATGTGCAGTAATTTTCCTTGCCTCGTATAGTATTCCTGTTGTTAGTGATTTAATCTAATACAGTATTCCATGTTATCAAAATAATGTGAACCCCCCCACCACTTATTTACCCATGTGAAGAGTGTACTATGTAACATATATAAACAATAATTTTATTATTAAGTTTGAGACCATCAAACAGTTGTTTAATTGCCACATGATACTTATTTCTCTACTGACTCACACACAGAGTGTAATAATAAAAAAATAATAATAATAAGTATATATATAGTTTGGTTTACCATAATTTATTTGGCAAGCTTAATCACCTTCTTTTTCAAATTGTTTGCAAAAATATCATATAAAAATATATTTAATTTATATTCCAAATACATAGAGATTAATTTTGTTAACAATTAGAAAAACTTTAAGAAACACCTCGGTTAGAGAATAGACCACTTTGGAATAAAGTCAAAATTACTGTAGATGAGAAGTAGGAAAGAGAGCATTGATGGCCAAGGGATTGGGGAGTAGACCACTTTGGAATAAAGTCAAAATTACTGTAGATGAGAAGTAGTAAAGAGAGCATTGATGGCCAAGGGATTGGGGAGTAGACCACTTTGGAATAAAGTCAAAATTACTGTAGATGAGAAGTAGGAAAGAAAGCATTGATGGCCAAGGGATTGGGGAGTAGACCACTTTGGAATAAAGTCAAAATTACTGTAGATGAGAAGTAGGAAAGAAAGCATTGATGGCCAAGGGATTGGGGAGTAGACCACTTTGGAATAAAGTCAAAATTACTGTAGATGAGAAGTAGGAAAGAGAGCATTGATGGCCAAGGGATTGGGGAGTAGGAGTACAGGTGCCGCCGGCCGCAAAGTTTTTATGTCATCCGCCTAACACATGTTTTCCCCCTTTTCTTTTATCAAAATTTCCTTTTTTATGCTTTATTATCGACCAAAATAATTAAAAAAAAAAAAAAAAAGCCCCCTTTCGCAAAAAAATTAAATTTTTCTGTAAAAATTTATTTATTTATCTTAAAAACTCCCTAAAAATTCCAATATTTCTCGGAGCAGGGAAGCGGGATTAGTGACTCCGAGTCAAACAGGAGACCAAAGATAATTATTAATAAAACATTAAATTAAAAAATCATTTTAAAATTTAAAAAATCCTTTTGAAATATATAATTGTAAAACTTTATTTTCAGAAAAATTTATTTAAAAGTTTAACCCTGGTGGCCATTTTCCGTAACAATTTCCCTTCGTTCCCTTGAAATTTCCCTTTAAACACGTTATGTAAAATTAGTTAGAAAATTTTCTTTATTAAAAAGTGTTAGGGAAAAAAGGGAAACTTTAATGGAAATATTAGAGTATTTTGGTTGATTTTGAAGGAAAAGGGAAAATACTGAGTGGAAAAGATGGGAAAAAATGACGGGCGGTGACGTAACATGTCGGCTAATTAGAAGTGGTGGGGGTGGTCTGGAACTGACAAACGAGCGAATATGGTGGTGGAGGATTGCCCTCAGTCCAACAAATATGAGTTAATAGGAAGTAGGTGGTAAGCGAGAGGAAGATGTTGCATGCCTGGAAAAATAACTTTTTTAATTATATTTATTTTATCATTTAAAAAAGTATTGTTTATAAAGTGAGATCATGGCAATATGTTGGCCTCTAGACAACCACATAAGTTTATTACGAAACTTTTTAAATCAAATTTTTACTGGAATTTTTTTTTTAGGAAATTGAAAGGGGGAAAAGGAATTTTTTTAAGGACAAAAGGAAATTTTGAGAGAAAAATGGCCGCCAGGGAAACACTTTTTAATAAAAGGAATTTTTATACAATTTTTAAATAATATTTTTTAATTGAAATTTTGAGGGAAAAAAGCAAAATAGTGAAACTGTTTGGGTAGAATGGCCACCATAGTTAAAGACATTTTATGAAAAAAATAAGTTGTACAACATTTTTTTAAAATTATTTTTTTAAAAGTTTTTTAAATTTTTAAACAATTTTTAATAAAATTTATTAACAATATTTTTGTATATATTTTGAAACAATTTTTTAATTTTTAAAACGGTTTTTAATAAACATTTTCGGAATAAATTTTTTCATATTTTTTTAAAAGTTTTTTGCATTTTAAATATTTTTTTTCCAATTTTTTGAATTTTTTGGATTTTTTGGGTCAAAGGTCATGCGTCTTACTTTCCTAACTCCTGGGTCACTGATCCCAGTCTCCTGTCAGGCTCGGTGTCTCTAATCCTTCTCCTTCGCTGGTCCAGGAATAATTTGAATTTTAAGGAGATTTTAGGGGAAAAAAGAGAAATTTTTAAGGAAAAAGAAGAACTTTTAGGTATTTTGGTCGAATTTGAGGGAAAAAAGGGATTTTCAGGGAAAGAAGGAAAAAATATGGCGGAGGGGTGGCATAAGAACATGGCAGCCGGCTGCTGCGCTCCTTCTCCCCAATACCTTTGCCATCAATGCTCTATTACAGCCTACTACTTAGGTGTCTCATTTTGTTTTAAAATTAGAAATTACATAATTCCATAATAAAGGAAACCAGCATTCCAGTTGTTACTATTTAATGATTATTACTAAATCCTGAAAGTTATACATATATGGATATATGAATATTTCACTAATACTCTCCTTGTAATTTTCAGACAACTGCAAAACAAATGCAGCATCGAGTTCGGTGTGATTACAGGTTATAAGGCGCACCAGTGGCGAGTAAGCAACGCAACTAGCAACGGCAGCAAAATAACAGTCGTGACGTCACGCATATAACCTCAGCGCTACACTTATAGCCGGTCCCAGGTAGCAGAGTTGCCGTTTTAGCAGCTCGTGAGACATAAGATTTTTCAAACCCACCAGGTAACCAGCGTTATAATACAACACACCACACTAACGCTTCCCATTGCAGGCAATACATAATACACTCATTTACACATCGATAGTGTAATTTAGCATCCCCCACAGAAATAATTCAGCATGCTTAAGCTTATGTTGAAATCACAATTACTGCTTCAAAAAAATTAGTATTCAGAATATTTTAACATAACTATAAAAATGCTTATTGAGCATCAAAGTATAGATATATCCACTATAAAGCGAAATATACTCAAAGGAGGACTCCACAATAGCAGTACAATATTTACCTTATTACAACTTTTATTAATTAAAATAAGCATTATATTACTGTATTATAATAAGACCAATATTTAAAAAAAATGTCTTTTATCAACGTTACCATCATTAGAAATAACAGAAAGTTAAACCTCAATATAATTTAACTGCCTAGAATTGCTTCATATCCAGAAAATATGAATGTTAAATCGGCTTAAGCCATATATCACAAAACATAAAAGAATTAGTACATTATGAGTTGTAAATTCTCACAAACACCTTGATCCTGGTGCATCAACTAATTTAATTTATTAGAGACTGTACATTAGATAAAGGTTAGTCTTAAGATATACACCTTCTGACCACATACCCAAATCAATTTATACATAGGAGGATGCAGCTGCACACCTATAGTGTTTTAAAGTTTTTTTTTCACATAATGTAATATAATAATATACCTCCTATGTTCCAATTCCCTCTCAACCATTTCCTTTCCACGCGAGCTGACATAGATTAAAATATAGCACTTAAGTAGACTTCCAAAATGAACTTATCACTTAATGCCAACGTCTTGCATGTGTTATATGTCAATTCTCTTTCAGGTTGTCCTCATAATTTTGTAAACATTAATAATTTTGTAACAGCAAAAGCACAGTTACTATGTAACAATTATCAATTCAGTTCATTTTAAAATCAATTAGTAAAAAATTTTGTCGTATCAAACCAAAGTTAAATTAAAGTTAGAGTAACATTTAAGGCAACCAGTGTATAATTCTGGTCACCGCGGCAGAGACTTCACTATAATTTATTCGAATGAACAAATTCAACAAGCAAAGTTAAAAAAAAAAAAAAAAATTGTTGGTATCGCGAACCGCTCGTAGTATCTGCGGCGTCCACGCTCAAGAATACACAGCACAGCGCAACACGCAAGTTTATGGCCCAACAGCCAACCTCTCATTTTACAGCACTCGTAGAGCACCATACATAACAGCCACGCTGCAAAAGTGCAGGCATAGACAGTTTCCTAACCCAGTCTTCCTTTGCAACAATCTAAACTCCTACCCACTAGCTATCCTGCTATATCGAAGGGACTTCAACTCAGTTCTTATCCCCACTGTCAGCATCCCTGAAGACCAAAACATACGCCAGGAAATCACTAGACTACAAAATTAAATGCCCCGAAGCCCTCAGCGAGATGGGGACATCTCGTCTTCATAACATTGTGAGTGATGTTACGTTGACGTGGGTGTACCTTAAGTAATATCCCCTCGTGAACGTGCCATCCCACCTAAATATAAATCAAGACAGCAGTTGCCACAATCAGGGCTTGTATTGCCAAACTCTGGTAAGTGGGAACACCCTCTACCAGCCAAGGAGCCAGGCCAGTTTGCACCATACGACGCCGATATGATGGCAATACTGAGTGACGGAAGGCGTCTTTTCTCCACGTGATATTGGCCAAGATGGACGATCCCAGGAGCTTGCTGTGCCAACCACCCTTGTACAATAGCCTCTCTATACATCTCAAGGTGGGATAAACCCCGACCATTCACTACTTCATGTAATGTCCTGATGTTAAATTATATATCAAACGAAGTATCCATAAAGCTCTTAATATTCATTTAACCCACAGCGCTCTGCCATCATAAGTTAACAGCTCCCATCATGAATAGCATCTTACAAAGTCAACAGCTTTCACGTATAAATTAACTAAAAGTCAATTTAACTCTGCTGCTGTGTTCATGTCAACTACTCGTTAACTGTGTTTGGGTTCAAATGGACCCTTCATTTTATACAAAAGAAAAATGCAATTATAAATGTTTATTATCTAAGTACAATTTTAAAGCAACATTAAATTAAGTTTTATAGAGTAAAACAATTTAAAATATTTAAAATCTAAAGACAATGATGAAAATGTTACATTGTACAAAGCTAGACAAATAATTTTTTCCATTATTTTGGCTAAATAAAGTTCCAGTTCAGTCTCACACATTTACGCATATTTGGCTCAAATAAGTAAAATCCATATACAATTATAATGACTTCAGGTTAATTAACAGAGTGCATTTAGTCAATTATAATGACTTCAGGTTAATTAACACAGTGCATTTAGTCAATTTTGGTTGCTAAATAACAGTTGCAGTCCAGTAAGAAACACGTTTCTCACATTTTTGCTGCAAATAGGTAACATCTAAATACATTATTCACTTTACATATTTTGCACAAAAGTTTGCACAGAGTAAATCCATTTTATTTGCTAAATATCAGTTACAGTTTAGTATCAAACATATTTTGTGCATACTAGAAGCAAATGTGATTTACAATATTATTTTACACATTTATTACAAATGTTCTGATATTTGTTGTCTGACTTAGGACACAATGAGCAGTGACCACTTTGTCTTATACTGCTTGCCGCACCAGATGTTTTACGATTTGAGAGTTCCTCTTTAGTGACTTGACTTTGAAGACTTTGCACAATTTCAACACCTGCTTTTTGTCTTGGAAGCTCCTCCCTTCTTCCGATGTGTATCTGAACCAGTGACATACCAAGATTTTCAAGAAAATTCTCTTTTTTGCCAGTGACTTCTGTTTCCACTTTGGATTCACTTTTGTAAATAGTATGAACCCATTCACTGCTGAAATATCAAGAACATTTGAGAACACCAGAACTGGCCACCTTTTAGTTTTTTTTCTCGTGTAACATGAAACAATTTTATCCACAGTGGCCACGCAACTTTAGTCTCATTGTAATCTAAAATTGCTTGTGGTTTCTTAGATAATGAATTAGGAACATTTTTGTCGATGTGAAATATACTTTTGAACAACAACACACTTATTTTTTTTTAGGATCATATGGCACAAGCATGGTGTTATTTGTGAATGCAAAAGTGGATGAAAATACTTCTTTGTTCTTGGTATTGAGCAGTTCAGTTGGAATGAAAAATTTGTTTTTCCTGATTGTTCCTATCATACATACATTTCTTTTCAGTAACATTTGACCAAGTTCATGAGGCCTAAAGAAGTAAGTGCCTTGAAACCATAAGACAAATCAAGAACCACTCTTAGATCCTGATTTTTTTTCTGAAGGCTGGTTTGGTTGTTTGTCAGTATATGTTTGCATATTCCATACACAACTTGTTTAATTGGCACAGAGAAACCAAAATTTCAAACCATACTTTGCCGGTTTGCTGATCATCTACTCTCGAAAAGGGTAGTTTCCTATACATGCAACCAAGTGTTCATCAACAGTAACAAATGCACTGGGGTTGAAAAATGTTGGCAGCGTTTCTACCCAAATGTCCCACAAGTCACGAGTAGCAGCAAACTTGTCATTTTGCTTCCTGGATGAATGAGTTTCATGGCAATCAAATCTCAAAACGCGCGATATTCGAAAAAAAATAATTGCGAGCAACATGATTGCTTTTGAAATTGGCCTACCCTTTTCTGCATCCCAAAGACTTTCTGTTGATTCATTGCATGATTGAAAATTCCAGCTAGCAATAGTAAAACTATACAAGCACCAATTTCAATACTATCAATGGTTTTCCACGAATCCCCATACACACGAACGCCCTCAACTTATGAGTTAATAAGGATAATGCTTTCAATATATTTCGTAAAAAAACAATATAAAACCAACATTCTTCTGTAATATGTGAAGTTGCATACCTGGTAGTTCTGCAGTAAGATTCAGAACATCCTTTGCGGCATGTCTTCCTATTTTTAAAGGAGGTTCACTACTGTACTCAATAGAACCATCCTTCAATAAGTAAGAAACACCAGTGGGTCCAGTCTCTTCTTCTGAAGATGATTCCGAAATGCCGGAAATTTGATCCTCTAATCAGATGCAATTTCTTTGTCGTCTGAAGCAGCTAACAGCACATTTTAGATTTCTTTATGTGATAATCGTCGAGCCATTAATGTGAAACTTTAAGTAATAATGAAAAAACAGTGAAAACAATTGTGAATGACGCTAAGGCTCCGCGAACTGCACTGAATATATTCTAACAGCAGCACTTTTGTCTAAAGAAATACATATGTTATTCCAAACTAAGGGAGAACAACCCCATCCGAATAGGGGGTTCCCTTTGAGCGGGGAGTCCCCATCAAGAGGGAATTCCCTGTCAAGTGGGAATTCCCTGCAGAATAGGCAGTCCATGAAGTGGGGGAAGTCCCTGTCAAGCGAGGCAATCCACACAGAGCGGGAATTCCCTTCTAATGGAGAGTCTCTATCGAATGGGGAGATCCCGCTGAGGAAAGTGCCTTCCAGTGCGATAATTAGGGGAACCCCCTGTGTAGTCCACCGATTATTATTTATTTAGCAGAATGCTGAGAATTTCCCCAACTGTATATTTATGTTTCTACACATTTACTTGATATTTATTTAAGGGTTCAAAAGCACACTAATACTGTTTAGGCATAGCATTCGTATTGTTAGAAAACTATTGGTCATTATTTCATAAAAACTCTCAAGTATGTCTTAGATCAACTAAACATTTGTAGTTATAAATCTACGTAGTAATATAACAAACATTCTCGGTTTTATTGGCAGAATAAATAAATTCCTGGGTCCAAATGGAACAGAACACAGATAAAAGAGGACGAACCAGTAAATATTTTGGGAAGTTCTATGCTGAATAAAAGAAGGATTCTAGCACAACTGCCACCGATATATATAGTGGTATAAGTAGGGATATCCTAATTTCGCGAAAATATTTCCGCACATGCTATATTTCAAAACCCTACGGCAGTACCAGCAGTTTTCATTTCCTAATTGGCGCCTTGTCTTTTTGAGAAGACATTTTCCCACTTGGCTGGCCAATCAGAATTAAATAACTTCAACACTGCACGTCCGCGATTCGCGCGCGGTCACCTTAGACGCGTAACACGGAAATCATCCAATCACGAAAGTGGATGTTACCTAAAGTGTTGTGCAGTACAAATGGTCGTGAAATCTTTTCGCGAAACTCGGGTGGCTCTAGGTATAAGCTGTATATTCTATTTGAAAGAGAGAAACTGCAGATGTACTAGTTAATGTAAATTATGTAACATTTTTTTTCATAAGGGTCCAAAATGACCCAAACACAGCAAGTGTAAAATATTTTTTTACAAACAAACTATTGAACAGGTTATTATAAAAAATCATTGGCATTTCGTACAACCATAAAATATAGAAAGCCATAAAGCTTCAAAGTAATACGTACATTCATTTTGGTTTAATCGAAAAAAAAATGATTTGGGTCCAAATGGACCCTAGCATAGTACCAGGGTTAAAACACTATGCACTGCAGTTGACACACCAGGATGGCAGTTGAAACAATATGACGTGAGTGTCTCCCACATAATCACCCCCTCCCCAATGATGCCAATAATGAGAGTGTCGACACAGCATTGGTTGTCCGGGGACTGTGGAGGAGTTGTGGTGGCGGAATAAATCAATAGAAATAAGCTGATACTGAAGAGCGTCATGTGGGGCGAGCCTGGCTGCTCGAATGGATATGCCCGAGGCGACGTGCTGGGAATGTCTCAGCCAGCCCAGCTGGGCAAGAAGCGGCCATCCACCGGAACAACACTTTGCTCTCAATCACCGAGCACGCAGAAGAAAATCAGCACACATCACACGTAATAACAACAATAGAGTGATCAAGTGCTTGACTAGTAGCAAGCTACAAGGTTTACTACCGTCACGATATTGTGTGTGTCATATGTTAACAATGATTCCGAACGGCGGCAAGGAATTAGAAGAGCAACACTAGATATAGAGTATATAGACTGGAACAGACTTATAAAAATAAACCTTTAAAAAAACACTCTAACCATTAGCTGCATTCATAGTTAGTTTTAAAAAAGTGGTTGGCGCGGGTACCGTACCTGCACACGCCACATGTTCCTGTTGTTACTTGCTATGCAATCAGATAATGGCTAGGGTGTTCTTTCAAACGTTCATTTTCATGTCTCTTCCAGGCGTGATGGACTATAGAAATCAAAAGTGATCTGATATGGCTTGTATTACGGCGAACCATCCCAGCATTCACGTCGTTGTCTTTGGAAAACTCTGAAAAACAACAATCTGAATGATCGTACTGGGAATCGAAACCACGTTCTCGTAACTGTGAATGCTATTTTTTACCACTGCGCCAACTTGCTGTGTTGATTCATTGTTGCGGGTACAATACAAATGTTGCTGAAACTGTTCTTTTGAAGAGATTTTCTGTTTTGTGGAATGAAGAGAGTGCTGTGATACAGAAAATACATGTAAACTTGTGTATACAAACACTGTTAATAATAGTGCCATAAAATCGCTGGCATTATAAATAGTTTAACAATTTTTACGTGGCACAAACAACTCACCGAAAGGTGTTCATATTATCTCAAGTGCACTTGGATGGTTATACGAAAATAATTTTTCAAACAATTTTTCATTTGTAAGTACACAAAATTACACCCACATGCTGTCGTGATAGGGGGTTCTGAGCTTTGTTTAGGGACAGGGTTGAATACAGGCTGGTAAGAAAGGAGAGTAGCAGACGAGAAGGCAGCTAGCACTTACTGCGTTCCAAGACGACTCCGTGACATATCCTGCATTAGGAAATATGGCGGGCATATGCAGGAATGTGACGTGAGTCGCTTTGTAACATGCCGATGTGTCAGCTATGAGATCACCTCGGCCTGCAGGAAGTGGTGCTAAATCACTGGCTCCTTCCCTAGGAACAACTATGATGTAATAATTTTTCCTTTGAGGTAAAGAGTTCGTCGCTATCTTGTCTATATACACGCACTTTTACTAACGTAAAATATTCCATTTCTAAATTGCAACACTGTTACAGCATACAAAACGTTTAAACATATTTAGGAGACAATCACAGTTTGTCTTCTTCTACTGTAATCGCTTCTGTGGTTATCCCATATCCAGCAGTGTATAAATAGAGAACATTTATCATGTTACCTTGTTGAATAAATTATAATAGAATACCACTCAAGAATGATGGAATAAAATACGTATTTAAAATGTAATATTTTGATCGGTCTTATATTATTTTTAAGAAAAGTTCTGGGAGGTAGGAGATGATAAAGGTTAGGGAATGCGATCTGCGGCCTGCAGATCGAATACCGTAACAAGATACATCATATATCTAAAGTGTAATGTTGTTTGTATTCCTGACTGTTTTTGTGATGAAACGTAAGTACACCTATCACGGAGCGAAGGAGACACCGGCGAGAAGAATTACGTATGAAGCTGTCATCCACACTATATAGAAAAATATTCTCTAAGTTATACCAAATAACCGATAGTTTCCTTGAATGGCGGGAGATATATGGAATTGTTTTTAAGAGAATGTAATTATGAATAAATACAGGAAACATTTGTTATTTTGGGGCAACAATACAAAAATATGGAGAATCAAAATGAATAAAATATATTACTCTATCTCTGAAACTTTCTGAACAAAGTAGATAATGGCATGCATAATAACTCGCAGAGTCGGGAGGGCGTTCTGACCAAATGGCTCCCCGTAGTTGACTAAATTATATTAAATTATAGGATTGACTGAAACCACATGTCATGAACTTCTAAGGCACACGAAGAACGATTCTCTGAAAAACCCAGGCATGTGCAAGGCTCGCGACCCACAGAGTCACATCGCTCCGTTTTAAATGCAGTGAGCCAGAATCTACATTTAATTAATACTAGTACATATCTGCTTGTAAGAACAATCATGTTGGTCTAGATATCCGAAATTCGCAATAGAATACGATTTTACCGTTTACAATTCTGTCAAACTAGGGTCATTATCTGCTAATGTATGGGAAAATATCTGCTTGTGACCATAGATAAATATGACGATGCATTCCAAAATACCGTATTAGCAATGCATTACAGTTCTGGCAGCCAGTGTTCTAGTAAAACAGAATGGAATAATAAGAAATGAAATTTATTGTAGCTGATTCAACATGGAAGTACAGAGGGTTAATAAACGCACATTCTCGCTACACTGTGGCGGTGGCTGGTGTAGCACAGCTCCGTCGTAACTCACGAATTTCTAAGTACTGAGTTGCTAGCCATGTGGCTCACTGTAGTCAGGAGGACCTGTAGGCTGTAGTCAGGAGGACCTGTAGGCTGTAGTCACTCTCAAGTAAACCCCAGCTCCATGTTATGTAAAACAGTCCCTTTTGTTTTTCAACAAAATAAAATAGAACTGTCCCTAACTAACTCCTTCATTCATTTATTTTATTTCCATAAAGCAGTCATCACCATCAGAATAAAACACCAACATATGAATGTCGCTCTAAATTTCATATTTAAAAAGTAAATTTCTTTCACAGGGAATGGTATATGTTAAACGGTAGAGAAGTCAGTTGAGATCAACAGTTAATATGTAATCAAATTGGGAGGCATTTGGAAGGCAACATAAATTGTTAAACACCTTCTTATTCTAATATTGAAAGCAAATGTTCTGCCACAGTGACACTTATAATATTGTTTATTTATTAGTGCGTAAATGGATTCAATTAATTGCGTCGCCAAATAAAGTGTAATTCCAAAGCAAATTCTGATAAAAATATATCTCCAGCAATAGATCCATATTAACCTTTTTATAAAATGAAATATACTTAAATATTTGTGATAACGGCAGTTAAAAATAATCGGTTAGCTGCGACATTAGGATTTCCATGGCCTCTTAAAATTCATAAACGTCATGGAAACGTGAGAGAAAGAAACAGAATACAGAAGGGGGAAAATGATATGAAGTTGCCATGTGTATTCGCTTGGCTGCAGGCGAGACACACGTCATCAAGATACTATGTTCTCTCTACTTGGCGTAGCACAAAGAACACAGCCGGGCAAGGAATAGCCTGTCGTAACAGACATCTGCTGTCATTGGGCGCTCACACTCCACTGTCCTTGAGACACGGAGCAGGCAGGATGTCAGGTCCTGTTTACCAGACATGGTGGAAGAAAGCCCAACAAAAGAGCTCACTTTTTCCTTCATATAATGCTAGGTGCTGAGTCCTCTCATAGTTCTCGTTTCTCTCTCTTCTTCCTTCATATAACGCTAGGTGCTGAGTCCTCTCATAGTTCTCGTTTCTCTCTCCTTCCTTCATATAATGCTAGGTGCTGAGTCCTCTCATAGTTCTCGTTTCTCTCTCTTCTTAATCGATGCTAAGCAAACTGAATTTTACATTTTTAGGATTCTAGCCGGAAAGAAGGTACATTTTAATTATAATATTGCAAATATGTTTAACATTTGAACACAGAGGTATTGATATTCTATATCAATAATTTTGTGGCGCCAGATGTATAAAAATTACGTGAGCTGTTATATTACCTACAGAAAAAGAACCTCAATTAATGATGTTGTGTTTGGTTCAATACTTCGATTTACTTTTTACATCAATTAAATAGAAATATAATGGTCTCCACTCATAGAATGTCCTCGTTGGTTTGCTTGAGGAAACAGTGACTTAGAAACTAATGCGCCTTGAACGCAGAAACGAATACGCCAGCAGTGATGAACACACTTTCAATTTGTAGCAGAAATCAATGAAGTATTGCTGTACGAAGGCAAAACACAAAAAAAATAAATAAAAATTAAAAGGTACATTTATGTAAACAGTAAAAATAATTAAAAAATCAATGTTCACTTATTGCAGAATATGTCTTACAATATCTGTTAGAGCATATTTTTCTTTAGAAAAGATGACAAAATATTCTTGAAAAGAACGTTACTGGATTTCAAGAAGAAAATATTTTCGTTGCTATCAGATCAAACAGCTATCACATGATTATTTCATTAATTTCCTTAGAGAAACAAAAAAATGAAATACATGAATTCGTAGTAAGTTTATTTGGTTTTCTGAGCATCTTGCCTGATCTTTGTTTTGTGTACTTGTAATTGTCATTTTGTTCGTTTTCTTACAGACTTACAGTATACGTAAATTTGGAGAAAAAATAGAAAAAAATTTCGGTACAGCTACAGTTTTTTTTTTTTTAGTTTCAACGTAAGTTATTATTGCAAATAGGTATGTTAGTATGTTTGATAAAAATACATTATACGTGTAGACAGAGAGATAATGTGTACTATGTTTTGTTACAGAACTATGATTAACCTTGCATGTGGGAATCGTGCTGGACGATGCCGCTTGTCGGCGGGTTTTCTCGGGGCACTCCTGTTTCCCCCGCCATTGCGTTCCAGCGCCGCTCCATCGTAGGGTCTCATTCCATGTCATGTTCAGGGACGACGGGCACCTACGGGTCCCAGCTGGAAAGCCCGTCACTTGGAGGGTGTTGCGTCGCCCTGGGTTCACCCCCATACGCATTTATTACTATTTACCTTTGATATCTTGATGTGGCGTAGCAGGCTGCATGGCATCCGACCACTCATTACTTTTTATACATTTGAATAATTTTTGGCGGGCGTTATGCCACTTCTAAGAAACGGAATCGTGGCATCTTGCCGGGATTCTATCAGGATTGGGAAATCCTGAGTAGGTTCAGTCCAGAAGTGCAAAATACACAGTATTGTTTGTTAAGTATGTGTATATATATATACATATATGCTGAGTTGGCTGCGAATACGTGCTACATTAGAACACTACGAAGGCGGCCCTGAAATATGTTACTAAGCCGAAATAACTTGTAAAGTACGACGGCCGTATAGTGTACGGAATGTAAAAGCTGTCGTTAAGCCTCGCCCCTGTTCAATAAGATACGCGAAGATGCGTCATAAAAAAATTAATATTTTGAAATCTACTTGCACCTAATTAAATATATATTTTGCAATTATCTTCTTTGGTGTAGATGCATTTAGAGAGATGTAGAATATTCTAGAATGCAACTCGTGTTCACATTGAGGGTATGTACATATATCACATCTTATAATAATTCCTGTACAAGAATAAAATTCATAGTGGCACCCATTAAACATATCAGCTGGTTTAGATTATACAAGAGGTTTTAATAATAAGTGTTATCTGTAAATACTATTTGAAAGGAAAGGGGAGAGGGGGTGTAAAGAGAAAGTTTGTATACGCAAGTGCCACTTCAATTGCTACTACTTGAAATATGGTACTATGCAAACGATAAAATTTCCCAATTCTCTTCTCGTGCTAAACTAAAAATGGGCTGTCGTTCCTTAAATCACAACAAACCACATTTAAGAGTTAATTTTTTTACTCGGGTAACTTCGGCATGATCCTGGAGGACTGTTATACGACTCACCCCCGCCATCGGCTCGGTCACCAGCAACGGTATACCCGTCTCACTTTCGCACCAAAACCCTGGCCTTGACGCTTAAATCATGAATTCCTTCAGTATCAAGAACTGCCTTCCCTGCCTCACCCAGTAGCTGCAGAATGACTTGCTTACTCAAAGTTTGCACCCATCCTGTAGATAGTGATACATGTAAATTTCCAGCAAAATACGTAAATATAAGTTCTGTTGGACAAGAATTGCTATACCTTTCAACACACACCACAACTATTCCTACACAAGGTATGCGTTTTTATTTTTGACCCAACTTGTCCAACTTTCGGAGAAAACTGCATGCGCAACACAGTTAAAATAAAGCAGAAGTGCGCAGCTTGTCGCGGTCTCTTCGTCCTGCAAACCTGGACGACACGAGAAAACGCCTGGTAACCAACAAAACCACCAGTCGTATAACACAACTAAGAAAACTTTTGAAAGCAGGTTATACTTATAACATCTACAAATACACACACTGTATGGGAAAAGCTTTCATATTTGAAAACAATTTTCAAAAACGCAGTACAAAATCACGCAAAAAGCACCAAAATTCGCAACACTACTTCCACAACATATAGGGTTTGTATACTGCTACAATATACATGATCTATTCACCTCAGTACATCCCTTGTTCATTAAAACTGAACACATTTTTGGCTATTCAATAAAGTTGCTTTCATAGATTTCAATTCAAGGCTGGAATAAGGTAATGTTAAAAACAGGCCTTAAAACATCATGACACAGCATGAAGATTTAAACTTGGCATAGCTAAGTCCGAAAATTACAACCATTCGCATTTTTAAAAACAGCAATGTCTTTGAACCTCTCTCACGGCACAGCATGATAATTTACCTTTGCCATTAATTCAGGTGCATTTGTATATTTCTCAATGATATTTGTTAAATCGTGTAAGATTCTTTTCCCCTTTTTAATTATAATGTTAAGTTTACCTATAATTCATGTTGTAACAATTTATATATGTAGAAATGAAGTGGGCTAAACCAAGTTCATTAGAAGATGGGGGTATTGTTTAAATAAAATAATTAATTATAATTTTCTAATATTATTTACAATAACAACAGTAAAAATTCTCTCAACTCAACTTCTCCCAATAAATTGACATCATTGACTGTTACAATTAATTACTCAAATTAATAAAATTTATAAATACCACAAAGAAATCAATGAAATAAATTAAATATCGGTCCCAATAGACAGTGTATAAAACAATTCAATTATTTTTTAAAAAATAATCGTTCATATTGAAAGTTAGATTATTTACAATAAAAACCGTATTACATGTCCACTCAGTCCAACCTCAGTTTAGTCCATGTCCTGCCAGCCGCAAAGTTCTAGAGTCCTCCGAGCGCCCGAGCGCATACTGGGTTTCACTCGCCGGGTTTCAAGCCCTCTCGTACATTCACGCCACGGACACTCGCCCGCCGTCGTTTCGCAATCTCCTGTCGCCGTTCACACATCTACTACGCTCGCGCGCACTCAGGTAGATGGCCTCCGTCCAAGACTGCCAGCCGCTGGATCGCGGCAGTATATAAATAGTCTCATAGGCGTGACCCAGAATCTTCCCGAACTCGCGCGATGCGCCGAGGAATCCGTGGCATCGGCCAGTCTCAACAGAACATTCTTGCGTCGTCGCCAAATCCGCCGTAACCTCCAGCAGAGGTGAGAGGCCCGGATGTCAGCAAGTCTCGCCACTCGGGTCAAATGGCTGCGAGCGCATAGTTCCAGGAAGAAGGGAGGTCGAGATGGGTCACCTCCCACGGCACCGGACAGCTGAGCAGGCACCAGCTGCAGCACGTAACAGTATGCTTAAAATATCTTTGTTACATAACAAGTTACTTCCTTTCAGAACAATGCAAAACTATGAAAGACTAGATTTTTCATATTAATTGCAATACATACTTCGGTTACAAACCAATACCCAGGCTGAAACAAGAGTATTTTAAAAGTGTACAGCCTTTTCTTAACAAACTTAATAAAGTAAATAGCTAACTCATATCACGTCGAGATCTACCAGGATAAATTCTACTGCCTACATGGACGAGAAAGAAAGTCTATTTTCTATTTTTAACCTGGCCAACATGCGCCCTACATATATGTTGAGAGTTACTTAGATTTAAATGTGTTGAATCCCAGCAGCAGAGCCTCTGAAGACCAATCGGCTGCTGGTACAATTTATAGTACAATATTAGATGGGGAAACGCCCTACTACTTTAGGGTGAAACAGTCACATTTTATATTTACCCAATGGGGAGAAGTGGCATCTTCCAGATGGAGTTATTTTCCCAGAATTTAATTCCTCGTGGCGTCATCTATAACGTGCATCGCGTGCGTACACGTCCTCTCCACTACACTAGCGCCCAAAGCGGAAGGACAATAAACTATGTTTTCCGGGCCACTCGGATCAACAGCTGACTTGCTGCTTGAAGGTCTGCCGCGGCTCGGGCTCCGATAAACAAGAAGTAATGTATATAGTTCGTCGTGTACATCACAGTTCCAGTCAAGTTAAAAATTCTTTACTTTTATTACGTGGCAGAGTAGCACACAAGGTGTGTTGCGTATTTCCACTTCTAGGAAAATCAAACTTATCTGGATACTCCTTCGTGCAGTGTAGGTAAGGCAAGCAGGTGGCCAGGCAAGCAAGCCGGATGTCGGTTTTAGAGGCGCTCACAGTCAATTTGGGGCGTTGCTGGTAACTGTCCGCTCTACATGAGACACATGGTCTTAACCTCGTCTAATATATATTGTTAAAAAAAACATATAACTGTTGTTAATTTCATGGTTTGTGGTTTGTTATTGAAATAAAATTTGCCGTTGAAGTAATTTATTTTACCTTAAAATTTTTAGTTTCTTAAGAATTATTTTTATTTTGCGTACCTAAAAAGCTATCATTAAACACTTTTTCATCGTTACATATGTAAAATATGTGCATATTTATGTATATGAATATGTAAAATCACAACTATTTTCATTTAAGCTATTTTGCTATCGTTTCTCAAATAATCAAATAATGTATTACATCACCTACTAAAAAAATTATATACAAATATAAATAATAGTTTCACATTAAATATAAATACATTGTTTAGTAGAATGTTATTTTACCCAAATAACTTATTGATTTATAATTTTTATATACTTATGAAAATTCTTATATTACGTTCAATTTTTGTTTGACAAAATACCTTGATTACGATCAACTTCCTTAAACTTTTATGTTTGTAAACTTTAATTATTGGCGAAAATTGCCTAAATTTGGAACAATATAAATTACTGCCTATTTAGGATTCATTCATGTTTAATAGCTTCGTTAACCTACACAAATTTTTGTTAATATGCATCATTTAAGTAACAAAATACTGTGTTAAATTTATTCAATCCATCTCTATTTCACTAACTATATAAGTTAACTCATACATCTTATAATGCCTGAGAAAATTATTGCTTTCAAAGATTCCCATTATTTTCTAAGTAACTAAATAAGTAATTTGGTTTTACTAATGAAAAGGATAAGAATATAAACTAATAGTTAGCATTAAATTACCCATCCAAACAAATCAAATACTTTAATGAATGCCTGAATATATTGACGAATAAATTATATAATAATTGCCGTTAATAAACGACAAATATATTGGAAAATATAGAATAAGGTAACTAATATTAAAAGTGATTGAAATCGTTATATTGCGTAGTTCCAAAAGTTAAGTTCATTAATTCATGATGAAATAACTTGGTAGGGGACAGTGTCGTACGTAGACGATGGTGTACATTGAGCCAGTATGAATATAGTTGATGTGCGGCAACGTAGTATGGTACAGATAAAGTGTGTTAAATCGTTATATTGGGTAGTTCCAAAAGTAAAGTTCATTCCTTCATGCTGAAATAACTTGGTAGGGGACAGAGTCGTACGTAGACGATGTAGTACCTTGAGCCAGTGTGAATATAGTTTTGTGCTGCAACCTAGTATGGTACAGATAAAGTGTGTTAAATCGTTATATTGGGTAGTTCCAAAAGTAAAGTTCATTCCTTCATGCTGAAATAACTTGGTAGGGGACAGTGTCGTACGTAGACCATGGTGTACCTTGAGCCAGTATGAATACAGTTGATGTGCTGCAACCTAGTATGGTACTAATAAAGTGTGTTAAATCGTTATATAGGGTAGTTCCAAAAGTAAAGTTCATTCCTTCATGCTGAAATAACTTGGTAGGGGAGAGTGTCGTACGTAGACCATGGTATACCTTGAGCCAGTATGAATATAGTTGATGTGCTGCAACCTAGTATGGTACAGATAAAGTGTGTTAAATCGTTATATTGGGTAGTTCCAAAAGTTAAGTTCATTCCTTCATTCTGAAATAACTTGGTAGGGGACAGTGTCGTATGTAGACGATGGTGTACCTTGAGCCAGTTTGAATATAGTTTGATATGCTGCAACGTAGTATGGTACAGATAAAGTGTGTTAAATCGTTATATTGAGTAGTTCCAAAAGTTAAGTTCATTTCTTCATGCTGAAATAACTTGGTAGGGGACAGTGTCGTACGTAGACCATGGTATACCTTGAGCCAGTATGAATATAGTTGATGTGCTGCAACCTAGTATGGTACAGATAAAGTGTGTTAAATCGTTATATTGGGTAGTTCCAAAAGTTGAGTTCATACCTTCATGCTGAAATAACTTGGTAGGGGACAGTGTCGTACGTAGACCATGGTATACCTTGAGCCAGTATGAATATAGTTGATGTGCTGCAACCTAGTATGGTACAGATAAAGTGTTAAATATTGATATTGGGTAGTTCCAAAAGTAAAGTTCAATCCTTCATGCTGAAATAACTTGGTAGGGGACAGTGTCGTACTGAGACCATGGTGTACCTTGAGCCAGTATGAATATAGTTGATATGCTGCAACGTAGTATGGTACAGATAAAGTGTGTTAAATCGTTTATATTGGGTAGTTCCAAAAGTTAAGTTCATTCCTTCATGCTGAAAGAACTTGGTAGGGGACAGTGTCGTACGTAAACGATAGTGTACATTGAGCCAGTATGAATATAGTTGACGTGCTGCAACCTAGTATGGTACAGATAAAGTGTGTTAAATCTTTATATTGGGTAGTTCCAAAAGTTAAGTTCATTCCTTCATGCTGAAATAACTTGGTAGGGGACAGTGCCGTACGTAAACGATGGTGTACCTTGAGCCAGTATGAATATAGTTGATGTGCTGCAACATAGTATGGTACAGATAAAGTGTTTTAAACCGTTATATTAGGTAGTTCCATAAGTTAAGTTCATTCATTCATGCTGAAATAACTTGGTAGGGGACAGTGTCGTACGTAGACCATGGTGTACCTTGAGCCAATATGAATATAGTTGATGTGCTGCAACGTAGTATGGTACAGATAAAGTGTGTTAAATCGTTATATTGCGTAGTTCCAAAAGTTAAGTTCATTCCTTCATTCTGAAATAACTTGGTAGGGGACAGTGTCATACGTAGACGATAGTGTACATTGAGCCAGTATGAATATAGTTGATGTGCTGAAACGTAGTATGGTACAGATAAAGTGTGTTAAATCGTTATATTGAATAGTTCCAAAAGTTAAGTTTATTCCTTCATGTTGAAATAACTTGGTAGGGGACAGTGTCGTACGTAGACTATGGTATACCTTGAGCCAGTATGAATATAGTTGATGTGATGCAACATAGTATGGTACAGATAAAGTGTGTTAAATCGTTATATTGGGTAGTTCTAAAAGTTAATTTCATACCTTCATGCTGAAATAACTTGGTAGGGGACAGTGTCGTATGTAGACGATGTAGTACCTTGAGCCAGTGTGAATATAGTTGATGTGCTGCAACCTAGTATGGTACAGATAAAGTGTGTTAAATCGTTATATTGGGTAGTTCCAAAAGTTAAGTTCATTCTTTCATGCTGAAATAACTTGGTAGGGGACAGTGTCGTACGTAGAAGATGGTATACCTTGAGCCAGTAGGAATATAGTTGATGTGCTGCAACCTAGTATGGTACAGATAAAGTGTGTTAAATCGTTATATTGGGTAGTTCCAAAAGTTAAGTTCATTCCTTCATGCTGAAATAACTTGGTAGGGGACAGTGTCTACGTAGACCATGGTATAACCTTGAGCCAGTATGAATATAGTTGATGTGCTGCAACCTAGTATGGTACAGATAAAGTGTGTTAAATCGTTATATTGGGTAGTTCCAAAAGTAAAGTTCATTCCTTCATGCTGAAATAACTTGGTAGGGGACAGTGTCGTAGTAGACATGTAGTACCTTGAGCCAGTATGAATATAGTTGATGTGCTGCAACCTAGTATGGTACAGATAAAGTGTGTTAAATCGTTATATTGGGTAGTTCCAAAAGTAAGTTCATTCCTTCATGCTGAAATAACTTGGTAGGGGACAGTGTCGTATGTAGACATGGTAACCTGAGCCAGTATGAATATAGTTGATGTGCTGCAACCTAGTATGGTACAGATAAAGTGTGTTAAATCGTTATATTGGTAGTTCCAAAAGTTAAGTTCATTCCTTCATGCTGAAATAACTTGGTAGGGGACAGTGTCGTATGTAGACGATGTGTACCTTGAGCCAGTTGAATATAGTTGATGTGCTGCAACCTAGTATGGTACAGATAAAGTGTGTTAAATCGTTATATGGGTAGTTCCAAAAGTTAAGTTCATTCCTTCATGCTGAAATAACTTGGTAGGGGACAGTGTCGTACGTAACGATGGTGTACCTTGAGCCAGTATGAATATAGTTGATGTGCTGCAACCTAGTATGGTACAGATAAAGTGTGTTAAATCGTTATATTGGATAGTTCCAAAAGTAAGATTCATTCCTTCATGCTGAAATAACTTGGTAGGGACAGTGTCGTACGTAGACGATGTGTACCTTGAGCCAGTATGAATATAGTTGATGTGCTGCAACGTAGTATGGTACAGATAAAGTGTGTTAAATCGTTATATTGGTAGTTCCAAAAGTTAAGTTCATTCCTTCATGCTGAAATAACTTGGTAGGGGACAGTGTCGTACGTAGACGATGGTATACCTTGAGCCAGTATGAATATAGTTGATGTGCTGCAACCTAGTATGGTACAGATAAAGTGTGTTAAATCGTTATATTGGGTAGTTCCAAAGTTAAGTTCATTCCTTCAATGCTGAAATAACTTGTAGGGGACAGTGTCGTACGTAGACCATGGTATACCTTGAGCCAGTATGAATATAGTTGATGTGCTGCAACTAGTATGGTACAGATAAAGTGTGTTAAATCGTTATATTGGGTAGTTCCAAAAGTTAAGTTCATTCCTTCATGCTGAAATAACTTGGTAGGGGACAGTGTCGTACTGTAGACCATGGTATACCTTGAGCCAGTATGAATATAGTTGATGTGCTGCAACCTAGTATGGTACAGATAAAGTGTGTTAAATCGTTATATTGGTAGTTCCAAAAGTTAAGTTCATTCCTTCATGCTGAAATAACTTGGTAGGGGACAGTGTCGTACTGAGACATGGTATACCTTGAGCCAGTATGAATATAGTTGATGTGCTGCAACCTAGTATGGTACAGATAAAGTGTGTTAAATCGTTATATTGGGTAGTTCCAAAGTAAAGTTAAGTTCATTCCTTCATGCTGAAATAACTTGGTAGGGGACAGTGTCGTACGTAGACGATGGTATACCTTGAGCCAGTAGTGAATATAGTTGATGTGCTGCAACCTAGTATGGTACAGATAAAGTGTGTTAAATCGTTATATTGGGTAGTTCCAAAAGTTAAGTTCATTCCTTCATGCTGAAATAACTTGGTAGGGGACAGTGTCGTACGTAGACGATGGTATACCTTGAGCCAGTATGAATATAGTTGATGTGCTGCAACCTAGTATGGTACAGATAAAGTGTGTTAAATCGTTATATTGGTAGTTCCAAAAGTTAAGTTCATTCCTTCATGCTGAAATAACTTGGTAGGGGACAGTGTCGTACGTAGACGATAGTGTACATTGAGCCAGTATGAATATAGTTGATGTGCTGCAACGTAGTATGGTACAGATAAAGTGTGTTAAAATCGTTATATTGAGTAGTTCCAAAAGTTAAATTCATTCCTTCATGCTGAAATAACTTGGTAGGGGACAGTGTCGTACGTAGACGATGGTAGTACCTTGAGCCAGTATGAATATAGTTGATGTGCTGCAACCTAGTATGGTACAGATAAAGTGTGTTAAATCGTTATATTGGGTAGTTCCAAAAGTTAAGTTCATTCCTTCATGCTGAAATAACTTGGTAGGGGACAGTGTCGTACGTAGACGATGGTATACCTTGAGCCAGTATGAATATAGTTGATGTGCTGCAACCTAGTATGGTACAGATAAAGTGTGTTAAAATCGTTATATTGGTAGTTCCAAAGTTAAGTTCATTCCTTCATGCTGAAATAACTTGGTAGGGGACAGTGTCGTATGTAGACCATGGTATACCTTGAGCCAGTATGAATATAGTTGATGTGCTGCAACGTAGTATGGTACAGATAAAGTTGTTAAATCGTTATATTGGTAGTTCCAAAAGTAAAGTTCATTCCTTCATGCTGAAATAACTTGGTAGGGGACAGTGTCGTACTGTAGAAAATGGTTACCTTGAGCCAGTATGAATATAGTTGATGTGCTGCAACCTAGTATGGTACAGATAAAGTGTGTTAAATCGTTATATTGGTAGTTCCAAAAGTAAAGTTCATTCCTTACATGCTGAAATAACTTGGTAGGGGACAGTGTCGTACGTAGACGATGGTGTACCTTGAGCCAGTATGAATATAGTTGATGTGCTGCAACTAGTATGGTACAGATAAAGTGTGTTAAATCGTTATATTGGGTAGTTCCAAAAGTTAAGTTCATTCCTTCATGCTGAAATAACTTGGTAGGGGACAGTGTCGTACGTAGACGATGGTGTACCTTGAGCCAGTTAGAATATAGTTGATGTGCTGCAACCTAGTATGGTACAGATAAAGTGTGTTAAATCGTTATATTGGTAGTTCCAAAGTTAAGTTCATTCCTTCATGCTGAAATAACTTGGTAGGGGACAGTGTCGTACGTAGACGATGGTGTACCTTGAGCCAGTATGAATATAGTTGATTGCTGCAACCTAGTATGGTACAGATAAAGTGTTAAATCGTTATATTGGTAGTTCCAAAAGTAAAGTTCATTCCTTCATGCTGAAATAACTTGGTAGGGGACAGTGTCGTACGAGACGATGGTGTACCTTGAGCCAGTATGAATATAGTTGATGTGCTGCAACGTAGTATGGTACAGATAAAGTGTGTTAAATCGTTATATTGGTAGTTCCAAAAGTTAAGTTCATTCCTTCATGCTGAAATAACTTGGTAGGGACAGTGTCGTACGTAGACGATGGTATACCTTGAGCCAGTATGAATATAGTTGATGTGCTGCAACCTAGTATGGGGGGGGAAAAAAAAAAAAATTAAGTTCATTCTTTCATGCTGAAATAACTTGGTAGGGGACAGTGTCGTACGTAGACGATGGTATACCTTGAGCCAGTAGGAATATAGTTGATGTGCTGCAACCTAGTATGGGACAGATAAAGTGTGTTTAAATCGTTATATTGGGTAGTTCCAAAAGTTAAGTTCATTCCTTCATGCTGAAATAACTTGGTAGGGGACAGTGCGTACGTAGACGATAGTGTACATTGAGCCAGTATGAATATAGTTGATGTCTGCAAATGTAGTATGGTACAGATAAAGTGTGTTAAATCGTTATATTGAGTAGTTCCAAAAGTAAAATTCATTCCTTCATGCTGAAATAACTTGGTAGGGGACAGTGTCGTACGTAGACGATAGTGTACATTGAGCCAGTATGAATATAGTTGATGTGCTGCAACGTAGTATGGTACAGATAAAGTGTGTTAAATCGTTATATTGGGGAGTTCCAAAAGTTAAGTTCATTCCTTCATGCTGAAATAACTTGGTAGGGGACAGTGTCGTACGTAGACGATGGTATACCTTGAGCCAGTATGAATATAGTTGATGTGCTGCAACCTAGTATGGTACAGATAAAGTGTGTTAAATCGTTATATTGAGTAGTTCCAAAAGTAAAATTCATTCCTTCATGCTGAAATAACTTGGTAGGGGACAGTGTCGTACGGAGACGATAGTGTACATTGAGCCAGTATGAATATAGTTGATGTGCTGCAACGTAGTATGTTACAGATAAAGTGTGTTAAATCGCTATATTGAGTAGTTCCAAAAGTTAAATTTATTCCTTCATGCTGAAATAACTTGGTAGGGGGCAGTGTCGTATGTAGACGATGGTGTACCTTGAGCCAGTAGGAATATAGTTGATGTGCTATATCCTAGTATGGTACAGATAAAGTGTGTTAAATCGTTATATATTGATAAGTTCGAAAGTAAAGTTCATTCCTTAATGCTGAAATAACTTGGTAGGGGACAGTGTCGTACGTAGACGATAGTGTACATTGAGCCAGTATGAATATAATTGATGTGCTGCAACGTAGTATGGTACAGATAAAGTGTGTTAAATCGTTATATTGGGTAGTTCCAAAAGTTAAGTTCATTCCTTCATGCTGAAATAAATTGGTAGGGGACAGTGTCGTACGTAGACCATGGTATACCTTGAGCCAGTATGAATATAGTTGATGTGTTACAACCTAGTATGGTACAGATTAAGTGTGTTAAATCGTAATATTTGGGTAGTTCCAAAAGTTAAGTATTACCTTCATTCTGAAATAACTTCGTAGGGGACAGTGTCGTACGTAGACGATAGTGTACATTGAGCCAGTATGAATATAGTTGATGTGCTGCAACCTAGTATGGTACTAATTTTAGTGTGTTTAAATCGTTATATTGGGTAGTTCCAAAAGTTAAGTTTCATTCTTCATGCTGAAATAACTTGGTAGGGGACAGTGCCGTACGTAAACGATGGTGTACCTTGAGCCAGTATGAATATAGTTGATGTGCTGCAACATAGTATGGTACAGATAAAGTGTTTTAAACCGTTATATTAGGTAGTTCCAAAGTTAAGTTCATTCATTCATGCTGAAATAACTTGGTAGGGGACAGTGTCGTACGTAGACATGGTGTACCTTGAGCCAATATGAATATAGTTGATGTGCTGCAACGTAGTATGGTACAGATAAAGTGTGTTAAATCGTTATATTGGTAGTTCCAAAAGTTAAGTTCATTCCTTCATTCTGAAATAACTTGGTAGGGGACAGTGTTCATACGTAGACGATAGTGTACATTGAGCCAGTTGAATATAGTTGATGTGCTGAAACGTAGTATGGTACAGATAAAGTGTGTTAAATCGTTATATTGAATAGTTCCAAAAGTTAAGTTTATTCCTTCATGTTGAAATAACTTGGTAGGGGACAGTGTCGTACGTAGACTATGGTATACCTTGAGCCAGTATGAATATAGTTGATGTGATGCAACATAGTATGGTACAGATAAAGTGTGTTAAATCGTTATATTGGGTAGTTCTAAAAGTTAATTTCATACCTTCATGCTGAAATAACTTGGTAGGGGACAGTGTCGTATGTAGACGATGTAGTACCTTGAGCCAGTGTGAATATAGTTGATGTGCTGCAACCTAGTATGGTACAGATAAAGTGTGTTAAATCGTTATATTGGGTAGTTCCAAAAGTTTAAGTTCATTCTTTCATGCTGAAATAACTTGGTAGGGGACAGTGTCGTACGTAGAAGATGGTATACCTTGAGCCAGTAGGAATATAGTTGATGTGCTGCAACCTAGTATGGTACAGATAAAGTGTGTTAAATCGTTATATTGGGTAGTTCCAAAAGTTAAGTTCATTCCTTCATGCTGAAATAACTTGGTAGGGGGACAGTGCCGTACGTAGACGATAGTGTACATTGAGCCAGTATGAATATAGTTGATGTTCTGAAACGTAGTATGGTACAGATAAAGTGTGTTAAATCGTTATATTGAGTAGTTCCAAAAGTAAAATTCATTCCTTCATGCTGAAATAACTTGGTAGGGGACAGTGTCGTACGGAGACGATAGTGTACATTGAGCCAGTATGAATATAGTTGATGTGCTGCAACGTAGTATGGTACAGATAAAGTGTGTTAAATCGTTATATTGGGTAGTTCCAAAAGTTAAGTTCATTCCTTCATGCTGAAATAACTTGGTAGGGGACAGTGTCGTACGTAGACGATGGTATACCTTGAGCCAGTATGAATATAGTTGATGTGCTGCAACCTAGTATGGTACAGATAAAGTGTGTTAAATCGTTATATTGGGTAGTTCCAAAAGTTATGTTCATTCCTTCATTCTGAAATAACTTCGTAGGGGGACAGTGTCGTACGTAGACCATAGTATACCTTGAGCCAGTATGAATATAGTTGATGTGCTGCAACGTAGTATGGTACAGATAAAGTGTGTTAAATCGTTATATTGGGTAGTTCCAAAAGTTAAGTTCATTCCTTCATGCTGAAATAACTTGGTAGGGGACAGTGTCGTATGTAGACCATGGTATACCCTGAGCCAGTATGAATATAGTTGATGTGCTGCAACCTAGTATTGTACAGATAAAGTGTGTTAAATCGTTATATTGTGTAGTTCCAAAAGTAAAGTTCATTCCTTCATGCTGAAATAACTTGGTAGGGGACAGAGTCGTATGTAGACGATGTAGTACCTTGAGCCAGTGTGAATATAGTTGATGTGCTGCAACCTAGTATGGTACAGATAAAGTGTGTTAAATCGTTATATTGGGTAGTTCCAAAAGTAAAGTTCATTCCTTCATGCTGAAATAACTTGGTAGGGGACAGTGTCGTATGTAGACGATGGTGTACCTTGAGCCAGTAGGAATATAGTTGATGTGGTGCAACCTAGTATGGTACAGATAAAGTGTGTTAAATCGTTATATTGGGTAGTTCCAAAAGTTAAGTTCATTCCTTCATGCTAAAAAACTTGGTAGGGGACAGTGTCGTATGTAGACGATGGTGTACCTTGAGCCAGTTTGAATATAGTTGATATGCTGCAACGTAGTATGGTACAGATAAAGTATGTTAAATCGTTATATTGAGTAGTTCCAAATGTTAAGTTCATTCCTTCATGCTGAAATAACTTGGTAGGGGACAGTGTCGTACGTAAACGATGGTGTACCTTGAGCCAGTATGAATATAGTTGATGTGCTGCAACCTAGTATGGTACAGATAAAGTGTGTAAATCGTTATATTGGGTAGTTCCAAAAGTAAGTTCAATCCTTCATGCTGAAATAACTTGGTAGGGGACAGTGTCGTACTGAGACCATGGTGTACCTTGAGCCAGTATGAATATAGTTGATGTGCTGCAACTAGTATGGTACAGATAAAGTGTTTAAATCGTATATTGAGTAGTTCCAAAAGTTAAGTTCATTCCTTCATGCTGAAATAACTTGGTAGGGGACGGTGTCGTACTAGACTATGGTATACCTTGAGCCAGTATGAATATAGTTGATGTGCTGCAACCTAGTATGGTACAGATAAAGTGTGTTAAATCGTTATATTGGGTAGTTCCAAAAGTTAAGTTCATTCTTTCATGCTGAAATAACTTGGTAGGGGACAGTGTCGTACGTAGACGATGTATACCTTGAGCCAGTATGAATATAGTTGATGTGCTGCAACCTAGTATGGTACAGATAAAGTGTGTTAAATCGTTATATTGGGTAGTTCCAAAAGTTAAGTTCATTCCTTCATGCTGAAATAACTTGGTAGGGGACAGTGTCGTACGTAGACGATGGTGTACATTGAGCCAGTATGAATATAGTTGATGTGCTGCAAACTAGTATGGTACAGATAAAGTGTGTTAAATCGTTATATTGAGTAGTTCCAAAAGTAAAGTTCATTCCTTCATGCTGAAATAACTTGGTAGGGGACAGTGTCGTACGAGACGATAGTGTACATTGAGCCAGTATGAATATAGTTGATGTGCTGCAACGTAGTATGGTACAGATAAAGTGTGTTAAATCGTTATATTGGGTAGTTCCAAAAGTTAAGTTCATTCCTTCATGCTGAAATAACTTGGTAGGGGACAGTGTCGTACGTAGACGATGGTATCCTTGAGCCAGTATGAATATAGTTGATGTGCTGCAACCTAGTATGGTACAGATAAAGTGTGTTAAATCGTTATATTGGGTAGTTCCAAAGTTATGTTCATTCCTTCATGCTGAAATAACTTGGTAGGGGACAGTGTCGTACGTAGACCATAGGTATACCTTGAGCCAGTATGAATATAGTTGATGTGCTGCAACGTAGTATGGTACAGATAAAGTGTGTTAAATCGTTATATTGGGTAGTTCCAAAAGTTAAGTTCATTCCTTCATGCTGAAATAACTTGGTAGGGGACAGTGTCGTACTGTAGACATGGTGTACCTTGAGCCAGTATGAATATAGTTGATGTGCTGCAACGTAGTATTGTACAGATAAAGTGTGTTAAATCGTTATATTGGTAGTTCCAAAAGTTAAGTTCATTCCTTCATGCTGAAATAACTTGGTAGGGGACAGTGTCGTATGTAGACGATGGTATACCTTGAGCCAGTATGAATATAGTTGATGTGCTGCAACCTAGTATGGTACAGATAAAGTGTGTTAAATCGTTATATTGGGTAGTTCCAAAAGTTAAGTTCATTCCTTCATGCTGAAATAACTTGGTAGGGGACAGTGTCGTAGTAGACCATGGTATACCTTGAGCCAGTAGGAATATAGTTGATGTGCTGCAACCTAGTATGGTACAGATAAAGTTGTTAAATCGTTATATTGGGTAGTTCCAAAAGTTAAGTTCATTCCTTCATGCTGAAATAACTTGGTAGGGGACAGTGTCGTATGTAGACGATGGTGTACCTTGAGCCAGTATGAATATAGTTGATGTGCTGCAACGTAGTATTGGTACAGATAAAGTGTGTTAAATCGTTATATTGAGTAGTTCCAAAAGTTAAAGTTCATTCCTTCATGCTGAAATAACTTGGTAGGGGACAGTGTCGTACGTAGACGATGTGTACCTTGAGCCAGTTGAATATAGTTGATGTGCTGCAACCTAGTATGGTACAGATAAAGTGTGTTAAATCGTTATATTGGTAGTTCCAAAAGTAAAGTTCATTCCTCATGCTGAAATAACTTGGTAGGGGACAGTGTCGTACGTAGACGATGGTGTACCTTGAGCCAGTTTGAATATAGTTGATGTGCTGCAACTAGTATGGTACAGATAAAGTGTGTTAAATCGTTATATTGGTAGTTCCAAAAGTTAAGTTCATTCCTTCATGCTGAAATAACTTGGTAGGGGACAGTGTCGTACGTAGACCATGGTGTACCTTGAGCCAGTATGAATATAGTTGATGTGCTGCAACGTAGTATGGTACAGATAAAGTGTGTTAAATCGTTATATTGGTAGTTCCAAAAGTTAAGTTCATTCCTTCATGCTGAAATAACTTGGTAGGGGACAGTGTCGTACGTAGACCATGGTATACCTTGAGCCAGTATGAATATAGTTGATGTGCTGCAACTAGTATGGTACAGATAAAGTGTGTTAAATCGTTATATTGGGTAGTTCCAAAAGTTAAGTTCATTCCTTCATGCTGAAATAACTTGGTAGGGGACAGTGTCGTACTGAGACATGGTAACCTTGAGCCAGTATGAATATAGTTGATGTGCTGCAACCTAGTATGGTACAGATAAAGTGTGTTAAATCGTATATTGGTAGTTCCAAAAGTTAAGTTCATTCCTTCATGCTGAAATAACTTGGTAGGGGACAGTGTCGTACGTAGACATGGTGTACCTTGAGCCAGTATGAATATAGTTGAGTGCTGCAACCTAGTATGGTACAGATAAAGTGTGTTAAATCTTTATATTGGGTAGTTCCAAAAGTTAAGTTCATTCCTTCATGCTGAAATAACTTGGTAGGGACAGTGTCCGTACGTAAACGATGGTGTACCTTGAGTCCAGTATGAATATAGTTGATGTGCTGCAACTAGTATGGTACAGATAAAGTGTGTTAAACGTTTATATTGGTAGTTCCAAAAGTTAAGTTCATTCCTTCATGCTGAAATAACTTGGTAGGGGACAGTGTCGTACGTAGAACGATGGTGTACCTTGAGCCAGTATGAATATAGTTGATGTGCTGCAACGTAGTATGGTACAGATAAAGTGTGTTAAATCGTTATATTGGGTAGTTCCAAAAGTTAAGTTCATTCTTTCATGCTGAAATAACTTGGTAGGGGACAGTGTCGTACGTAGACATGGTGTACCTTGAGCCAGTATGAATATAGTTGATGTGCTGCAACTAGTATGGTACAGATAAAGTGTGTTAAATCGTTATATTGGTAGTTCCAAAAGTTAAGTTCATTCCTTCATGCTGAAATAACTTGGTAGGGGACAGTGTCATACGAGACGATGGTGTACCTTGAGCCAGTATGAATATAGTTGATGTGCTGAACGTAGTATGGTACAGATAAAGTGTGTTAAATCGTTATATTGAGTAGTTCCAAAAGTTAAGTTCATTCCTTCATGCTGAAATAACTTGGAGGGACAGTGTCGTACGTAGACTATGTACACTTGAGCCAGTATGAATATAGTTGATGTGCTGCAACTAGTATGGTACAGATAAAGTGTGTTAAATCGTTATATTGGGTAGTTCAAAAGTTAATTTCATTCCTTCATGCTGAAATAACTTGGTAGGGGACAGTGTCGTATGTAGACGATGTAGTACCTTGAGCCAGTGTGAATATAGTTGATGTGCTGCAACCTAGTATGGTACAGATAAAGTGTGTTAAATCGTTATATTGTAGTTCCAAAAGTTAAGTTCATTCTTTCATGCTGAAATAACTTGGTAGGGACAGTGTCGTACGTAGACGATGGTATACCTTGAGCCAGTAGAATATAGTTGATGTGCTGCAACCTAGTATGGTACAGATAAAGTGTGTTAAATCGTATATTGGGTAGTTCCAAAAGTTAAGTTCATTCCTTCATGCTGAAATAACTTGGTAGGGGACAGTGTCCGTACGTAGACGATAGTGTACATTGAGCCAGTATGAATATAGTATGATGTGCTGCAACGTAGTATGGTACAGATAAAGTGTGTTAAATCGTTATATTGAGTAGTTCCAAAAGTTAAAATTCATTCCTTCATGCTGAAATAACTTGGTAGGGGACAGTGTCGTACGAGACGATAGGTATACTTGAGCCAGTAGAATATAGTTGATGTGCTGCAACCTAGTATGTACAGATAAAGTGTGTTAAATCGTTATATTGGTAGTTCCAAAAGTTAATTTCATTCCTTCATGCTGAAATAACTTGGTAGGGGACAGTGTCGTAGTAGACGATGTGTACCTTGAGCCAGTAGAATATAGTTGATGTGCTGAACCTAGTATGGTACAGATAAAGTGTGTTAAATCGTTATATTGTAGTTCCAAAAGTAAAGTTCATTCCTTCATGCTGAAATAACTTGGTAGGGGACAGTGTCGTACGTAGACGATAGTGTACATTGAGCCAGTATGAATATAGTTGATGTGCTGCAACTAGTATGGTACAGATAAAGTGTGTTAAATCGTTATATTGGGTAGTTCCAAAAGTTAAGTTCATTCCTTCATGCTGAAATAACTTGGTAGGGGACAGTGTCGTACGTAGACATGTGTACCTTGAGCCAGTATGAATATAGTTGATGTGCTCAACCTAGTATGGTACAGATAAAGTGTGTTAAATCGTTATATTGGTAGTTCCAAAAGTAAAGTTCATTCCTTCATGCTGAAATAACTTGGTAGGGGACAGTGTCGTACGTAGACCATGTGTACCTTGAGCCAGTATGAATATAGTTGATGTGCTGCAACCTAGTATGGTACAGATAAAGTGTGTTAAATCGTTATATTGGTAGTTCCAAAAGTTAAGTTCATTCCTTCATGCTGAAATAACTTGGTAGGGGACAGTGTCGTACGTAGACCATGTGTACCTTGAGCCAGTATGAATATAGTTGATGTGTTCAACCTAGTATAGGTACAGATAAAGTGTGTTAAATCGTTATATTGGGTAGTTCCAAAAGTAAAGTTCATTCCTTCATGCTGAAATAACTTGGTAGGGGACAGTGTCGTACGTAGACCATAGTGTACATTGAGCCAGTATGAATATAGTTGATGTGCTGCAACGTAGTATGGTACAGATAAAGTGTGTTAAATTGTTATATTGGGTAGTTCCAAAAGTTAAGTTCATTCCTTCATGCTGAAATAACTTGGTAGGGGACAGTGTCGTACGTAGACGATGGTATACCTTGAGCCAGTATGAATATAGTTGATGTGCTGCAACCTAGTATGGTACAGATAAAGTGTGTTAAATCGTTATATTGGTAGTTCCAAAAGTTATGTTCATTCCTTCATTCTGAAATAACTTCGTAGGGGACAGTGTCGTACGTAGACCATAGTATACCTTGAGCCAGTATGAATATAGTTGATGTGCTGCAATGTAGTATGGTACAGATAAAGTGTGTTAAATCGTTTATTGGGTAGTTCCAAAAGTTAAGTTCATTCCTTCATGCTGAAATAACTTGGTAGGGGACAGTGTCGTAGTAGACCATGGTATACCCTGAGCCAGTATGAATATAGTTGATGTGCTGCAACCTAGTATGTACAGATAAAGTGTGTTAAATCGTTATATTGTGTAGTTCCAAAAGTAAAGTTCATTCCTTCATGCTGAAATAACTTGGTAGGGGACAGAGTCGTATGTAGACGATGTAGTACCTTGAGCCAGTGTGAATATAGTTGATGTGCTGCAACCTAGTATGGTACAGATAAAGTGTGTTAAATCGTCATATTGGGTAGTTCCAAAAGTAAAGTTCATTCCTTCATGCTGAAATAAAATTGTAGGGGACAGTGTCGTATGTAGACGATGGTGTACCTTGAGCCAGTAGGAATATAGTTGATGTGGTGCAACTAGTATGGTACAGATAAAGTGTGTTAAATCGTTATATTGGGTAGTTCCAAAAGTTAAGTTCATTCCTTCATGCTAAAATAACTTGGTAGGGGACAGTGTCGTATGTAGACGATGGTGTACCTTGAGCCAGTTTGAATATAGTTGATATGCTGCAACGTAGTATGGTACAGATAAAGTATGTTAAATCGTTATATTGAGTAGTTCCAAATGTTAAGTTCATTCCTTCATGCTGAAATAACTTGGTAGGGGACAGTGTCGTACGTAAACGATGGTGTACCTTGAGCCAGTATGAATATAGTTGATGTGCTGCAACCTAGTATGGTACAGATAAAGTGTGTTAAATCGTTATATTGGATAGTTTCCAAAAGTAAAGATCATTCCTAAATTCTAAAATAACTTGGTAGGGGACAGTGTCGTACGTAGACGATGGTGTACCTTGAGCCAGTTTGAATATAGTTGATGTGCTGCAACGTAGTATGGTAAAGATAAAGTGTGTTAAATCGTTATATTGAGTAGTTCCAAAAGTTAAGTTCATTCCTTCATGCTGAAATAACTTGGTAGGGGACAGTGTCGTACGTAGACCATGGTATGCCTTGAGCCAGTATGAATATAGTTGATGTGTGCTGCAACCTAGTATGGTACAGATAAAGTGTGTTAAATATTTATATTGGGTAGTTCCAAAAGTTAAGTTCATTCCTTCATGCTGAAAGAACTTGGTAGGGGAAAGTGTCGTACGTAAACGATAGTGTACATTGAGCCAGTATGAATATAGTTGATGTGCTGCAACCTAGTATGGTACAGATAAAGTGTGTTAAATCTTTATATTGGGTAGTACCAAAAGTTAAGTTCATTCCTTCATGCTGAAATAACTTGGTAGGGGACAGTGCCGTACGTAAACGATGGTGTACCTTGAGTCAGTATGAATATAGTTGATGTGCTGCAACATAGTATGGTACAGATAAAGTGTTTTAAACCGTTATATTAGGTAGTTCCATAAGTTAAGTTCATTCATTCATGCTGAAATAACTTGGTAGGGGACAGTGTCGTACGTAGACCATGGTGTACCTTGAGCCAGTATGAATATAGTTGAATTGCTGCAACGTAGTATGGTACAGACAAAGTGTGTTAAATCGTTATATTGGGTAGTTCCAAAAGTTAAGTTCATTCTTTCATGCTGAAATAACTTGGTAGGGGATAGTGTCTTACGTAGACGATGGTATACCTTGAGCCAGTATGAATATAGTTGATGTGCTGCAACCTAGTATGGTACAGATAAAGTGTGTTAAATCGTTATATTGCGTAGTTCCAAAAGTTAAGTTCATTCCTTCATTCTGAAATAACTTGGTAGGGGACAGTGTCATACGAAGACGATAGTGTACATTGAGCCAGTATGAATATAGTTGATGTGCTGAAACGTAGTATGGTACAGATAAAGTGTGTTAAATCGTTATATTGAGTAGTTCCAAAAGTTAAGTTTATTCCTTCATGCTGAAATAACTTGGAAGGGACAGTGTCGTATGTAGACTATGGTACACCTTGAGCCAGTATGAATATAGTTGATGTGCTGCAACATAGTATGGTACAGATAAAGTGTGTTAAATCGTTATATTGGGTAGTTCTAAAAGTTAATTTCATTCCTTCATGTTGAAATAACTTGGTAGGGGACAGTGTCGTATGTAGACGATGTAGTACCTTGAGCCAGTGTGAATATAGTTGATGTGCTGCAACCTAGTATGGTACAGATAAAGTGTGTTAAATCGTTATATTATGTAGTTCCAAAAGTTAAGTTCATTCTTTCATGCTGAAATAACTTGGTAGGGGACAGTGTCGTACGTAGACGATGGTATACCTTGAGCCAGTAGGAATATAGTTGATGTGCTGCAACCTAGTATGGTACAGATAAAGTGTGTTAAATCGTCATATTGGGTAGTTCCACAAGTTAAGTTCATTCCTTCATGCTGAAATAACTTGGTAGGGGACAGTGCCGTACGTAGACGATAGTGTACATTGAGCAAGTATGAATATAGATGATGTGCTGAAACGTAGTATGGTACAGTTAAAGTGTGTTAAATCGTTATATTGAGTAGTTCCAAAAGTAAAATTCATTCCTTCATGCTGAAATAACTTGGTAGGGGACAGTGTCGTACGGAGACGATAGTGTACATTGAGCCAGTATGAATATAGTTGATGTGCTGCAACGTAGTATGTTACAGATAAAGTGTGTTAAATCGCTATATTGAGTAGTTCCAAAAGTTAAATTTATTCCTTCATGCTGAAATAACTTGGTAGGGGGCAGTGTCGTATGTAGACGATGGTGTACCTTGAGCCAGTAGGAATATAGTTGATGTGCTATATCCTAGTATGGTACAGATAAAGTGTGTTAAATCGTTATATTGATAAGTTCGAAAGTAAAGTTCATTCCTTCATGCTGAAATAACTTGGTAGGGGACAGTGTCGTACGTAGACGATGGTGTACCTTGAGCCAGTATGAATATAGTTGATGTGCTGCAACATAGTATGGTACAGATAAAGTGTGTTAAATCGTTATATTGGGTAGTTCCAAAAGTTAAGTTCATTCCTTCATGCTGAAATAACTTGATAGGGGACAGTGTCGTACGTAGACGATAGTGTACATTGAGCCAGTATGAATATAGATGATGTGCTGCAACATAGTATGGTACAGATAAAGTGTGTTAAATCGTTATATTGGGTAGTTCCAAAATTAAAGTTCATTCCTTCATGCTGAAATAACTTGGTAGGGGACAGTGTCGTACGTAGACCATGGTATACCTTGAGCCAGTATGAATATAGTTGATGTGCTGCAACCTAGTATGGTACAGATAAAGTGTGTTAAATCGTTATATTGAGTAGTTCCAAAAGTTAAGTTCATTCCTTCATGCCGAAATAACTTGGTAGGGGACAGTGTCGTACGTAGACCATGGTATACATTGAGCCAGTATGAATATAGTTGATGTGTTACAACAAAGTATAGTACAGATAAAGTGTGTTAAATCTTTATATTGGGTAGTTCCAAAAGTTAAAGTTCATTCCTTCATTCTGAAATAACTTGTAGGGGACAGTGTCGTACGTAGACATAGTGTACCTTGAGCCAGTATGAATATAGTTGATGTGCTGCAACTAGTATGGTACAGATAAAGTGTGTTAAATCGTTATATTGGGTAGTTCCAAAAGTAAAGTTCATTCCTTCATGCTGAAATAACTTGGTAGGGGACAGTGTCGTATGTAGACCATGGTGTACCTTGAGCCAGTATGAATATAGTTGATGTGCTGCAACCTAGTATGGTACAGATAAAGTGTGTTAAATCGTTATATTGGTAGTTCCAAAAGTAAGTTCATTCCTTCATGCTGAAATAACTTGGTAGGGGACAGTGTCGTACGTAACGATGTAGTACCTTGAGCCAGTATGAATATAGTTGATGTGCTGCAACCTAGTATGGTACAGATAAAGTGTGTTAAATCGTTATATTGGTAGTTCCAAAAGTTAAGTTCATTCCTTCATTCTGAAATAACTTGGTAGGGGACAGTGTCGTACGTAGACGATGGTGTACTTGAGCCAGTAGAATATAGTTGATGTGCTGCAACCTAGTATGGTACAGATAAAGTGTGTTAAATCGTTATATTGGGTAGTTCCAAAAGTTAAAGTTCATTCCTTCATGCTGAAATAACTTGGTAGGGGACAGTGTCGTACGTAGACGATGTGTACATTGAGCCAGTATGAATATAGTTTGATGTGCTGCAACGTAGTATGGTACAGATAAAGTGTGTTAAATCGTTATATTGGGTAGTTCCAAAAGTTAAGTTCATTCCTTCATGCTGAAATAACTTGGTAGGGGACAGTGTCGTACGTAGACCATGG